>JAPMOQ010010989.1:2575809-2672724 GCA_026543055.1 Argiope trifasciata | reverse complement strand
AAAATATTTTTGGCATTATATAAAAAAGCAGGAATTAAAAATCTAAAAAACGAGAATAAAATTTTCAAAATAAATGGAAAAATCTGAAAACAGAAATATTTACAATATTGTAAACACTTACTTCCTTTAACAATTCTTCCCCTTTAGGGTCAACTTTAGATAATTCTCGGAAAGCTTCATCTCCAACAAAGCATATTTCATGGCCATCCTAAATGATAATTTTCACTATTAATAAGTATAAAATATAATTTTTATGTTATATTGAAGTTTTATTTTAACTATGCAGCATTAAAAAATCGATTCAATAAAAATTTTGCCATATTTTATCACACTATTTAATACAATAAAATATAATATCAGTTAATATAGTAAATAACAACAGGAAATTAATCATGACAAATCAGATATAAGCAAAATCCTCAATAAGCACAAAACTTAAAGACAACTAAAATTATAACAGTTCATATAGCTATATATATTAAGGTTTTAAATAATAATCTTATTATTTTAATTTGAAAAATACAGTAGAAGGCGAGAACTAGAGAAAAAAAAGGGGGGGGGGGTATTACCGGATCAGCCAATATAACAACATGAACAGTGGCTTTACCAGGAGTATCTAAACTCACTAAAGGAGTTAGAATTTTATGGCCAGAGTTCTTGATAGCATCTTGGATGCCAGCCAACTGCAAATAATAAAATAGTTAATAAAAAATATCAGATAACTCAAATAAAAAATCAATATTACTAAAATAATAAAAAAATTTGGATAAAAAATTAATTTTTACAAATAAATTAATAAACAAAACAGCAGTAATTTTTTATTGAAAAATATTTATGTTTTTAAACACTTCAAACATTTTCTTTGAAGATAAAAAAAATTAAGGAAAAAGATGAAACTTTTTTAACATTCTTAAATCAATCAAACATGGAGAAAAAACAACCAAATACATTGAAATTTTCTCAAAATAATTTAAAATATAATAAATGATATAATTAAAATCAGCTATAATAAATTTTCATAGTTGATGCTTGGGAACATATAAAGAAAATTACATGCAGTTTCCATTATATCATATATATTATAAGTTTTATATCTTGTAAATCAGTATAATTAAAAAAATCATAATTCTTTCTAACTTAAAATTTTACTAGAATTTGATTGATATTTAATTAAACAATAAAAATTTATGAAAAGAAAATTCAAGAAGATTTTTAAAAGGAAGACATTTCCTTTTAATGAAAAAGAAACAAAAATTTGAAGGGGAGGAAAAATAGTACAAACATAATGCATGCAATGAGCATAATTTTACTAGGTAGAATTTGACTTTGGTGACCAAAATCTATATTAATACAATAATAGAATCTAAACTACTACACTTACTTCAGAAGTTGGACAAGAGAAAGCAATCCTGCCAAAAGCTTGTTCATGGTTGACTGGCCCACCAATATCTTTTAATTCGAGTTTACACTAAAAATCAAAACTTCATTAATGTAAAATTATTTTTGTTAAGTTAAGGATGAAAGATAAACCAAAACAAAAATCTGAACTAAGTCACCACACATTAATAATCATTTTCATATCTTTCAAAACAAAACAGCAATTATTTTTAATGTTATTTTTGTAAAACATACACCAAGATTTTTCCATTTATTATATTTGTTATGAATGCCTTATTACTTAATAGACAACAGGATGCTAAATAGAAAATATATACCAGTAAAATTTCTTGTTGTATTTAATTTGATAACAGCAGATATAATAAAGATGAGTAATAATTTGTATATGATATAAAAAGTTTGATGATGTAAATTCAGGTATGCAACCACAAGACTAATACAATTGTGTATATTGTCTAATATCTCCCACTGTATTAAGATAATTTTATTGTTTATATTTATCACATTTTTAAAGTGGAGAGAAAATGTATTATTAAAATTCTGGAAAATGCAATGCCATAGTATATAAATTTTGCTATACATAACTAATTTTGAAGTTTCTTCTAAACAAAACTAAATGATTCAGATCAGAAGATGTGAAAAATTGGAGATAAATTTGTAAGAAGTATTCTTTTATATTCATAGTGTTCTTTTAACACACTGTTGCACTAATTAAATTTTCAAGAAATGAATTTTTTTTATATATATTTAGAATAAAAATTATCTAAATATTAAATATATAGTAAAAAAAAAACAATAAAATTTAACAAGGATACACTCTAATGAAGCTTTGAACATGAGGGTAATAAGAACATCCATATAGGGTATAATATAAACATAAAAGAAAACAATGTAAAATGAATTAATAATTTATAAGAACAAATAAAAATGTAATTGAAGTTCTAATGTAAAAAATGATTTATGATTATATGAATAATTTTACATATTTAATTATTAGTGGTGATTTTATTAGTAATAATAGTTAGCAATGAGTTATGGCAAAGTTTTAGATAAGATAAAAGAGAATAAATATTAAAAAATTTATTTAGTTTTATGAAATTAAAATTTTATCTGTAATTAAACTTATAACACATATTTTAATACTGTTTATTAAATAAATAAGAAATAGCATGTTAATATTATATCAAGTGGTAAAAGTTAATTGTTATGTATTCTTTCATTGTTAAAATATTAATGATTTCAAAAAAAAATATTGATGATTAAAAAGTATTCCAATATAACTTAAAATGATAACAATAAAAGTATAAAAAGAAATACTGTAATTCTTCAGAACTGAATAATACAAAAATTGTAGCAAATAAATTACTTCAAAATTTTATGAAAGATTAATGGAACTCTCTTTCTCTTTATATATTAGATAACTTTGAAAATTTCATTATATATTTTCAGCCTAGTAAATATTATAATTGAGAAAGCTAAGTCACATGCGACTTGTAGGAAATAAAAATTTACCTGTGTGTCAGCATAGCCTAAAGTTACAGAATTGTTTGTTTTTTCATATATTTTCATTCCCAAGAGACCATTCCAATAATCTAAAAAATAATTAAGAATATAATTTACAACATAATGTACTTATGATATCAGAAACTAAATTACACAGAATTTAAAACAAAATTCTTTTTAAATAAAATAAAATTTCAAATATATAGTTAAACAAGCAACTTTTCAAGATACCCTTAAAAATGATAATTTCAAAATTCATGTTAAATTTTACATAAATAAACTTGAAATTAATGCCATTAAATAGATAAGATAATAAGACTTTTATGTAGTACGAAAATCAGCCTAGAAAGAATCTAGATGCCAATACATAGGAAATCTCAGGTATTCACAGGCAATTCCTTTCTTTACTAGATTATTCCTTTAAATTCTTTTTTTATCAATTTGTATCTATATTTTTCATTCTAAAAGTTTTATTTATTTTATACTTTACCTATAGATTGCTGTAAATTAGAACAAGCCAAAGAAACTTTCTGCACTGGATCTAAAAATGTCATATCATAAAAGAAATTTTAGTATTGCATATAAAAACAATTAAATGAAAGCTGATCAAAAAGCAAATCAAATACAGGTCTAATGATTCAAGGTGATTGCTTCTGACATGCAGTATTTTACATAAAGAAGCACTTTTTTTAATACTGTTTAATCTCTTTCACGTCAATATACTATATTGTGTAAGCACAAGGGTGAATATTTGAATTCAACAATCTTATAAAATAATAAATAATATTTTGGATATAGAAGAGGAGAAGAATTTTTTAAATTAAAAAAGGAAACAAATTTAAGTCCATTTGACTAAATTGAGCTATAAAATAAATTTTAAGATATTTTTGTCAAAATTTTAATTAATTTATTAAAAGCAACATTCAAAAATTATCTAATTAAATTAATTTTATATATTCTATAAATAACTTAAATAAAATGTTAACAAAATCAAAAAATACCAGCAGAGTTTGATTTTGGTTGGTCACAAATAAAATACTTATAACCACCAGGAGCTTCAAGAATGACAACATTATTATCTTTTTTTGCAGGCCATCCTTTAGTTTCAGCATTTTTTAAAATGCCACTGGAATGAATTGTTATGCCCTAAAAATATAAAAATTATAAATCAGTATAATAATGTGATATATATTAAGTAGAACATATATATATATAATTTATATTCATGTAAGCCTATATTTAAATAAAGAAAATGGAGGGGGAAGCATTAAAAAAATTCCTTTAATTCTCCAATTTATCATTATACCAATTGAGCCTATAAAAGCTTAAATGTTGTATATTACATGTTTATATAATGAATTAGTTTAAATGAATTTTTTTTCATATATTACATACAACGATTTGAGGTGAACTCATAACACATTTTATGAATTATACAATAACAAAATAATAAATAATAACTGTAAAAAAAATACCACAAATGTATATACATACAAAATTTGAAATCTTGTAAAAAATTAACATTCTGCTATCAAAGAAATTTAATCATTAATTGCAAATTATTATTATTATTTTTTTAAAAAGAACTTTATCACATATTTAAGGAAATTATCATACAGTATCAAGGCTAAATATTGTCACAAACCTGAAATATTGTAAATCTTCCAGATCAAATTTAAATTAAGGCAATAAGTCAAAGAAAAACTAATCACTATTAATTAAAAAGTCACTAAGCAACACAATAAATATAATTAGAATAAGTAAAATGGAAATAGGAAATGACTGAATAATATTTTTCTGTTATCTGATATGCTTAATTCAGAGCTATATCACTAGCATTTCTCATTTTAAAAGAATTAATCATCAATATTCTTTCATAATAAAATGTCATTGTTTTAAATTAATATTTATTCCAATAAGGGAAGAAAAAAATAAAAAAGCAGTTTTTTTTTTCTTTAAATATGAAAAACAATCAGATATATCAAAATATAATCTTGATAATTTATTAATACTTAAATTAAATAATTTTAATGAATGTTTTAAAATATATTACACAAAATTACAACTCATCAGATGAATATTTAAAGGAAAATTGACCAAAGAATATTTTATTAATATGAATAGGAAAATAATCTTTGGTATCAAATATTGTTTCCAAATTCTTATTAATTAATTATTCTTAGGTAAATTTTCTTGAAATATTCATATATATATAACTAAAACATATTTTTGCTAAATAAAGTCAAAGATACAAGAAAGAAAACTGCATGAAAAGTAGAATCATGGAACATATTTAATATTGAGTGTAAACTTACAATAAAGTCATTTCCTAGTTTATAAGATTTAATGCCATAATTATAAGTCAATTCAGCAACAAAGTGATAATCTTCAGGTCCATATCCTATCATTGTTTTACTCCATTTTCCATCATATGGCCTGCAGGGAAAATTAAGTTATTTCTGTAATGAAAGTTATTTAAAAAAAAAAAAACAAAAATCTAAAAACTATACTTTTTAGATTTTTAGATAAATTATATTTTAAAAAATCAGAAGCCTATTCAACAGCTTTTAAAAATATCATGCACTCCCTTTAATTATATTTTTTCTTCAGTTAAAATAACTTTACAGTTGAATTATTTTTTAATTATAACCAAATTTGTAAGCAATTGAGAAACATATACTAACCCATTGCAGCTAGCTTTACATCCTTCTTCAAATTCTTCATGTCTCAACACCTGTGAATGGAATTAAATAATATTAAAATTATCAAAAGGCTTATTAAACTATCCATTTTGCCTAAAAATAAAATAAGAGCAATGAAAGTTTATTTGTATCATTTGAAATTATTTTTAAGTGACTATTTAAAAATTTAATAACCAAAACTTTTGTATTTAAATGCAGATATTTATATGACATTTGATTACGTGACAAAAAAAAAGTGCTCATAATTATTTCAGTAATTTTATCAATCAGAATACATCACTGATTAAGAATCTACTGATGCACATAAATATCATAGTCAAAAACGTAAATAAATATCATATAAAAAAGTAAGTTAAAATTATATAAACAGAAGAGATGGAGCGAAATTGTCGCTGTATGATTTCACTATTAAAACAATGGCTAATATTTCTAAACTTTTTATTTTATTCAAAAATGTACTGTGGCAACTAGGGTAGAATCAAATAAAAAACGAATAATTTTTGTGGAACAATCACAAAAACTTGACAGATGAAAATCAAAAATATCATCCATAAAAATAATCTTAAATACATACCTTCATTCCTAACACTTCAGCATAAAATCTGATAGTTTCTTTTCTATCACCCACTTTGAAAACGAAATGAAGAGCTCTTCTTGCAGACATTTTGTGAATTAATACTTACTAAAAGTTTTGAAAACTTTTTCGGCTACGCGATGATGGGACTCGTTAGCCGCAGTGTGGTTGGATCCTCACTAGAAGTTCAAAGGGGGGGGGGACATTCGAAGTAGGGGGGGAGTAGCACTGGAGGATTCCGCTAGTGATGGAAAAGATGTATGGTTGCTCGCGGAAAAAAGATTTTCGCCAAAAGGTGAAAAATTAGTTTCCCGCCAAGATTGAAGAGCATTTTTAAAATGATTAGTGACTGAGAGGTGTGGACGGTTAACGCTTTTTGTTTATGAAGAAGGCACACCTTAATTTATGCGCACGATCTTTCTTAATTAAAGAATAATTACCTTAATATAATGTATTTAGCTTTGCTGATAATTATGTTTTATGAATCTAATTTTTGGTTAAAAATGAGTGTGGCTGAGAACAGTGAGGATTGCAATAGCTAAATTTTCAACTGCCGCATTGAATTTATAAAAAATTAAACGAAACTAATATGTTATCACAGGATTAAATTTTATAGTCTATTGGTTTGTTAAATGAAATTTTTTATTTACTTTGTGCAATGCAATGAACTTACAAGTTTCATTTAAATTCTAAATGGAAGTTAGAAATTGAGCTTTATTTGGTACTATTTTAATTTTATTTCTTGCAATTTGACTGCATTCAATGGAAATATTTTAATGTACAGAGCTAATTGTGTTTTTTTAATTAGCTGATAGTTTTAAAATATGGTTGAGTATATTCCATTTTTAAATAATCTAATTTTAAAAAATTACTGTGATAGAACATTTAAAACATTTTTTTTATATTTGCAAGCATGCTTTGATTTTGTTATTTGCAAGCATTTGTATTTTTGTGGTTTAAAAATTGTAATAATAGAATCTTTAGCCGCTTTCTTACAATTTGGTCTATTCTTTTTTATTTATTTGCGTTGTTTAAAAAATAAGTTATAAAACCAGAGTTACTCAAAATTGTTCTTTTATTAATGTTGGTAATTTGCATGATAAATACTTAAAATTTGTTTTAAAATTGAATAATTCATATTTGTAAAAATAAGTAATGTAAAGAAATAGAAAGAATGATTACCAAAAATCTTCAAATGAAACAATAAAATATTCACTATTTTCTTTATAATAAAAACTAATTTTTACTTTGTTAAAACGAGATTTATATTGAATTAAAAATTAATATATGCATAATACTACAGTATTTTAAAAAGTATTTTTCTATACATGTACTTTTTATTTCAAAATTTTTTGTCTTTAACTTATCTGTGCATACCAGAATATAATTTCTTTTTTGATGCACCAAATAAGAATTTTGGTAGAAGCGATACTAAATTTGAGAAGGTTATATAAGAGATTGTTTCAAATTATATAACTGATGTAATAACATTTTAAAGGGAAACTTATACTAAAAAGTTCTAATGTCTTGGATATGTTAACTATTTTCTCTTTGTACATATAAATTTGCTCAAAATGTTCTACTTTTTTGATAATGCACAGAAATATTTAAAAAAAAATTCACTTTTCAATTTAAAAAAAAGAAAAATTATAATTGAATTCAATATCATAATATTAGTCTATTCTAAATTAATACAATATGTGTTTCAGTTCTATTGTAAAAAAAAATATACATTTGTTTATTTTTACATGATTTTTACGACATATTTTATTTAACATTTACATTTTCTCGTGAAATTTTTCTTTTTCTCAGTTTATAGAAGCTTAACATCTTATTTTGATTTTGCAGTAGTAATTCATGAAATAAAAGTGATTTGCTTTACAAGTATTCATTATTGCAATATGATAATGTATATTAATAAATTAAACTTTTAATAGAACGTAAAACAGCTCCATCTTAAAAAGTGCTATACTAATATTGTTTTAACTGATTCAAATGATGAGTGATGAATATTTTTGGGGTATTGTGTTTTAAAAAAATTATAGATGTTGATGAAAATCCTTAAAACCCATAAGACTTGCATAGTACTACTTATTATATATACCTACTTTATCTTTTAAAATTAAGGTTTTGATTGAATTATTAAAAAAAAAGACAATATCTAAGAGGATATAGAATAAAATCTTGTAGAAAATTAGAATGGAAGAATTTTTATTGTTTTAAAATAATTGTAATTACAGTAGAATAATGAATTTTAGAACTGTTAAGTTGAAAATATCATTTAGAATCAATAATAAAATAAATACGAGTTCTTGAATCAGATGATCTGCAAATTCATTTTTTCAATAGGCAATTTAATAACTTAGAAAGCATCTTTTTAAAACAACTTCCATTGTTTCTATCACAAAAATGTGAAAAAATACTAATTTCCAAAAATAATTTAGCAGTAATCCAATTCACCTTCAGCAAAAATTTTAAAGCTAGTGGTACAAATACATTGAAACTGCTTTATAGTTCATAATTAATAAATAGTTGAACTTAAATTAACCAATTGGAGCTATAAAAGAAAATAAACAGCAATTAACTGAAGACATTTTATTTATTGCTGCAAAAAAGATGGATAGGGAATGAAAAATATAAGAATAACAAAATATGTTTTGACCACTATTTTGCTGAGGGAGTTTGCATGAAACCAGTGTTTTAAAAAGGAGTTTTGTACATTTTAAATACAACTGAAAGAACTTCCCGTGCCATTGTATTCACAAAAGAAGAAGAAAAAGAATCTTTTAGCATATGAAAAAGCAGTTGAACTTGAATATGTATCATATAATTGGAAATTTCTAATGATAAAGAGAAATTAAAATGAAAAAATAAATAAACTGAGCAAAGAGAATGCCCAAACATTTACATGGGGAATATATTATATAACATATTTTACAATATATATCAAAGCCAATCTATGCAATTCTTCTCAAAATTCAAATTCTACATTTGAAACATGATTCTTTTACTGCTTAAACCATAACCTCAAAATGTGAAAAAAGGTTTAAAAAAGTGTAAATAATATCTTTTTTGTTCCAATGTCATTTTAAGTAAGAAAAGAAAAATATATTTAATTTAGTTAAAATCACTTTTTAATAAATCGTATACCTCATTATTGTTCATTGGAATTAGAAAGAGCTGACATTTAAATTGAATACTTAAAATGTATATGTTATTGTTTGTTTTAATATTTTTCAAAAATTAATATACATATATATAATCTTTTTTTTTTTATCATTATACTTTTACTGTCTCTTCGTAACAGCGTATTAGATCATATAGTTTTTTTTTATATGAATACTATTAATTGAAATGTAAATACACATTCTGGATATTTACCCTTAAAATTAAATGCCATCAATAATCAATTCACACTTAAACTTCTTTACAGCATTTTTTTAGAAAATTTCACTCGTGAAGAAAAATAATTCTCATAAAGAAATTTATCCCCTTTTTTAAAAGATTTTTCAGCTACTACTGTACTACAATCATAATATTTCCTTTTTTTTTTTTCCCTCCTTTTAAAAATTATCTTTTTTTATTAATGCTATCATACTTTTTTTTTGTTGTAATTATTATGTTACATGAAAATAAACGTATAATGTTGAGTAACAGAAAAAACAAATTTAAATTAATGATAAAAGAATAAATTCTTTACCTTAGTTTAATTTTGATACAGATTGGTATTAAGAATTAAACAAATTTCACTACATTAATAAAAATTATTGTGGAAATATAATCAAAAATATTTTTTAAACTCATTAATATTAAAAAGGCAATAGTATGATAATGAAGTTAATATGAATAAAATGATTTTGTTATTAAGTTTGGAAAATGGTGTTAGAATCATTTTTGTATAGTAATATATTTTGGGAATTATAAAAGGTAAACGTCAATGTTTTGTTTAGCAAAAATTGTAATTTGAAATTTTCATGTATTGCATCAAAGCACATGCTTTTAATGTAACATTTATGTAACATTTTCAACATGTATGTAACATTTTCAATTTCTAGAGTCGACTGTCTGACTTATTACTCATGTTAAAGTATAAATAAATACATGATCGACTATATAATTCTTCAGTAGGATTGAAATTATGATTGCATATATGTATGTTGACATTATGTTATTCTTTTGATTTGATATCCATTACAAAAATTTTTTTAAAAAAAGCTATTTGGAATGCATCATCTTGCAAAATTTTTATTCTTTGGAATGCATCATCTTGCAAAATTTTTATTCTTTGGAATGCATCATCTTGTAAAATTTTTATTTATCTACTATTCTATTTAAAGGTGAAGGGTGTTTTTTAATATCAAATAATTTTAATAAACAATATTTTGATATTTTTCCTTTTCTTGTTTAACATTTTAACCATCAAAATAAAATCGCTTAGATTTAGTTTCGCAAAGAAAGCTTATTTGCAGAGAAATATTTCTTAAATAGGGAAATAATAGATGCTTTTATGAGCATCAAGATAGAATAACAGATATGTATGACAGTTCTGTAATTGATTCCTCCACTTCCCTCTACTTATGTCTATTGCTTTTGAAAAGACACCCCTATTTGCCTACGGCAGCAAAAGCAACAGGTGGTCTATGGCAAACACTCTTAACTTTCAGCATATATGCTAGAAATGTAGGATTGATGCAAATTAACTACCTTTTAGAAGAAAATATGGTAAACAGAATAGCTGTATGGAATCTATATCTTTCATTCGTATGTGAGAGTGATTGATGTATAATGATTCTCTTTTATGAGATAATCGACTTTTTTCCCATACCAAACTTGATTATTACACTTTAACCCATGCCTGGAGATTGGAAATTTCAGTGAACTCATGGTCTCATTTCATTCAAAAAAGAAAGAATTGCCTTCGTTTTATAAAGGCAAATGAATACATTTTTATAGAATTGTTTTAATGTCAAATTTAAAAACAGATAAAACAGACAGTTATTTATTTACACAATTAATATACAAATTATTTAGCATTCACATTCTGTGAATATATATTTTAAACAGATGTTTTTGAAGCATCTTTCTTAAAAGTAAAATTGATTAAAGTGAATCTATTTTCTTCATATAGCATATTACAAATGATTGATAAAGAATATTATGATAATTTCTTTGATGTGAATTAATTTTTTTTCTTGTATATATGACATATCTTTCAGAATCATTTATGCTGAATTTTTATCTTAAATTGAAACATAAAATTCATATATGTGGTATACTGTATTTTAAAATTAATGTTTTGACCAAATTATAAAAGTTAAAAAACTAGATAATTTCAATCAGGATGTAGATTAAAAGAACTCTTAGAACTTAAATAGGACAGAAGGATAGTTAACTTTTATCAATTTAATGTAAATTAGTTGCGATCAGAATAAACAATAAATTTTAACATTATGTTAGAAAAAAGGATTTTTATTTTAGAGCCAATTATGACACTTATATTCCTTGTGTTAAATGATTTACTAATTCCACCATTCAATAAACAGTTAAATAATTTAAAGAATATCTTTCCAGAACAGCTACTTACAAAAAACTGAAGAAAAGCTAATTATCTAAGAATTTAAGAGCAAAAGTTAAATAATGACTCAATTTGCCTTATAGGAGAAACTTTAAATTTAATCATACAAGAAATCATTTGACATACTTGATGGTTTAACTTTCATTTACAAAGACAGCAGTAAATGAAGTTAAATGGTATTTAACTGAAAACAGGTCTAATCCATTAAAGGGAAAAGATGGACTTTGGGTAAGAAAAACATGGTTGGAAGATTTAGAAATTATTTTTCAGTCTATTATTATAAAAATAATGTTTTTTTTTAAATCAGTATTACAGCTGAGAAAGCTAAGCACATTTTAAATACAACAGAAGGAGCTTTCAGTGTTTTTATTTGGATTCATGGAAAATACTTTTTACATTGATTTAATTATAACATTACAGTGAGGCCATGCATTCTTTACCATAACATACCTTTCTTCTTATATATATAACAATAACATATTAAGATCAAAGCAAATGTTTTATAAAAATATAATTAAATGAAAAACAAATACCCATGCATGGCATTTACTCTAAAAGTTAGATACTCAAATACTTCATATCACAAACCAATTCATAATAAAACTTCAACATAACATGAAAAATAAACTTTATTCCTGAAGGAAGAAAGTTCTTTACAAAGAGAAGAAAATTCCAACATTTCCAATTATTATTTTTGAATAGAGTAATAAATAGTAAAGTGACATTTAAACAAAATCCTCTATGAATCTCGGGTAAGACAATGCTGCTTTATTTAATCCCTTGTATTAAGCAAATACTTAAAAAAATTTCCAAGATTACATTGACAGTAGTATTACGAAAAGGTAAGAAGTTATTATCTTCATTTATAATTTCTCTTAGTAATATTGCAAACATTCCATATTTATTTTCCACATTTGAAATAAAATAAATAAATCATGAATAATTTTTTTTTTCGTGTCCATGAGAGATGAAACTAAATATGTCCATGAATTTTGAAAATTTCTTCTGTGACTTGCTTGATGTTGTCTCCGTACGGATCTATCATAGTTGGCAGTACACCAATCTTTCTCAGGCTGGTGCTCATAGCCGGACTCTAGTAGATGTGAATAGACGTAAGCTGTGTATCAGGACAATGATTACAGCTTCTATAGATCTTCATGCCCTCTCCATCAATCTTCATACCCCTGTGGTGTCCGGTTCTCAGTCTAGTTATGGTTTTAATAGTAGATCTGTTCGCAGTTATTTCAGAGAGAAGATGTTTGGCCCGAATGGATTTTTCTCTAAGTTTATATCTGGCCACTGCATTCGCATCCTGAAGAGAAACACCAGAGCAGCTAGTGTTGAGGTCTCTGCCCTCCTTGGCCAATCTATCCGCAGTTTCATTATCTTCTATAATCATGAATAATAGAATTGAAAATAATAAAGTAGATTTGAATCTTCATTCAAAATATTATAGGAAGCCATGCTTGCAATTTTAATTGTTTGGTTTTATATGTTTTAAAAATTAAAATAATAATATGCACATAAAACTGTATTTAATATCACTACAATATACTCAAATAGAAGTATAGTTTACAAAACCTATAAAGAATATTTTTGAAAAATGTGCTTAAAAATATTAAGATCAAATGAGAAAATATTGAATGGAATTTGAAAAAGTTAACAGAAAAACTAATTGCTTATATTTTAAAATGGTGCGAATTTGTTTTTGGTTAGTGATATGATTCAAAATTATTAAAGAAAATGCTAGAAATTTGTTAATTTTAAAAAATTTAATTTAATTTTTGAGACAGCAATTCTTAATATTACTATCCAAGAAATTGCCAACTGTCAGCCAAATATGGAATTTCTCAAGTCCAACAATCTACCTTGAAAGATGCAATAAAATCTTTTTTTATAGGAAAACATTTCCGAATGTTATTGCAGAAAAACATCAAACTTTTCCCGTTGTTTTTAAATAATAAAAATTAGAAATTGCCCGACCAAACTTTGCCCTCTCTCAACCTCCAGAGCATATTTAATTTCATCAGCAGACACAAATTTTGTATCAAAATATTTCCTATTATTTGCAACGGTTGGAGACGTATTCTTTCAAATGAAAAATAATTATACAATGATAAAATAAATAAAAACATAAATGTTTTAATAAATAATAATTTTAAATAAACGACTTAAAAAATTTCTTGATAAATAAATACATTTTTATAATAATAAAAAGTTTCATTGAACTCAATTTCAAATAAAAAAAAATCAGATAAATTTCTGGCTTGTGTAAAAGCAATGAATAAAATTTCAGAAAGAGCAAAATAAACAAAACAGTTTCATGATTCAAAGTTATAATAGAATAAAATGAACAAAATCGGTAAATAAATGCTAAACAACAACAACAACAAAAAAAAAAGATTGGAATATCTCGCCAGAAACATGCTTATTTGCCAAATCATATAACCCCTCTTACAGATTGAGATAGTTTCTGTTAGCGCCTATAGGTTACTGCAGACTGCTAGCGCCGTCTAGAGGCACTAAAAGGAACTTGGCTAAATCCTCAATACACACTGCGGCTAACGCTACCCCGCGATGATTACGAAACTGAGAGAATGAATGACAATGATGGTTGATGCCAACTTTCCCTCTAAAAAAATATAGATAGACAATTAATAAAAAGAGAGAACTTCAGGTTCAAAATTTGATTGACTGTGATAAAGAAAAAATGTGTACTGCAAGAATTTTCAAATAAGGTTTTTAAACAATTATTTATGTTAAATGTATAATATTGCTTCCAAGAACTGCGCATGGAAAGCAGCTTGAGACTACTAAACTGTTATCTTGAATTGTAAATAAAAAAAGAGGAAAACAAAGTGCCAGTTGGTGAATGCATGTCGTGTGGGATCGTTACCGCGAAAATCAAATGCTTGTCTAATTTATTTTTAATTCAAATGTACGGGAAAGTGTACACAATTCTTAGAAATGTCTTCAATGCAAATTATCTTTCTTTTCGATTTGAATGCTTATAATGATGGTATTGTGAACTCTATCGAAGAATTACAAAAAAAATTAATATGTTTGCGTTTAACTTGTCTAAGGATTTTAACTCATTATTCATCCAGGGTTTCGAATTTTAAATGGGGTTTCAAGTTTTTTGATAGTCGTGGTTCGATCACACAAACTATGTGCAATTTTTCTTTTCCACATATCTCTCTTGAAAATTTTGAAACTCTAGAAAATGAAATTTGTCTAAAGTTTCAACGACACTTTTCATATTTAGAAGCTCTAACATTATCAGCTGAACGTATTGAACCTTCACAAGGACGTGAAATTCTTAAAAATGAACTAGAAGCAAAGCGAACTCCTCATCAATTGTTACATCTTGCATTAACACAGATTTTATGTGAATATCAATGGAATGATAGTATAGACATGTTTTCACCTAGCACACGTAAAAGTATTCATACAAATAAAAGAAATCTATTGTTTTTAATCAGTAAGTGTGCTTCTAACCCTGATGAATTTAAAAATTATTTTGGTACTGAATATCATTCTGTTAATCATTCAAAGTTAAATAAATTATTACTTTCCGAGTCCTTGCAACAACAGCTTCTTTATAAAGAAGCTATTCAATTGATATGGCTGAACACATGTGAAACTGAGAGTTTTATGGTAAGTGTAAATCTGATTTTTGTTCAGTCTGATAGTAATTCCTTTTGAAATTAAATGTGAATGTTATTCAATTTTTTAGGTTTATTTTTAGTTTTCCTTTCAATGTTTATTATTGTTATTAGCAAGCTGCTCAATGGGAATTGAGGATAAAGGAATTACTTGATTACATATCAAATTAATTTTTCATTTACATTTTGTTAATATTTATAATTGATAATATTAGAGATCACTGTATGATTGATGCATGTATAGTATAATATTAATTGTATTGCTGTATTAATAGATAATAAAAAATAGATTTGAAGTTTATTTATGAACTTATTTATAACAAACAACTGAAACTGAACATAAAAATGAAAAAATTATCTTAATTACTTAAGTAGCTATTTGGTTAATGATACAGAAAAGATAATGCTTATCTTTTCTATATCTGATTGAAATGATTAAGAAATGAAATATTTTACTAGATTATATAATTTTTAACTTTTACTTGATTTACATTTAAGTAAATAAGTAATTTTTAATTAATAAACTGTTAGCTAAGTAAAATAAATTGGATAACTGCTAAAAAGTCTGTCTAGATATTAAAATCCATTACATCCCTTCAAAATATCATTTTCTTCTTAAATAATACAAAATTAGATTATAAATATCTCAACGATGCAATTTTCATTTAAACTTTTATGTAATGAAAGTGAAAGAGACTTACAGTTGTAGTAGCTTTAAGTTAAGAATTTGTCTAATAAAAAATTTGAATATTTATTTCTTAAGAAATTGTTTAGCTCTTAAATTATAATGAGTTGGAATCTGTACTATCCTAATTTCCATTATCTAATTTTCTCAACACCCTAAATCATTTTGATCAAAAATAAGAAATCTGCTAATAAAATCTTATGAATTGCATGGGTTGGGCCCAACCAAATAAATATAAGTAATTATAATTCTATTGTAGTTAAATTCATCCAGATAAAAAAAAGTTATGCTCTCATATAGAAGCTTTAATTTTATAAATGGTGTTTTAATTTGATTACTTTTAAAATACATGTCTCTTTTGTAAAACCATAATTTCCTTAAAACTTTAAAATTTCAAAGTTCTCATCACTGTTAAATTTACAATTTTTTTTTATGTGGCATTATTTTTGTCATATTAGTTGCTATTGTGTTTATTCATAAATGTCTTGCATTGAAATTTCTTTACATTTATGATTATATATGTAATGATATTTTGAAGGAGTGAAGGTATGCATATGACCCAGAATTGTTGTACTTTGAAGTTATTAAGTCTTAAAATTTGAGATAAAATATTATTTACTTTAGATTTATAAAACTTTTTCTTTTACAGAGGAGTATTGAATCTGATGTCTTAAATAATATAGCTGATTCCCTGAGATCCCTGCATTGTGCTCTTATTCCACTTAGTGTGCTATCTTTTCCAAACTGTGTTATGATACTCAATCAGAAGTTGAAAGAACAAGATTTAGAAACTCCAATTTTAAGTGTTTCATGCAATCCTTTAGTTCCATTTCCATCATCAGTTAATCAAAGTATTTCATACACTTTTTACAAAGATGGAAAAGAAGCCCCTAATAAAATAGAGTTATGTTTCCCTGAAAATACTTTTCGTGTCTTGCTTTTCGTTACCAAAATACCCGTGGAATGGAATAGGTATGTAATTTCTCTTATTTTTAAATTCCTCCTGCCTCATTTTTTTTTTGCTAAGTTTGTTGTGTATGTAAGTAATAGAGAAAAGAATTTTGTTTTTTACTGATCAGTGATACATATGATGTACCTGCAGTATATTTTTTCTCTTGGTTGATTTAGGGTTTTTCTCTTGGTTGATTCAACCTTTTTTGAATACATTAATGATTTTTATGGCTTTCTTCAAAGTATGGAATAAAGCATGAAATGAAAACTGTATAGAATGTTGTTATAATTTTTTAAAAAAAAAACTATTATATATGATTTTATATATTCAGCCAATATTGATTTTTTTTTTTTTTTTTGCATTAGTAAGATCATAAAATATTTGATAAATTAGTGATGACATCATCATTAAATTGAGAGTATCAGTAGTTTCTTCTTTTGACAAATTTCTATATTTTTCTTTTTAGCTTATCACTCATGTACACATGCATATGTGTATTTGTGTTTTATCTCTTCCCTAGACAATGTACTCGAACAGTAATGAAGGAATGATAATTCTCGCTGCTATGTTGAATTTTTGACCTATGGAATGTGATTGTTTCAAGCAGTTATTATTTATAATATACTCGGAATTTTAATGACTAAGTTGATAATAATAATTATATATATTCAAGTAATCATATACTTTAACTCACTATTTATACATTATTTGCATACATTTTTCTTTTGAGTAAAAAACTTAATGATTCATTATTCTTGATTCTTACCATGAAGTAAAAATCTATTCATTTAATCTACAATAACTTTCTTTCAAAATAAAAAGTAAAATATTGACTTTTAAACTGAACATTTTCTGTCAAATTGAGATTTTTACAGATCAAAGAAAGTAATTAAAATGATGTTAAGAGATAAAATTTATTTTCTCTAAAGAAATCATTTATTATGTAATTAAGAATGAATGAGTATTTAATAATCTTGAATAAATTTCATAAAGTTTTTGAAGATGCACTAGAAAATGTATATACAATTTATAAAAATAAATTGGCATCCAAAAATAATAAAATCTATCAAATTTTAAAATCTTTGATTGTTAGGATTGAATTTCAAAAAGTAAAATTGTATTCTAAATTTGTTTTCTATTTAATTTTTAAAATATATACATATATATACATAAAATATATACATTAAATATATACATATAATTTTTAAAATATATACATTGGTGCTTTTTGTTGGAAACAAATAAATGTTGCTCAATAATTTGTAAGCAATCATCTAATTTAAAGGAAATTTTTTATATGGTTTATTTATTTATAGTTTATTTATGATAGAAATTCCATTTTTACTTTCTTGTATATGAAATTCAGAAAAAATGTTGAAATTGTCAAAAAATTTGAAATCAGTATTTGGGAAATTTTCAAATTTTTTGAAATTTATTCTATTTTATTTATTACTTTACTTTCATTAATCATTTTAATTAATTTTTTTTTTATATTTAGGAAAGAACAAACATCTTTATCTAAAAAAGAGTTAAATCGAGTAAGCAGTACAGAATCTGCTGAAGAAGTGAAAGAAAAATTAAGTACATCAAATTCATGGACAAAATTTACAATTTACTTTGCTGTAGCAAGACATGTACAAGTAAAATGTAGTCATATTTTATTATGTATGCCTGATGTTTCAGCTAAATCAACTAACAGTCACAAATTCAAAGTGCTTATTAAATCACTATTAATGAGAAATATTAATTTGGTAAGATTCTTATTTTTTTTTTTATCAAAACCATTTTTTTTTTCTATTGGAAATTTTAAGGTAATGCCAATAAACTCGTTAATATATTTTTTATTTCATTCTTTTGGTATTCTAAACATAACTTCTTAATTTTTTTTATTCTTTTTAATCTTATTTAAATCATTATTTCATTGTTATTTATTGTATGCTATTTCGATCATTGCAGTTTTTTTAAATATATGAAGTTGAGATACAAATGCTTTTCATTAGACTATTTTATAAAAAATTTTATGTGGAACTCAAGAGTTAATTAAAAAAAAAAATTTGGATCATTAATATCAAGCAGAAATGGCTTGATTATCACATTTCTAGTTGAAATGTCAAAACTTTTTTATTACTCAAATTCATTGAATTTTCTATGTAGCAAAATTATAATGTTGCATTGTCAGAATTCTTTACTATATACTTGATATAAATTTATTTTTAAGGCAATAATGCTGTAACTAATTTTTGAGGTGGAGGAAAAAAATTTTGATTATTAAAGCAAATTCTGTTTCATTCTGTCCAGAATGCCTCTTGAAAAAATAAATTATATCATTTCCTAGAAATAAAATTATTTAATTTAGAAAATATTTACTGAAAAAAGAAATTAGTTGAATTTCTTTATCCACAACCCAATTCAAACTGTTTATTAAATGTCTTGGTGTGTGTCCATATTTCACAAGCTTTTTTTTGTCCAAATTTTTGCATTATTGATAAAATTACTGACACATCATTAATGCATTGAAATTTCTATAAAAGGTGATACTTTATCAGTTACAATATATTAATATTAAGTAATATTTTAATATTTGCAATTCAAGAAGAAGACATCAATGAATTATTTTAGCATAAAATATTTAACCAATTAAAACTGAATTATTTTTTCTAATTTTTTTAAATTTTTTCTAATAGTTCTATTTATTTGAATGTTTAGTTTTATGTTATTTATTGCTTCATATATAATTTTTAAAAATATTTGGCTGTTTCCTTTTGTCCTTAATAATTTTAGTTAATTGCATTTTTATTGTTATATTATTTTACTTTATTTTGTTTTTATTTTTCTTAGTTTATTGTTTGTGAATCTTCATGTGGCTCAATAGCTCCTGGTATATTTACACCACTCTCAGATTCCTCAGCTGTGATATCGGTTTTAGAACCGAACATATGTTTTACAAATATGACATTATTTAATGCTTCTAACTCATTTAGTGCTTCTAATATTTTTGATATGAAAGAAGGAATGACAAATCTTGAAGAAGAAATCACAAATTTTGAATTAAATGCAAATAATAGTAAGTTATCATTCTTATTCAATTGTATTTGCATTTTGAAGCATTTTATAAGCATTTTTTTATGTTCCAAATTTCAATGAACTTATAAAGAAGATAGTTTAGCATTTTTAGAATCTTGAATTTAATTAATTGATTTATTTTTTGCACAAATAAATTATTTATCAAATTGTAATATTTCTGATTCCAACAGCTATTCATTAACTTGATTAAAAAGAGGTCAATGCATTTTTCTTTCAAAAAGTAATTTTTGTAATCAAAATTGTCTACTTTGTATTATGCAAATATTTGAATAGATATATAACTAAAATAAAAATTATTATAATATTTTTAAACATATTCAAAATTATTAGATCTTATTCCTTGCATATCATTGCAATATGTATAAATTATTAATTTCCAAATGATTAAAGAAAATGTTCATTTTTTGAATTCACAATATTGGTTTTTTTTGATAATTAAATAAAATTATTTAAAATATTCTTAAATTATTAGGAAAAGTATGCTGTTCTGCTATGCTGGTAAATGCTCAGATTATTTATGTGCAAAGTAAATTGAAGTATAATAGTATTAGCTATTTTGTATTTTATATTAAAAGAAAGTTATTTTTAAAATTATAACAATTAAGCTATAACCCAAAGTGCTTTTTACTTTTGTGTAATCTAATCACATTTTATTTAGTAGTTAGAATATAATAAATTTAGCCATTAGATATATTTCCCAATTCTTTTTTTTGTTTATTAGTTAATTGATTTTTCCTTTCATTAAGAAAATAATAAAATTAAACTGAAACCCAACTGTGAAATATTTTTTGAAATAAACATTTTTTTCTTAAAATTTAAGAATAAAATTGTAAGTTAAATGAGAATATTTATTTTCACATTCTTCAAAAATATTTTTATACTGTGATAGTTATTAGTTTCCGTCTCCTTTGTAAATTCTTATTCATTGTTTAGTCAAAAATCTTTTATTAAAAGTAATTAAATTATGTCATTATTATAAAAAATATTTAATTGTCAATGTTATTTGCAGAAAATATTGTGGAGAATTATGGTTATTTTTTCACAGGAATTTTTTACTAAGATATAAATATTTGTATTCATAAAGAAATATTCAATTTCTTGCGATTCATGTTATCATTTGAATTTATTAAATATATTTTGTTTGTAATTTAAATGATAGTGCTGTGAAAAAAAGACATTAAATGTGTCATTGGAAACCAAAAATCTGTTTATGTATTACCATATGTATATATTGTATATTATCCATATGTATATATATGTAATATGTTTTTGTTTTTAATATTTTATTACAAATAGATAAAAGATTGTTTACTTTAGATGGTATTTAAAAGGATTTGTGACCATAGTAGAGATATACTATATCTTTATCTATACCCTTATCTGCTAGCAAAAAAAAAAAAAAAAAAAAAGCCTGCAAATCTTAATAACAAGTCTTAAGCTTTCAAAGGCATATATTTGTTAGTGTGTATGTGTGTTAACAGTTTTATGGGATCCAGGATGCTATGTTGCATGGAAGTTTATTCAAACTGCTGAATTATAATGACTAGATTTTGAAAGAAGTGATTGGAGGAGTGGTCAGGTCTAAAAGTTCATTGTAATTAATGTTGAAATATTTTTATGACGAAATAGAAATTAGTTTTATTTTAGAAATTGAGTAAAAATATATAAAAAAAAGTTTTTTTAATGTGTTTATAAATTTTATTTATACTATCCATCTATAATAATTTAATTTATATGTATCTTGATTTTATATGGAAAGAAAAATAGATTGATGAAATTAAATTGCTTGCTCGATATAGTTAATGTATATTATGTGAATCTATGAATGAAATTGTTCTTTGCACATATGGATTTATTGTGTACCATAAAAATTTATCACATTCACATCAGCATCATTTTATATATTATCATTTTATTGTAAATGCATTGAACAATAGAATAGAACAAAAATAGGGTTTTTGGAATTTTTTTTTGAATAGTGTGGAAAAGCTGACTTTAGATGTAAACAAAGTAAATTATAAATATGAAAATTATTGGAGTAAGTGTTGAGCTGCTGCAATGATATCAAAGTGCCATAAAGTCAAAATATTTTCCACATTTTAAAGTTTTTTTTATGAAATAATCAACTTCTGATTTTTAATTTAAAATAGCATAGAAAAGTTGCCTTTTGGTATAGATAAAATAAATTAAAAATATTGGAATATATCTTGAGGTGCTGCAAGAACGTTAAATTTCATAAAAATACATTGTTTGCAACTTTTTAAGGATTTTGGTGTGCCTTGATTATGAAACAAAAAGCTTTTATTTGGAATTGTATTACAAACAAAAATATAAAAAAAAGGTTTACTATTGCATTCATATAACACTGAATTGCTGTCAGAGCAGTTGTTATTGAGGTAAGGGGATATTTGTCTGTCCAGTGACAAGGACAGAGCTGTATTCAAATCAGTATCTTTGCAGAGTTCAGTTGAATTGACATCTCCTTTCCGTCTATAGTGCAACTGATTTGTTAGTTTGTGCTTGTGACCTTTGCCGTGAGTAAAAGACATGATAAATATTAGAGTCTTCTATTTTTGGGAAATCTAGTGATTTGCTTGAAGTTGAACACACTACTCGCGAATCTGGTGCTACTTTTATATTAGAAATAACATCGAAATTGCTTCAGCGAGGATCCTTCCATAAAAGAAAAATGTGACATTTTAGTTTCTATAATGAAACAAATATGATCAAGAGTTTTTATTTCCTTTGCTACTAGCAAAAGAATTTCACTAATGATAATTTATCTTTTTTAAATAAAGAATTTATTAAAGTTTAAAATAAAAAAAATATTTTGATAAGTTTAATTTCAGGAATAAAAGGTTCTAAATGATCAATGATCTAACATTAAAAGGGTTATTTATAATTTTGATATTGCTACCACAAGAGCTTTTAGGAAGAAAGAAGCAAGAAAAAGTAATGAACTACATAGAACTACAGTTAAGTTTAATCAAGAACGGGCAAAAAATACTAGTGCATCAGAAAAGATTATTGGTGACAGTGACAAGAATGAAGAACAACAATGACGCAAATTAACCAAATCCGTCAAATATACAAGAAGCGATATAATACTAAGTTCCTATGTGGTTTAATAGTAAGTTAAAACTTTAGTCAGAAGGTATCGGAAGCTGATTCAAACAGTATAGGGACTCTGTTATCCCCTTCCTCTAGTTTCCTCTCCATATGCAAGCAATGTTAATAACTGTGAAACTAGTGGCCTAATCTGCTCAAAATGTCTGTAGTTCAGTCGCAAGAAAAGGATACATAAAAGCAAAAATTGACTCACATGTCAATTTGCCAAAATTTATTTAAAAAAAAAAAAACTACTTTATGTTGCAATGAAGTAGAAACGAAACATTTTTCAGCTGTAACATTCGTAATCATTAAGGATACAAATGTAAAAAACTCAAAATCGGATTTAAAAAATATTTTTTATTATTATACTTTGTAATTAATAATTTTTTTTCCAACTATAATGCTTTTATATTCATTTAAAATTATCTATTGTAATATTATATGAACAAAAAATTAATAAAAATGTTGAATCAAGGTTTTTATTTTATTTTATTTATTTTTTTTACATACTTTTAAGTTTTTTTCGGCACCTTGAAATACTGTTGCATCCCAACCAGAATGTAAAAAAATTCTTTTTGAACCTAAGAGCTAATTTTTCACCACTACTGCCAAACTAAAATATAAGAAAAATTTTTGGAGCACTTTTTAAAAATTTCCATTATTTAAAATTATTTTCACTAATTGCGAGCTCTTTGCAGCACTTTGAGATAATATAAAATTGCAACCAAATTTTTTAGTTTTTTTTAAACCTAAAAGGTTCTATTGCCAAATTAAAATAAAAAAAAGGGGGGGGGGGGCAATTTTTGTTTCAACATATTGAACAATTTTTATTGTATTGTTAGTTTGTGTAAATCTTTCAAAGTTTTTTTTTTTTTTCTTTTTTTTTTCTTTCAGATTTAAAATTTATATCATTTTCTGTAATTATATCTAAATATATTGTTTTAAAGAATGTAAGAGTAGCTGCTGAGGTATCTATAATATGATCAGAATTATAAATGGTATATATAAAAGTTAATTTAGAAGGACAAATTTCTTGCATATAAAACATAGTTTAACATAAATAATTTTTAATATAAAATAAATGCAAATTTTTCTGTTTTGTAAACAAGTTTCTTTGCATGGTACATTTTTGCATTAAAAAATTATATTATTATTGTGCATTTTTCTTTTGTTTAAAATGATGTGCCAATAGAATACATTTTTTTTTTCTTTTGAAATTTTAGGATTACAAAACATGTATTTCAGAAATAGTTTTAATAAAAACTTATTGTCTGATAAATGTTTTAAACTGATCATTTATTGAATGGAATTTTTTTACTTTTGCTCTATTTATGAACTAGTCAGTAAAAGTTTTGAGAATATCAATGAGAGATCAAATCATCTGCTAAAACCTTTTACAATGCCAAGCATGGAAAGATGGTTTGTGCCTTCTTCTTCATTCTGTAACACTTTGTCTGCAATTGAAGACGAATCAGTCAGGTAAGCAAGCATTTTTTTATCATTTTAAACAGGAATGTTTTCTAGAGATTTTCAATTTGGATAAAATTTGTTAATTATTTTTATTCGTCTAAATTATTTTTCTTTTTAAACTGATGATGATACCAGTTAAAAAAATTTATTAATTAGAATTTTTGAAACAAGTTTTTAATAAGCTGTTCTGTGATTAGAAAAAATACGCATTATTTTTGTTAAATCAATCAATTGTTAGTTTATCAAATGTTATTTAAATAGCAAAATACCCTTAAGTCCCCTTTATATCTGCCAATATTAAATATTTCAAAATTCTGTTTTCCTAAAATTTATTCATTTATTTTCTGATATGACTGTTTATTTCTGCTTAATGCAGTCATTATTTTATTAAAATTGAATTATTCTGGTGACACTAAATTAGACCATATTACCCTGGAAAGGATTAAATATATTTGTATAAAGTATTTATAAGACAAGAAGATATGATGTGTTATTTTTATAGATAAAAAAAAGCAAAAGAAACCTAATATTTTTAGATTAAAAAAAGCGAAAAAAAAACTCTAATGTTTATAGATAAAAAAAAAGCGAAAAAAAAAACACCTGTAATATTATTTAAAAAAGCGAAAAAAGAAACAAACCTACAACCAAATTTGTTATATTGGGATAGTAAACTCATATTTTTAAATAAAAGAAATTATTATGAATTCCTTATTAAATAAATTACATTATTATTAAAAATATATTTGTATAAAGTAGTTAATAAGACAAGAAGATATTATGTGTTATTTTTCTTTAATTTAAGTTTTATGGTATTAACTGCATTTAAGGAAACCTTTCTTGTGATAAATAGAAAGGGTTAAACTGGAATTGTAAATTCCTTTTATATCTTTTATCAAAAAATAAATTTAAGAATAAGAATACCCTTTATTGCAAAATGCAATATCAGCATCATGTATAGCATTTAGTAGCATATTTTTTACACACATCATTTAATGATTTAAAAATGATCGAATTCGTTGCTAAGTTTAAATTTGTTTAAAATATCAAGTGTAAATTTTGTAAGAATTTTTATAATGATTTCATAAAGAAGGGGGAGGGGCTGATTTAGAGAAAAAAAAAGTTAAATTCGTATCTACCTAATTCTTATTTTATTTCCTTTAGAAAGTTGATCATTTGCTTTAATACAATTTACAATACTACATGGAAATTAATTAGTGCTACTGTAATTGAATAGGTACATTAATTGCATACATTTGAGAAATTAATGTTTATTAGCTTCTCTAATACTCTAGAATAACATTGTTAGATACATTAATGTTCCATAAGATATTATATTAAGATTATATTCCATAATAAGATTACGGAATATAATCTTATTAGATTAAGATTACCATAATTCCATACTATAATACTTCATAAATAATAAGACCATACATAATTCCATACCATAATAAGATTACCATAATACTTCCATATTAAGATTACCATAATTTTAATCAATTCTTTCTAATGTTAAATTCTTGACATACAGATAACTTACATTCTATTATTTATTTGACATAATAGCACATTAATGCACTTGGCTAGTGCATTTAATGAAAAAGGATGTAGGAATATGACTATTTGGTATTGATGCAAAGCATTATAATCAAATGAAAAAGGTAGAGGCAACAGGAGAAAGGTATATAAAATAAAATATTGAAAGGCACAAAAAAGGGGAACAGGTTGAAATAATAGTAAAAAAAAAAAAATGCGATATTTTTATGTCATATAATAGATTTTGTCTGTTTTCTTTTCGCAGTTCAATTAATTTGCTCTTTTTTCCTTTAGTAATCCTGAGATTGCAGCCTTTCATGACTTGTTAAAACAATCAAATGGTCTTAGAAAAAACTCAAAGAAAAAGAGTGTGAAAGACAAACAAAAACATGTACCAAGTAAGAAATATGGATTATAACAATTTATTTTCAAATATTATGCTTATTAATATTAAATAGCCTAGAAATGTAGACTCAATTTTTGTTATTAAATATGATTCATCGTAATTTTTAGAACCAACAGAATGTTCAGAACATTTAAATGATAAAGAAGATTCCGACGGCTCATTTAAAGGTATCTTCTCAATTATTTTGAAGTTCTCAAATATTTTGA
This sequence comes from Argiope trifasciata, assembly GCA_026543055.1. Lineage (NCBI taxonomy): Eukaryota > Metazoa > Arthropoda > Arachnida > Araneae > Araneidae > Argiope > Argiope trifasciata. The sequence continues at coordinate 2,645,857 of JAPMOQ010010989.1, read as the reverse complement.
ATTCTCTGGGATTTTAGGAATTTTTTCAATTCTGTTATTTTAATGTTGTTACAGATTTCAGCTATGATCAGTTGATCGATGTATCAACTGAAACTTATGCTAAAGCTCTGAAGTCACATGGATCTGTTTTACATTATGGTAGAAAAATAATCAAAATGGCATCTTCGTTTTTTCTAAAACAGTCTATCATAAACTATGAGGTAATTAAAAAATGTATAATGCTATATTTAGTACTTCTCTTCCAGATAATTTGATTTTTTAAAAAATTTAAATATGTTCTTCAGGAAAATATGAAGAATTTTATGACTGAATATTTTCTGCTTAATTGCCGAAAGTTGATTGAAAAATATGGCACTGACCAGGATGAAGAAACTGTCACAAAAGCAATAAATGAGTATGCCTTATATATATATATATATTTGTATTTTTACATGAAAAATAATAATAATATCGATTCTAATGTAAAACACATATATTTAATTCATACTAGTAGTTATTTTTACTCAAAAAATGTAACTGTATATTGTTGTATCATTTGTAAATTAAATTATACATAGGAATATTTTTAACATAAAAGATATTTTTTTTAAATACCTTTTGTGTTTTAATTATAGCTTTGTTTTTAATACTTAATTATGAGTTATAAAGTTACAGATATATATTTTTAATTTCGTAATTAATAAAGTTTCATTGTTAAATACACAATCAATCTTATTCCAAAATAACAGATGATTTAAATTTTTAATTAGGAGTATTTTTTATACTTTTATAATTCCAAAATACGTACTCAAAAATATTTTCTGTTATAAATTTTATAATGTTATAATGTTTTTTTAAAATAGTATTTATGTATTGCATATTCATGGTCTTAATTTTTTATTTTACAGGTGTAAAATACAAACTATTTTAGCTCTTGAAATGGAAATACTTTTTCCTTCTGTTGAAGAATCAAGCTGTGTGAATTCAGTAATTTCTTAATTGTTTCTTATAAGTAGAAAAAGTTTTTTGAAATCTATGCATTTTGCATTAGAAATTTACATAATAGTTATGATCATTTTTTAAAAAATAACTTTATATTCTACAAAAAAAAAAAAAAGAAGTTTTATGCTTTTAATTAAAAAAATATTTCAATTTATTTTTAACTCATTCGAATTTCATATTTAATTAGTTTATAACATTTATTTTTTTATTTATAAAAATGATGAAAAAATTTGTTCATAATATATTAATAACAAATAAGTATCAGTATTACTTTTATATATATTTATCATTAAAATGTTCATCAGGTGTGATTAAGATGCTATAGTATTTTCAGAATTTCTAAATATTGTAACCCACGTTTAATTTAATTTTCTTTGATAAAATTTTTTCTTTTAATTTATAAGTAATCTGAAATAAATTTAGTACTGTCAAATTCTTGTGCATACTACCAAATTCTTGTCATCGAAATACATAGTATTATCAAAATATATAATACTAGCTATTACCTGCGACTGTGTTCACGTTGAAATTTTGATGTATATGTACGAAAAATTATCAAATAATGACGAATAAAAAAAATTAAACCTAACCTAAAAACGATACATTTAAAAGTATAAGCTTATAAGAAAAATATATTACCTAAATACAATTTAATAACAAAAATACACAACTAACGTAAGAACGACTTATTTACTATTCTTATTTACTACAACTTATTATTAAAACAAAACATCAAATCAAGTCCGGTCAAATCCATTTTATTTATTGATAGAGATTGAGATAGCTGCAACAGTATTACACACATAATTTTTAAACTTTTAATTTAAATGAATACACAGTTGTCAAGAATCACACATGAACTTTCAACGCCAGTTGGCATAACGCATATGTCTGACTTTCCCTACGCCAGTTGTGGTAACGTAATGCAGATTAGAAATTTTTTATTCCCTTTATTCTGTTTTCTCTTAATTTAAAAGTACTTCAGAAGGAATCCAGAAAATCGATTCATTAACAACATTTGATTTTAAATACATCAAACACAAAGAAAATAAATAGAATCCTTTGAAATAATCAGTCGAATTTCTCTTATGCTTAACCTCATTTCTTTTGGGGAAAAAACTGGAACCTTTCTTATCTTTGGAGGGATTTTGCCTCAGCTTTTTGACAGAAAAAGGAGTTTTTAATTAATAAAAATTAACCACTCAATTAACTGGAATAAAAAATAACCTGTATTCTATTCCTGACTATAATCTGTCTTTGTGCTAAATTTTTACCCAATTCCGTTTATCCTGATGTGATTGAGTAACAAATATCCGTCCATCCAAGCTTTCACATTTATATATTAGTATAGATTACTATATATTATTAATTTAACAATGCAACTTTTATTATAAACTATTAGAAAGTACAATATAAATTTATTTAATTGTTTAAGATTATATCACTAATTAAATTTTATACTTATAATAGAAATTATTTTTTTCTTTATAAATAGTTTGGTGCAAATCTGACACCATCATATTTCTGATTGAAGTATTTTCTGCAATAAATAGAACTCCTCATCAGTGAAAAATTTCATATAATAAATTTTATATTAACATTATTTTTTAAGTTACGAATTATAATGTAAATTCTAAAAGAACAAGGGTTCATTGTAATATGTAATAGTATGTATCAAAACAATCTTATGTTTCAGATTTCATCCATACTTGGGATTATGTCCTTTTTCAGTGGCGCTACTATTCTTGTCAAATATTTGCAAAATGATTTGTTGGAAAGGTAAATCTGTTCAATTTTGTAATAGCCTGTTTATTATTTTATTTTTTATTCTCGACAAAATTCCTAATTAATGCCTCTAAAAAAAGAGGTGGGGTATAATTGAGAAGAGTATGTTAGGGGATGGGAGAATCATGTATCACACAACATATGTTTTACAAATTCATTTGTAGCAAAATTATTTTCATTGTTATCTAATGATAATAAAAAATGCAAAGAAGTTGATAATACATGTCGCAAAATCATAAAATAATTTGGAGGAAGATAAGAATTGAAATAATGTCCTCTGATTACATTTTCATTAAATTTTCCCTGAAAAGCCTTTCCATCTTCTATAAAAACTTTTTTTAAAATTTTATTAATGCATACGTCTTATACCAGCAAATAATAGCTTTGTGTGAATTAATTAATGAGGGTGAGCATCAAATGATCTATTTATGTTTCATTGTGCTCTAAGTTCTTCGATAGCAAAAAGTATAAATAATATTGTTATGCTTAAGATGGACAGATTCATAAATTGAATGGACTTTAATCAAGATGGCATAAACATACATTTATTTACAGTTGTTATTTACAAATATATATGGCTGGTGAAAACAAAAACAAATCAGTCTTCCATAGAACTCTAAATCATATGTGGACTCACTTAGAGAGAGAGCACAGGTAAAACGTTATGAGGCAAATCAGTTTGTATTCTCAGCAAGCTCAGAAGTTTTGTCTTGGTCAAAACACCGACGATTGCATGTCACACTTACTCATTGAAAACACTACAGAAACTCGTGGTTAAGCGATTGCAGTAAGATTTTTATACATTTTGAAAGCTTCCAAATTATCTAGTGAAGAACAGGACTTTTGCGATATTATGTCGCCAAATATAAAGCAATATATTTAAAATGTTTTATATATTTGCAAAACTCAGTGCAAGACTTTTACAAGGAGCCAGAAAATACACAATTTACTGAATTTTTAACTTTATTATAAAGGTACATTATGTGGTTTGTTGTGTCAGACTATTTTATTTTGTAAGTTTCTTTCTCAGAACGTACTGTTTTTTTGATGCTAATTCTCCGTGTTGATTTGCTTTCATTTTTTAAACTCCTGTATTTAAATAGTTTAATATTAAGAAAGAAAAGATAAAAAAAACTTTTTCTTTCTTATATATGTGATATAGAGAAAGTCTAATAATTATCATAAAATTTCGAACTCGAGGTTTTGATGAATCTCGAAGCTAAATAAGACTCCAATGTTTTAGACCTCCCTGAATTTTGAAAAATGCCTGTTGTCTGTCTGCGACAAAGATAATTCAAAAATACTTTAAGCCTTTATAATAAATTTGTAGATTTCTATCAAATTTTGAGTAAAATCTGTTCAGGGCAAATTCATTCTAATATAACTTAACATGATAACTACAAAACAAATGTTTTAGACATCTCTGAATTTTGGAAAATGTCTGTTGTCTGTTTGCAACAAAGAGAATTCAAAAATACTTTAAGCTCTTATAACAAATTTCTAGATTTTTATTAAATTTTGAGTAAAATTTGTTCGGAGCAAAATCGCTCTAATATAACTTAACAAGATAACTACAAAACGAAGAGAGCTAGACGGATAAAATTCATAACACAGATATAGCATCTGTGGTACATACGTCTATGAAATTTTGAGTTCTATCTTACTAGGAATTGACTATCTGTTGGTCTGTACTTTTGAAAACATACTTATGTGATAATTTAAATATATCAAATTTGGTATGGGAATTTGAGACTACAAGTGCAGTTTTGTGTCAATTTTTTGTTTCAATTGGTTGTGAAAAATTTCTTTAAATCATAAATTCGATTTTCGGATACTATTGACGATTTGCCAATAATTAATCACCAATGACATGTAAAAGTGTCAAATTGACAACTAAAGGCATTTTATAAAATTGTATATCAATGCCATAGAAGGCATTCTTTAGCATAGGAAGTTTATTAAAAAGTATACGAGAAAATTTATGCGAGACCACTGTTACTGATTTTATATGTTAATTGCCAGTGACATCCTAGCATGCTACATTATTTTGTAGTACCAGTAAATCATGATTTTTAAAACGTATCAAATTTGAAATGGCTTCTGATAAATGAATTGCAAACCTACTACACCAATAAACTTGCTGAATTCTTGCAATTTTCAACTTATTTCTTAATATCATTTCAAATTGATTTTTTTTTCTAATTTTGTTCATGCATTATTTATTTTTTGCAGTTATGGGAATAAGTTATATGATTTGCTTGTTGAAATTGGGGATGAATTATGTATTCCCTTAAAACCTGATGATGATTCTCCTGGAGATCCCTTTGACTCTGCTTCCCCTGTATCATTAACTGAAATTGCAAGCTCTGTTTCCTCTGCAACATTATCCTTAATATCTTCACAAAGTACTTCGAATAAAAGTGATGGCAGGTAATTCATTGATTTTTAGGCCTGTTTACTAAATATATTAAAATTAATGTATGAAATGTTTTTCATAAAATGGTTCAATGAAAAATAATATTAATTATTTAATTTCAATTGAAAATAAAATTATAATATGAAAGATTAAATAAATTTAATTAAAAATGGAATAATATTGGTTTTCCTTTTTCATATAATTTGTATTTACTTGAGCTTTATTTAAATAATAGTTTTTTAATTTTATTTTATTATGAGTATATAGAATTTAAATTGAAACATTCCAACCTTATTGATTTTTTTTATTGGTATGGATTTTTTTAAAAGTTATAATTTTATTTGAATAACAAGTTTATTTTGTACATACTTATACATTCATTTTTTGTTTTTAGGAAATTGATAAGGAAACGTAGTGATATTTCTGTGACAAATAAAAGGCGTCAGATTTTACTGCCTGGAAAGTCACCTAGAAAAAAGAAAGTAATGTCTAAATTTTGTACTTGTAGATTTTTTTAATTATTATTGCATATGAATCATGAATTTAAGTTATATCAATAAAAATGTATTAGTTAATAGTTTTTTAATGATTTTTTTTTCTCTTTTAGTATCTCAAAATATTATGAGAATTTGTAATTATTGTTTCTTACTCATTTAGTTTGCTAATAAGAAAGCCAATATTACAGTAACTTATAATGAATGGCGGATCAATGCTGAGGAATTTAATGACTTTAGCTGCAAATTTAAAGGAACGAGACCATTCATGAACTTTGGCGATAGCTTGAATGAGTTCTTTTGTTACCTCTGAAGCATTCAATATCCTGACATGGGAGTTGTCAAAATTGGGCAGACAAGTCAATAATCGAAACGAGCTAAAGTAGTTGAGCGTAATATTGAACTCCATGGTGTTTTCTTCGAGTGCTTTATGCAGGTGTTGTTTTTAATACTGATTTTGTGTGTATATGTTCGATTAGGATTTAAATTCCAGCAATTCTTATAGAACACTTGATGTCCTCTCGTTTGAATTATAAAGGGCGAAATCTAGTCAAGTCGTGAGGGAGGAGAGAATCAGCTAAGTCACCTCCTGGAACGTCAATTTTTAGCGAGTTTTCGGTGTTTTTAAGTTGTTTTGTAGTGATTTTCTGCTTGTGGGCTGTTTTTACTGACGCATAAATCATCATTATATGTTGTCAAACCTGTGCTATATTTCTTACCATACACTCACCAGATTGTGAATTCTTACGGATTCTCCGTAACTGGATTGAAAGGGGAGGATTTAGATTTAAGTACTTGATATAATTCAGAATTTCTACTGAAAATCCTTTTATATATATATATATATATATATACAGTCGAATCCGGTTAATTGGACCACCGGATAATCGGACCAACCGCTTATTCGGACCGAATCTCAAAGAACCGAAACAAATCCTATGTACATAAGCCTAATATTATTCGCTTATTTGAACCAAAATTCCGTTTAAACGGACCAAAGAACGTGGCAGGGAAGATAAAAAAGAAGCCACAAGTCGCCTGCGTACAGCAGGAAGTCCGAAAGGGAAAAGAACCAGTGGGAGGTGAGCAAGCACTTTGTTTCTTAGTACGGGCAGCTCGGTAGTAAGTTCTTCAAACGTTGACTTGAATTTGATAAGAACTTTTTTTTAATGTGCTTCGCATGCTGAGTATCATGTAGATCGTTACGAATAATTTGTTTTTAAAGTTATTTTTCAATGAATAAAGTTCATAAGCAACAGTAGTTCTTGTTTGTATGTTTGCCATATGCGTGTACCGCACAATAAAGGTCATAATGACATTATAATATATTACGTATAGCACGTCTCGTCTTGTAACATAGGGCATGTTCGTGTAATCGGAGCAGCCGGTTATTAGGACCAAAATGATCGCGTCCCGATGTGGTCCGATTAACCGGAATCGACTGTGTATGTATATATATATATATATATATAGAGAGAGAGAGAGAGAGAGAGAGAGAAAGAGAGAGAGAGAATTTTTTTTCTTAGATTAATTATTTATAGTGTTGTTATACTGTGATTCCAAGTCGTTTTTTTTAAAATTTATTTATGCATTTATTTTTTACGTAGAATTGTATTGCGATACAGCGATCTTATCTTTAATTTTCACTGATTCTCTGATAATGAAAATAGGGATAGAATTATAAAAACAAAATAAATTTTGCTTTTCTTCAAACTGATTACTATAACCAAAATATTAAATAGTATAAAAATGTAAATTAATGACTGTTCATTATGATTCCAAAGCTTCTATTATCTCTGACAAAATTCCTATTTTTTAAATTTTGAGAAGTTTTTAAATGTACATTAATAGAATATTTGCGCATAATTTATTATGAAGATAAAGATGATGGGGATAAATTTTCATTACATATTTCAGTGCTGTAAAGAATATTATTTGTCAATTTATTTTATTAATATATTTTTGCCAAGAGAATTTCATCTTGTAATTTTTTCATTTTATCTTTAGAGTAAAAATTCAAGTGCAACTGAAAATATTCCAATTCGTTATTCTCCTCGTCTTGCTTCAAAGAAAAAAAGAGATAAGTGTAGGGCTGCTGAATCTGACTCCAAAAGTGTTCGAAGAAATCTTTTTGCCCAAGATAAGAAAATACAAACTCCTCGCTCTAGTACGGTTCTTACAAGATCCCCTTTTAAAAAGAAGAAGGTTTGCACTCCAAAAAGTAAGCTATTTTTAATTAGATTATATTTTTTAATCATAGAAAATGTGCATTAAGTTTCAGCATAGGTAAATGCTCTCTATGTGAGATATTTAGCAAACTGAAAAAATATTAGTATATTATTAAATATAATATTGTTACAAATTTGTAGTTTTGCTTTCCAACACGGTTTTGTACAACCACTAGAAAGATCGTTTTACGATCAGCTCTGTTAGGTGCTGATCGATTGCCTAATCAATTATTCCGGGACTTGGTGACCGTTTGCCAACAAATTTGGTACTGCAATTTTCGAGAATTTTGGTTGAAACCATAAGAGCTGAGATATACTAGATTGTTCCAGAACCTTCTTTACCCTGCTCCGGCGATATAAAATTCTGCCCGTCATAAAAGGCAGGCCATATCTAAGCCGAAAACAACTCATAAATAGTCTTCGAGAGGTTTAGAGTGACATAGCAAGTCAACGGCAAAATAGTTGTATTAATATAGCGAAACACGGGCATTGTGTGGAACTTAAGCGTTTGGTGAAACGAACTGTGTGCCGAATCCTGGTGTTTATTGTGGAAGCAGCATCGAGTCATATGAGGAGTAGCCAGCCGTGTAGTGGTGAGTCGGATACAGCTAAAGCGAAGAGGCAGTGAAGAATTGCAGGCGTTTGGAAAGATTGTAGAGAGTAGCTACGATGATTCCTCAATCCTGCTGAATTCTGTCTGGCCGCTTTGTGTGCTGTGGTTGTTATTACTACTGATTATTATTTGTTGGCTACTGTTTGTAGTATTGTGTTGCTGTATATTACGTGTGTTCGTCTCGATTGTATTTTCGTTTCTTCATGTTTAATAAAAGACGTTGCTTTTTACTGAAGGACTGTTTCTTTATCGACTAACAAATCGAAAGACCTCTGAATTCATAACAATATCTTTATGCACCATATAAATATTTAATGATACCATTAAATGGGAATATGTGTATGTCTGTTATATTATATAAGAGCCCTATTTAATATTTTGCAAAAAGTTATTAAATATGACACATTACTTTTGAAAATTCCACAGAAGCAGAAATGTGCACATTAAAGAGAGTATTTTTGAAATTATAAATAATAAATTAAAGCTATAATATTTTTCTTGGAAAATGTTACTATACAAAAGTTGAATGTTGTTATATTATCTTATAATTCTTTTTAAATAAAATTATTTTTTTCAGTTGCACTAATTTTTGCGGACTTCCAATCCTAAACACCCTTCTAATATTTGTTTATATTTTTATTATGAAAATCAAGTCTATTTCATTTATTTTATCAACTAGTTAATTCTTATATTTTTCTTCTTTTAAAAAAATAGATAATCTTTTCACTGATTCATATTTAGTCTAGAAGAGTTCTTTCTACTTAAATTTTGAGAAGAAATCTATGCTTGAATTGATAGTAGGAATTACCCCCCCCCCCCTCTTTGTCAGTGTGTGAAATCTAAGCATATTTTCCCCCTCTATTAATCGCGTTTGACAAACAGCAAGTTCATCAAAATTAATGTTCTCTAAAGTTTCAATTAAATATTTTAAGTAACTTGGTCTCTTAAAAACTTCTTCAGTAAGATGTTTTAAGCTTCAAATTTTGATAACCATGTAATTCAATCCATTTTAGGAATCATAAGCCATTATATTCATCGGATTATGTATCTATCTAATTTTATGTCATCTCCCATAGAATTTGAACATAAAATTAAAGTGGAAGCTCTTAGCATTTAATCAATATAAATTGCGCTGAAATCAAACATTTTTTGAATTAAAAAAATATGAGTACAGAAAACAGAATTACTCAGCATTGAAGTCTTTTGTTGCTTACAGATAATTTTTAACCCAGATAAGCCTGAAACTAAAATTTTCTGAAAATTTTGAAAAAAGTTAAACTAACTGCTAAAATAACTGTCTTTTTATTTTTTCTAATAAAGCTGACACGTTTCTTACTGCAAATCATAAGACTAAATAATCTTAGATAAAGAGGGTATTCTGATATTTTTTTTTATTTCTACTGTCCTAAATATAGGACAGTAGGCTTATCTGGGTTAAAATAATTTATGCAATATCTCGAAGAATAAATCAATAAAATTTTCTTTAATTATCATAAAATTTAGCTTTTAATTTTATTTTCAAAAGGATTTAAATGACTTAAATAATAATATTTTATTTTGTTTTTAACCAATAACTGAACTTCAAAAAATGAATGAAGTCTAAATTTTACACTGTACTTTGATCCTAAAAGTTATATTCTGTGAAATATATATCCCATTTTTTAATTATATATATATATATACATATTTCCTGAGATGAAAGATGACCAAATTATGAAATTTTGAAAGTTACAATTTTAGAACATCTAAGATTTTCATAATCTTTGACTGATCAGCCTTAGGGGAAATCTAAGCGTTGGTTGGCATTCTTTTATTTATTTATTTGTGGTTAGTTCATGGAGTAGTCTAAAATTATGCTTAAATTTTCATATATCACTCAATTTTAGTCACATTAGCCCAATAGCATTTCTTTAATCATACTACTATTATACCAATTAGAATTATGTAGGAATTTTAATGTTTGTTATTGTCATAATTTTTCCCCTTCTGTAAATTATTATGTCCATGAAATAATTTATCTTCCAAAATTCTATTTTACATGTGATGTATTTTGAATGTGAATGAATTATTTATATGTTTCCCCAGACTTTTGCACTTTATAAATATGAATAATTAGTATAAACTTTCCTAAGGCAATAAGTTGAGCTCTTAAACTTAATTATTGAATTTAAGAGCTTAACTAATTTTGTATATTTTTTATTGATTTGTAATTCATTTAAATTTTATAATTTGTTAAAATATGCACTTACTGAAATTAAGAATTATTTTCATTATTGTAAATTTAAATGAGAATTATACATGATTAAAATGAAAGTAGTGTTCCTTAAATCTCAAATTTTAACCAATCATTCCATCTGACAGTTTTTTAATACTTGAATTTACGAACTAACTCATTAACTTCCTTAGATGGGAAATGTTATTTTCATATTATTTTGGGAAGTTATTTCAAGGGCTTTAATATATTTTATATACTTTTCTTCTCTAATTTAATGTTCATTTCTGGTTTCTTTTGTAGTAATAAATGCTGTCACCTTACTAAAAATTAAAGTGAAAATCGATAAAACTTAGTTTTTTTTAGTTAATTAATATTATTAATTTGATGGATGAATCAGCTAGTCATTGCTTTTAACTAGCAATATATTTTATATTTATTTTAGCTATAAATGTATTTTATATAATCTACATTACTGGGAATACATATACTTATTGGAAATGGAATTTATACTTACATTACTGATTTAAAGTATTACAAGTTGAAGTAATTGTGCGTTTTTCCATGAATAAGGCACCTCAAAGTAATATATGTATATATTTTTCATTCAAAGTGATGTTTTCTGATATAAATGTGGTTGAGAAGTTTCAAGCTATTGTATTATCCATTGTGAAACAATCTTCTGCAAAAATTGCGTCTTTCTGGTGGTTTATCATAAAATTACACCGATTGCGAAGGATCTCATTTCGTTTGTTGCACTGTCGAAATGCGTTCGCTGTGCATTGCTTTTCAATTTAAACTGTTCATTTCTTTTTCATATGTATGAATTAAATCGTGAGAAGTGCTAGGCTGTTATTTTGAGGCACGAAGAAAACTTTTCAAATGTTAGGATTGCTCATCGGTGCGATTGCAGTGAGTCGACTGTTTCACACCTCTTAAAAAGATTCAAAACCGAAGTAATTGTGGATAAAAAGTCTATAAATGGCAGTATGAAGTTATCTTTTAAATGTACTGAGACTACATTTACACGATTGTACCTAAAAGTAGATTTGCAAGTTTTTGAGTCCACGTCTGTCAACGACAGAACCTGACAGTTCGCAGGAGGCTTTATGAAGCTGGTTACAAAACACAAACACCAAGAAAGAAAGTATCGACGAAAACAATGCGAAAAAGAAACGATTGAGGGGGGGCTAAGGTGTACAAAAATTGGAGTATTTCGGAATGGAGATAAATTATAAGAAAGTCGCTTTTCTTTAATGTCTGACAAGCCTGGCCTCCACGTAAACGAAGGAGAGCATGAGGGAAGAATACATGATTCGTACATCATAATACTCAGAAAGGATCATAGTGTGTGGTTGCACATCATATCAGTCAACTGGAAGACTTTATTTTGTATAGGGAACCATGCATGTGGCAAGTATGTTGGTGTGTTGAAGGATCAGTTGCTTCGTTGTACTTGTGGCATGTTCCCAAAGCAAAAAAATATATATATATTTCAGTAATATCTGGTGCCCTCTCATACATTGAAAAAGATAAAATAAATTTTACTATTAATTTTAAATTTCAATTCTGACCTCTATATCAAAACATTTGTTATTTTAAGTTAAGTATGCATTTGCAAAACATGATAATAATGTTTTTGCACAGCCAGGAAACCCAGCAGATTTTAACCCCATTAAAAAATTGTGGAATATAATGGGAAAGAAAGTAACTGAGAATCATTCCAGGACAAAATGAGAAATTTAAGGAACAATAATTTAAGTTTGGCGCCATGAAATACCATAAGAAGTGTTGCAAAACCTTGAGGATTTTACGCTACCGAGCGGCTGCTGTGATCGAAGCCAGAGGCAATCAAATATTACATGCTTTTCAGTTAACTTGAATTTTTTAATAATTTTTTCTGATAAAAAGAACTTGACATTTTTTCTTTACTTCATTTTATTCTGAAGAACCAAAATGAATTCCAATACTGAAAATCTATAAATTTTACTTGTATTTTATTCCTTTTGAAATTAAATATTTTTTGTTCAATAATTTAATTATATTATAACTAATTATTAATTTAATTATATCTTGTCTTTAGACTAATTTAACATATTGACATAAAAGAATATCACTTTAAAATAAAGAAAAATTTCTGTTGGGGGTTTATTCTTGAAATTGCACATTGAAAAAAGGATGAATTTGTGACTGATTCATTGGTTTCTTTTCTTTAAAACGTGGAAATTTTTAAAAGGAAAAAAAGTGAATAAATATTTTAAGATCTGTTTTATGGATTTTTGAATTTTGTATGAATAAAAAAAATTATAAAAGTATAAGATTATAAAAGTATAAAAACCCTTTTAAAATTTCTCATTAAACCCATCATGCAATTCTAACATAGCATAAGTCTACCTTTTGTATTGACAGTATCATTAATTTGTTTTTATTTATTCATTTTCTATAATATATATTCCTTTTATGTTATTTGAATTAAATAGAGATTTCTCCAGGATTTGGATTTCATTAAATAATTTCAAAATCAATTTTAATAGTGGTGGAAAATTAATAAGTATAATTCTTCTTATTTCCATATCAAGGGCATCATGTTTTAAAAACTGATTTTGTTCCTGACACTCCTACTCCCAAGCAAAATTTGTCTCGTTTACAGAGAAGAAAATCCCAGTTGGGTTTGCATGGTGATAATGAGGAAGTTTTGGGATCTACTCCATCAAAAAGTACAAAAGGTATGATTTCTTTTAAAACAATAATCTCTCTCTCTCTCTCTCTCTCTATATATATATATATATATATTAACAAAATAAGACAACCGAGTCAAAATAATCAATAGAAAAAAATAGTTAATAGAAAAGGAATCCTTATTCCTTTAAAGTTTCCTTATTTGTTCCCCACTGTTAGATTTCACAAAAAACCAATAAAATTTAGATTCATTACCTGTAGTACAAGCAGTTATAATTACTACATGGGGAAGCAATTTTTCAAATACCTAAAAATTATACTAAGTAAAATTGAAGAAGAAGATTGTTTTGTCATTAATAATAACAAAAAGATTTTAGATTTCTTAAAAGATAACAAAATTTATAAAATTAATACTTTTGACTTTGAAAATTTATATACCAACCTGCCCCATGAGAAATTAATAAATGTCTGTACTCATATATATGATGAATATTTAAATGAAAATGTAATTAATAAACATAACTGGCTGGTTTTATGCAATTTTAATATTAACGAAAATTATGTATTCAATGGTATTGATATTTACAAACAAGTTAAGGGTATCCCAATGGGTACCGCTTTTTCAAGTGCTTTAGCCAACATTTTCCTACATTATTACGAGAAAAAAATAATTAATAATTACTTAATAAACGGATGGAGATTTATTGATGATTTAATTTTGATTAACTTAGATAATACCAAAATTGTTACTAACTGCTATCCTAAAGAATTAACTTTAAAAGAATCAAATAATGATAATCTTGAAGCTACTTATCTGGATTTAAGGATCGAAATTGCTAATGAAAAAACAGTAGTAGGTATTTATGATAAAAGAGACGGATTCAAATTTAATATAATTAAACTCTGTAATTATCACTCTAATCTTAACTCGAATATTTTCAAAAATTTAATTTTCTCACAATTCAATAAAATTAAAACAATTTGTAATAACAAAAATTCTTTTATAAAAGCAACAAATAGTTTTATTAAAAATTTAAACAAAAATGATTTTTCCCAAAACTACTGTAATATCAATATGTTAATGAAAAAAGAAATAATGAAATATTAGTGAAATAGATGGCGCTAATAAATCCCATTTATGTTTGGTTACGCTGTAGTATTATTATTGGAAAGGAAGGAACGGATGATCCGCGGAGCAGGTCTGTTGAACTTATTGTTTTCTTAATTTTGTCATTAATTGTGATTTTTTTAATGTAGTTTTACTTTTTATATATATATTTGTTTCATTTGTTGATGTTTTTAATGTTTTGCTTTGTTTTTGTCTTTTGCTGTTAAAATTGGTATGTCTCTTTTGCCTTCATTTTCGGGGGATTTTCGGGCCACGAGGTGTCAATACTTTTGACCATTGTCCATCGATGCCTCACAGAAAAAATCCCTTATTAGGAATCCTTGCTTGAAAGTGGCTCTTGACGAAGTTTTCAGGCCAGATTCCTTTTCTATTGACTATTTTTTTCTATTGATTATTTTGACTCGGTTGTCTTATTTTGTTAATTAATTTATATTCATTTGTATTTTAGTTGTAGCTGCATTTGCGCTCTCTAAATACAATGATTGATTTAAAAACATTTTAATTCTTAAAACTTGTTTAATCAGTAATGATTTTTTAGTTTCGATTCCGGTTTTGGTTTCGTTTCCGAAGTTACTTCTGTTTCTGTTTCGTTTAAATAATTCTTTGAATATAGTATTGTGGATTTGTTTCATTAATTGGCTCTTATTCATTTACCTTTCATTTTGTGAACTTTTAGCGTTTAATTCTGAATTGAGTTTTAATTTCGATTTCGACCTATTTGGTTTCGTTTTAATTTTGTTGTTCAAGAAATGTGTTTTGATTATTTTAATAATTTTATGATTATATATATATATATATATATATATATATATATATATATATATATATTGAAGTAATTCAAAGAAACATTTAATTATGTAAACATTCCATGTATCTGTCTGTACCAATAATAAAATAGAATTAATTTATATCATGGAAAAACTTATGAGTTACATTTGTCATTTTTACTTTTCATTTTTCAGGTCAGCATGTTGTAAAAACTGATTTTGTCCCCAATACTCCTTCAAACAAGCAAAACTTATCAGCATTACAGAGGAGAAAATCTCATATAGGTATAACTAGTGAAATCAGAGAAATAGCTGAATCACCTATTGTTTCAAAAAGTGCCAATGGTATGTAATTCTTTTTCTGATGTTGATTCCTAAAATTAAAAACCTTAACATAAATTTTGGCAAATTATAGTTTTTTTTTGAGAGAGAGAGAGAGAGAGTGAGAATTTAATTGAAAATATATTGCTGGGAAATTCCTTATTCAGCTTCATTCAACTCTAATCCATAAGGTTTGAAGTAAAGCTGTTGCAAAAAATTCTAACAGAAAAATGTTTTTATGTTGCACATTTCCAAAAGTAATATTTATATATTATTTGTAAACTAAAAATTCTTTAAGTAATAGTTTTTTCTCAATTATATAACTATATCAATTTTCCATATATTGGTGCTTAGCATAAAATACATTGCATGTCAGAAATATTGACATTCAAAAAATTCTGCCTACAGAAAAGAAACCCATCATTATTGTTAATATTTCAAGGAATATTAATAATCAAAATAAAAGATTATATATTACTTTCTGTTCATTAATAAATTTTAAGGTTATTTAAAAAATGGCATTTTTAAATTAATAAATGGTTTAAAGTTAATTCAAATTCTCCTTTCAGCTTAACTCTTCAATTTTCTTTGGTTACAAATCTATCAATGATAATATTACCATTTATCAACTAAAAAAATGTAAGATATTATTCTTTTCTATGATCTGAGAAGCAAAAATCTAATAATCATTAGAATGATTATCAGATGATAAAACTTTTATTGTTGTATAGAATATCATTTTTTAAAAACTCATACAATCCTTAAAATATATTTATATTCATTTTTTTTTCATTTTTCTTGATATTGATTCACATTTTAAATACACAACCTTATATTTAATATGATTATTGTTTCATGTTGAAATGCATTATTAGTTTCAGGGACCAAGAGTTATCCAAGTTGCAGCTCATCGCAGTACACACCGGAAAGCAAAAGAAGACTTTCTCTTAAATTATTTTCTAAGACACTGGCAAGTCCCACTGCAAGGATGGGACTGAAGAAATGCAGTAAAAGACTTTTTGATCAAGCTGAGTCACAAACACAACCAGGACCAAGTAAAAGAGCAAAATTTTGGTGAATAAAATAATAATCAAGAAAATTCATTATATATATATATATTTGTTTTTATTATATATATTAGTGAAAAAATTTTAATTGTGTAAGATTCTTTTATTTTGTTAAAGAACCCTAGCTTGATTGTTGGATTTTAAAAAATGTTCAGTAATTTTTCAATGTATAAATCTTCATTAAATCACAATTTTGAAATATATTTTTCTGAGCAATCATTATGAGTTTGTTTTTAGTTCTCAAAATTTTTTATAAGCAAAAATTTCTTTTTTCTTTGAATTAAACAGATGAAATCTGGTATATAGACTTAATCCAAATTTGTAGACTTCTATCAAAATTTGGATGAAATTTTTGTGGAAGAAATTTGTCCAGCTGTCTGAATATAAATGAACACAATAACTACAAAAGGTAAAGAGATAAAACTTAAGGATAAGAAATAAAATTTGTTACATAGATTTAGCATCTAAAATTTCAATTTTGTGCCAAATTTGGAACTGAATTCACTAAGTCTTATCTGTCAATCTTTATTTTTCATGCATTTAAATGTAATAATTCAAAAACATATCAAACTCAAAGGAAATATGGTGCACAGTTTAACATCTAAATTATAGATTCTTATAGAATTTTCATCCAAATCTGTCAAAAATTTGACAATTGTCAGACTGTTTTTGTATGCATGAAAGCATAAATGCAGGAGCTCATAAAATGCAATTATTTTAAGTAAATGAAATTCGGTATGCGATTTTGTAGTAACAATTGTCCTATTTTTAACCTTGGTTTCAATTGTCGTCTGAGGGAGGGATGACATTCAGAACATATAGTAGATTTTCTAATATTTATGTATTAACTGCATGTTAGATTTATAATAAAACTGGTATTTCTTTGCTATTGTTCACCAAAGCTGTGCAGTTAATATATGTGTTAACTTTCTTTACTAAGTTATGAAGCACACAATTATCTTTTTGAAACTCTGCAAATAAAATTTTGAACAGTTGTGACACAGTCTTGACAGAAATTCACAGTTTTATGTGTTTGTTGGGGAGGAGGGAGTACAACAATTTTATTAGAGAGTATGCAAGAAAGTATTTAGGAGACCATTTTGGCTAATTTAATCTAAATTGTATAAATGACATTAATACAATGCTTTTTTCAGAGATGTGGGACAAATATTACAATACTTCCATTTTGTTTTCTTTCCAATCCTTCGATATTTTAATGCAAAAAATTGTAATCTTGAGTAAAATCTTGATTTAAGATATATTATTAAAATTTATGGAATAAATATTTTAAATTGAACTTCTCTATAATTACTAAAATATATTTCTTTCTATTTTTAATTTCTCTAAGTCAAAATATATAAATAAAAAATATTGTAATAAATTTTAAAAATCAACTTTAAGAATTTGTGGAAACATCTCATTTTAGATATCCCTGGTACTGAAAAGCACATTTTTTTTTTTTAATTAGAGCTTTCTTTTTCTGAACTTGATAAATCGAAAACATGTTGACAATTGAAACTTTATTAGTGGTTTTTGTAACAAACTAATAGATTTCTGGCAAATTATTAGTAAAATTTATTAATAAGAAATCTGTTTGTCTCTAATCATTTGTATATGATAACTAAAAAACATGAAAACATCTAGTTGAATAAAATTTGATAGAAATTTGATTCACAATTTGGATCAAAGCTGTCAATGAATTTTTCACTATATTTTGATTATATGTAAACATAATAATTCAGAGCATTTGAATTAATTGATATTTTATATCCAAAATCCCTGGATCCAACAAGATAGATCTTTGTAGAATTTTTATTTTAATTGAAACATGGAATAATATTTAATTTCTTAAAAATTATAAAATTTACTTATATTTCAATTTTAAATGCTATACTAAAAATTGGTGGAAGAAGGGAGTGGAGCTATTCCCTCTTATGAAGTATGATACATTCTGTGTATGCTGGGAGAAAGAGAACTGGAAAAACCTTTCTACATTGTTTAAATTCACTAAAAAGTAGAGAGAAGATAATATGTACTACTCTCATTTCTGATTGCAATAATAAAAAAATGAAAAAATCATAGCAAAAGGGAAGAAAAATCACAATCAAAACATGATTTTCCTAAATTTTTGCCCAGCAATAGAGTAATAGTTCATTATAATATAAATCTGCCGAATGGGATTTCATGAAACCTTTGTTATAGTTTAAGGAATTAATTACATGTCGGAATACTAAAAAATAAATTTTACAGTGAAGAGATTAATTAGACCTGTTTAAACTATTATTTTCACCGAAAAATTCTGATGTTAACCTTATATATACTTATTTGAAAAATAAGAAAATAAGGGCAAGTCTTATTGCTTCCTACATCATAGTGTAAATATATCTGTGATCATATAAGATAACATTCTGAAAGTTCGTAGACTCTATGGATTTTGCATTTTTAAGCCATTTTTATGCAAAATACATGAGGTTTTCATTTGATTTATTGGCATACCTAGCTTAAAGAGCACCTTCCATAATGAATGATTGCCCATTAGGTAGAAAAAAAGAAGATAATAATTGAACAAACAAAAGACTCTTTAACGCACAGTGTTTCGACGACCTAGTCACAACGAATACTGTGATCTCACATGCAAGATTAGACGGTATCTCATGTGACAGTTTGTGTTGAATGCATGTTTGCAGAGAATTCTTATTTCTGCATGAATAAAGCTCCGGCAGGATAATGTTGTCGAATGCAATTCAGGGATTTCAGCCAATGCCTGCGTTTATCGACGAGATTTTGTCTCTTTCCAAGATTTTGAAGCTAGAATTGGATTGCAACGACATTGATGAACTGGTGGTGTAACTTGGCCAGAATTACTGAAAAACTTATGTATTTGCGTTTCTTGTCATAATAAAAGATCGTGGAGGTGGTTTATTCAGGGATAAGACCATAAAACAGAATCTGCTGAAGATCAACATTTGAAAGGAAGAATTTTCTCCACTACTCTTTCTCTCGACTCTATTAATACTTAATCCTCTATATTCGACCTCGTATTTTATAGTTCCCGTGATAAAATATTGAATATTTTTTTAACAAACTCGGAACTAGAGTTCAAATAGAGCTGTCCCTAAGATTCATGAATAATATGGGCTCTTTATTTTTGTTACCTGATTGTCAAAGCCGAAGGTGATTGACTTATCATCTATTTTGCAGCCATTACTGTCCCTGTAAAACTGTCTTACTTACTAGGAAACTAACGCGCAGAGAAGCAATTTTACAAATTCATAATAATATGTTCTCAGTTTTCGAAATTTCAGAAGACTCACTATTTTTAACTGTTTGAAAATTTTTAATTTTGACCTGATGACATAATACACATGTAATACGTCCGCCAATTGAAAAAAAATTATCTTGCAAGAGAAAAAAAATACGTAAATCGCGATATAGCGAGAGATGAAATTTAGTAAGTTTCGATAACTGAGCTAATAATATTTCGTTTTGTGATTATAAGATCAGATAAATTTATTTTACCAACAGTAATGTTTTACAAGCTCAGCAATGCGATATTGAGTGATCATTTTGCGCCTCTTAGAAACCTGGGTATGAAAAATTGACACCCTAATTTTTATGTGCTGGGATATTTCTGTATAAAATGACATGCGTTTAAAAAAAAATAGTGAAAACGCCTTGCAGGAAAACCATTCAATCGATAGGTAACGAATCTGGCTTTTAGTTACTTCTAGGGTAAAAGATGCTAACTAAGAAATGTTTTTTTTTTCAAAGTTTTATTACATTTTTAATTTAAAAGTAATGTTTTTTCTAAAAGCTTTGGTACATGTTACTGCGCAAAAATCAATTTTATGTCTCTTAATTTTTTTAAAAAATTCTTTAATAATACAAATTTTCTTTCTTGGAAATTTTATTGAATGTAAGAAATTATTATTATTATTTAATTATAGTAGCCCTTTTTGATAAACAACCGGTTACTTACTATATTAAAAGTATTAATTAAGCTTTCACGTTTTATTCCTACAAATGATAGTAGTATTTTAAATTATATTTACAAAATACAAATAGTTTATTCTATTTTATTATGCCTACACGCAATTTAAGAGGATGTGTTAAAAGTTTTATTTTTCAATATCCTTCGAAAATGATAGACGAGGGAGGCCAGATGATCTATGTAGGGATTATAAGTTTTCAAATGAAATAAAAATTGATGAGATCGGCGCAGCGATTGTAGCTGGGGAACTTTAACGATATTTTTTCTTTTTTCTCTTATAAAATGTAGAGCTGAATAAAAGTTTTTTTTCGCTCTAGAAAATGCGGGGGGGGGAGGGGTAATCGATGTTTTTTTTTCGAGGGGGGCGGAGTTACAGGTCTAAATTATTTGGCCGTTTGTGCCTAACCGAAAATGAATGCCATATACCCGAAAAAGTTTATGTTATTTGATAAGATGATTTATTTTGAAATGTATACTTATAAACAATCGCTTCATTTCAAATAATTTAAACCACTATTTGTTTACATTTGCTATAAGCGACTGAGATATAATAATATAACAATTTATTAATAAATTATAATTAAGTAATTAAACAATTAATATTTAAGTTCTTATTTTAACTTTCTATCTGAAAGTTCTATTTGTTCAATTTTGATGCCTAAATGTATATCTGTGTTTATCATATTTTTGACTGATGTTTATGATACAGAAAAGAATACATTTTTGAATACACAAGCTTGACAATAGAAGCTTGTATACACAAGCATACACAAGCTTGAATACATTTTGTTTGAACTCGATTAATATTGGTTTAAATTTTTGTTTATAAACACAAATAAAAACAAAACAGTCTTTATATTTTACACGTTTTAAATAATTCGTTGGAACTACCGATTCAGAACTGTTAACTGATTCAGATTGTAAACAGACAGAATCTGAATATGGCAATATGATGCTATTTCCTGTTATGGAAAGTTTTTTTTTCCCTCCTTTCCTCTTTTTCTTTGATGCTTTTTTAATCACTTTCAAAAATCTTTGCTGTATTTACTTCAGCTATAAATAATTTTTATTTGAAGGTAAATATTTCTTTTTCGCTTATTTTTGTTTGCTGACCTTTCTAAAAGCATATTAATAATATTTACAAATTTATCGAAAAATATGAAGAAATTTCCTTTTATACTTTTATACATGGCTTTAGTAACTATAGACGATTCTGATAACTTTTGAAAAAACGGAAATATTTATGGAAAAAGTGTAAAATATTATTTCACATATCCTTGAAAGTTTTTCCCCCTTCTTCCTTCTACCATTTTATTCAAATATTAGGCTCAACTTAAGAATAGAGCTTAGTTGCCAAAATTATTAATTTTTAAAACTTCTTGCGCTAAATGTAATAAATCCTTGCTGGCTTTCAATGAGGGTTTTTTTTGCGATTGGCATGAGTTTTGAGAACTTATCTTGAAATCTGATCATGTTCTTAAATCTTTCTTATGAGTCTGATTAATTTTTCAAATATGATTTTATTAATATTTACAGATAATTGTATATTGGTTAAAAGTAAAGTTTAAGGTATGGACCCAATCAAACTGCTCCAAATTCTACAAAATTCGCCAATTGTCCTTCATCTTATATTGCTCCAAAATGGCGTTATTACACCCATGTGGTCCAAAAAAAATTTAATTAATAAAATTACCCTTCCTGAACAGATTACTTTAGGGTTGCCATAAGATAGCCACCGGTGAATCAAGGGTTACCATATTAGAATTACCATATAAGAAAATTTAAATTTGGCGCCGTACCTTAAACTTTACTTTAGCCTTATATTGGAAGATGCTGTTAATAAGAGAACGACGTTATTTATATTTTGTGAAATATGCAAGGTTATTTCTAAAATAGTTTGTGCTTTGAGGTGATTCTTAAGCAATAAAAGAACATGTATGAGTCTTTTTTAGTGTGTATGAGAAATTCATGTGAGCCCTTTATATTCATGCATGCCATTGGCGAATTCAAGGCTTAACAGAATTTTTTTAGAGAACATAATCAATGTTTAATTACCGTGAGGTATTTTGGCGATAATCGCTGGTTGTAATAAATTTGATCCTAACCAAAATAGTGCGAATTGGTCCATAAAGCATTGTTCAACAAAGAGGTAAAATCCTATTTTAGCCCACCTTTGGCGACTTTTTCAAAATCTTGCCAAATCAAAAGTATTTGAATTAAAAGGTTAAGAAAAAAGAATTCTTACCTTTCGCCAAAAAATTCTTATTATTCGTCAAAGGTGGGCTAAAATAAGATCGACCCAACAAAGACATTTCAGAAACGTTTACAATGCCATATTTTTTATTGTATTTAAAGTAAGCTCATGAGTGTTGTTTGCAGACAATATCGTTTTATTTTAATGTGATAGTGTTTATAGTTCGACATTCTACTTATAAATTACGACATAGTGATGAAAATTGTTGTAGTTCTTTTGTGGGTAATAAAAGTAGATTTAAAAAAATTTTTGAATAAATTTTTGATTAATAATTAAACGAAATATTAATGTTTTTACTCAATAACGTTTGAATCTTTTATCACGCTTAAAACATTTTTACATCTCTTTAAAATTCAAAACATAATTTTTTAGTGCACAAATTTTTATTTTGGTACCATTCTTTTTCTCTTATTTAAATGAATTAAAAAACTATTTTAAAGTATATTTTACATTACGATAATTGTATGATTTAGTTTAACTGATATAAATTATCACTATGTAATTGAGAAATTTCAAAAATAAAATAAAGCACCTGCGCATATTTATGGCCCTTGAATTACTTTGTAATTTTCAGACTTTGCCAAGATCGTCTATCTCCATTATCCATTATGCACCCATCTTGGCGATTAAATCTGGGACTTGTAAATATTTACAAGTAACTAAAATAAAGACACATGAAATCAATCTAAACAGATATCATATTATGGTATTTAGGACTAGCGGTTCAAATCACTTTCAATTTTTGAAATCTTGAAAATACTGATATTCTTAATGGATTACATAAGATTTTCTTTTAAAAAATCTTTCTCTTTTTGTTAATTTATCTTAATTTCTGTTTTATTATTGCTCAACTATTTATGTAGAAAAAAATATTGTTTTTGAAGACAACTTATGGAGCGGGAGAAATATTTAAGCAAAAAATTCAATGATGTTTTACAAGCTCAAAAAAGATTTAACATTTATCAAGAAAATTACAGAAATCTAAAACTGCACACGAAAGTCCCTTGTCCAAAATATTGGAATGAAAAGAAAATTGAAGCGAGAGTTGAAACTTTTCAACTTCAGAAAGATTCGGATTCTAAGTCGAACTACTTGCCTTCGAAAATACGTGATTCACCGCCACAGTTTGAAAGTCAAAATATGGAAAAAGGAACTATCCGTTCTGATGAAAGCTATATAAGCATAAGTCATTCAGTATCAGCCCTATCATTTCCAGATATCATTGAAAGAAGGCGTTGCAACATTCCCAGAAAGAATGAAAGGGAACTTTATCCAGTTCATGTCGTTAGACCTCGTTTAAGCGTTCAGGTTAAAGAGAAACTACCCAAAGAGAATGTCAAGGTTGTGCAAAAAGGAAACTTTTTCGAAATAATCTCTTTGACTCCAAAAAATAATAAAGTATGGAAATAAAATTCACATTTTCTATGGTGGATATTGTTTTGTTTTTGTAAATTGTTTTTAAATTTTATAAAATCTAAATATATTTTATAACGTTTATTTGTCAAATAAATATCTCTCAAACATATCTTCAGAATGGATAAATACTTTTAAACGACATTTGGTTGAATTGTAACATTTGTAATAATAATATTTCTTGTAACAATAAATTTTTTAAATAAATAAAAATTTATAAAGTTTTTACTATGCCTGTTCTGCTCTAAGCAAGTGAAACTTGGACACTCAGCGTTCTTTGAACATGTTCGAAAGAAAGATCCTTAGAACTATCTTTGGCCCAGTGCTAAAAAGAGAACGTGGGTGAATTAGATTCAATTGTAAATTTTACAAACTCTATAGGTAACTACAGATAACATTCGTTATCCGGGACAATAGGTTAAGACGGTTCGGTTACATCTGAAGAAAGCTTGAAAACAGATATCCCCCTTTAAAAGTCCTCTGGGCTCCCGGGCCAGAGGAAGACCTCCAACTAGATGGCTGGATGATGTGGAAAGAGGCACGAATTCTTTAAGGATAAAGAACTGGAAGGGAAGTTGCGAGGGACAGAAAGCGCTGGAAAGTGCACGTGATTGAGGCAGCCAAGATCTGCAAGGGACTGTTGTGCTCATGAAGAAGAATTTTCTTAAAACTTTTCTAATGCAATTTTCCATTTTTAATTTGTTCTTTATGAATAAAAAGTAATATATTCATCAAACTAACGTGAGTTGTCTCTTTGAAACTCATCTTGGAAAACATCGTGAATCCTCAGATTTTCATTTTCAGAATTCTGTACATGAACATTTTGTGCTTCGAAGTGTAGGGAGGGAAAGGTGAATGTACAATTCGAATGCCTTTTTTTTTCGACAGAATGGCACCAAAATTTGGCATAGAACCAAAATTTTGGTCACAAACTCACATAACAAATTTCATTTTTTTAATTGTCTCTTGATTAAATTATTATTTTCTTATGCACGGGAATGTACCGTTTAAAAAATGTCAGTCCTTTAGCTAATTTAATACTTACCACACATTTGATGTTAAGCAGTGTACTATACTTTCCTTGCTTACCATTTTGTAAACGCCGTGCTTAATTTCTCTTCGACAGACAGATGTGCAGATTTCCTATGAATTCATTTCTTTCAAAATTTGAAAGAAATCTGAGGGAAAGATCATATATCAAATTTCAGTGGACTAGCAAAAGCCTTTTTAGAATATCGAGGAGACAGACATAGTACCCAAAGTGTGTTGTTCGAACTCAGAAGCAATATTATGCTTGCAGATTTGACAAAATATCGAATTCGATTTTTCTTTTTTACAATATACTTTCTCTTTTTATATAAGAAAGTAAAAAGAAGCAACGATTTTACAACGGAAAAAGGGGGGTGGCATGTTTACAAATATTTCCCTGCATTATTTTTTAGTCTGTTGCTTTAACCCTCAAGAGAAGCAAAATCGCTGCTGCGCGATCCAGAAGCACTGGGTATGCCATACCCGCGTGTCTTTGATTAATAATATCTTTCGATCAAATTGTCCGATATAGAATTTTGTTTTTTTTTTAATTTTAAAGCTTAGACAGTGTAGACTAAGAATATATCCATAGAATTGTCATAAAGAAAATATTATCTTGAATAATATAGAAAAAAATCAACATAAACCCTTAAAATGAGGTGTTTTATTCAAATTACCATATCTAGGCAGAATTTATAGATAAAAAATTTTTCCCGACGGCATTTGAAAGGGAATTAAATGTACTTTTAGATAGTTATTTCGTCATTTAACTGTAATTGATAAAAGATATTTATTTAGTTAGGTAAAGTTCAGTGTTTTTAGAATGATATTACTTAATTAAAAAATATGGATTCATTATTCTTTTATTAATACAAACATTTAAATTACTTTATAAAACTTATATTTTAAATGGATTGATGCTACAAAAAATTAAGAATATAACTTCAAGCTACATTTTTCACAAATTTTGGCTGTATGTTCTTTACACATTGGAATATCACATTTTAAACACTTATAACATGTTTTTCGGTCTAATGAACTGGGACAAAATCCACATCGCTTATATTTTTCTAGTTTATTGTCAGCTATCAAATCTCTAGGGTCTTCTGTTTCAGGTAAATCTTTATAATCTAGGAAAGCTTCTATTTGTGAGCGTAATGTCGTTTGTAAAGTAGGCAGTTGAAGTCTTCTTATCAAAAATGGCTTAATAAGAGATAAAGATAGATCTAAAATATAATCATGCAATATATAAAAAAAATAAAAAAATGCAAAATATAAAAAATGCACTTGAACTAAGCAATATATATAATAAAACTGACTGATGATATAAAATATCGATCAGAATTCTTTTAAAATAGATATTTTAGAATTCTAATTATATAAATACAAAAAAAGAACTGAAAAACACAATTTTATGCAAAACGTTGAGTCAGATAAAATAACAAAATACTGACGCTACAACAGCACTGGGTAGCGCATACCCATAGACTGACTACGGCCGCCTATATTTTAGTCCGTATTCACATCTCAAGATAACTATGGTGGGGAATCTGTAGTGGGGATAGTAGAGATTTTTCCCCTAGGCAAAGTCACCTTCTCATTGTAACCATTTCTGAAGGAGAAATATTTTTAATTTACACCTGGGTATCCCATACCCAGTGCTTCTCTTGAGGGTTAATTAAGAAATGCATTCATATTTCTTGTCAAGTGTCCTTTACCTATTCATCAAACTTGCATCGCTTATATTGTGTAATTTCTAAAAATAAATCTGAATTTTCCCATTTTAACTCTAGTGCTTTGTTGTAGTGATTTTTAATGGCAATCGATGAATCGATTATTTTTTTTTAGTGTGTATAAGTGACGTTGCTTTGCTTTTTTCACGCTTTGATTGTATACATGTTAGACTATTTTTCTTATCTTAATGGCTCGTACAATAATATTAAATAAAAAAATTAAATATGCTACACAGTACGGTTCTTTGAACATTTTATCTGTCCTATAAAAGCGAGTTTGACAGCAGTTGGCAATTGCAAGGACCCTTCTCAAATAGCCTAATAGTTTACAAACTAAGAGATTTAAGTATTGTTGTATTGATTAAGCATTTTTTCCATTTTGAGTGCGCTTGGGTAAATATGTCAACTTAATGTAAATATCTCTACTAATAATAAAGGAGAATGTGGCAGGCCGCTTGAACAGCTATTCTTATTAGTTAAAAATAAAATGAGATTTCGATGTTTTGCTGCAAAAATGTTACTGAGTAAAACTGGTCTCCCCTCGCTCTTTTTTTTAAAAAACAAAATTTCAAAATTCAAAAAAAAAAGTGAATTTTGAAATTTGAAAATTTTGCACTTTTTTTTGAATTTTCAAATTTCAAAAAAATATCTTTTTAATAATGTCAGTTTAGTTGTCGAATAATTTTTTTCTGAAAAATTTATATTTTCAGAAAGATATTTTAGATATTTAAAAAAAAATCATAATTTTTGACAATAATTTTCATTTTTCAGTTCATTTAAAATCGTTTCAGTTACTTCATAAAGTATTTAAACGGGATTTTCTCTGATTGATAAAAATTAAAGAGAAAAAAAATCTAATTATTTGCATAACTTACATGAGAAATCAGAAAAGGAAATTATATTTCCACTGAAGACATAATGCAGTTTGAAAATAGAATATCGAGTTCATTAAAATAACGATATAACGAGACTTGTCCTCATTAGGAAAATTCATTCTCCAAACAAATGGAGCTGATTTCAGCTTTAATAAAATGAAATATGCTAAATACAAATAAGTCAATAGAGAGTGCGGCTTCAATGCATATTGGGATCTAAAACTTAAAGATATTTTGTTGAGGGAATAAAATATTTAATTAAAAATAAACTCATTCAGTATCCTTTGTGAAATCGGCGTGTAGGTTGTAATAGCCGATAGTTTTTAAATAATGAAAAAAATGGATGAGGATTTTGAATTACTATCAGAGAATTTGGAAGAACCGTATTATTATTATTTCGAATATAGCTTAAGATAACCCTATTCTACCATGAAGTGCGGGAATAAATAGCTGTCCCAGAAGCTCGATAATTAATTCACATGTGGCTTCTACATGTTGCAGCTGAATAAATTAAGAACGACTAATAATAATAAAAAAGATTTTTCTGAAATAAATACACTAACTAGATGGAAGCAGCTGCTATTTTTTGCTTGCACAGTGTTTCATGCATTTCCATTAGATAGATATTCATTCTATGTTCGACATTTCTTGTCTTTTTTATTTCGTTCTTAAAATTATCTGAAATTTAAATATTTCGAAAACTTTTATTATTTTCTAACATTTCAAATCCGATAAAATATTTTCGGATTTTTTTTTCCACCAGAATAATTGCTATTTTTTTTCGACGCATTTTTTAAGTAAGTTCGAAATAAATTCATAGACATTTTTCTTTTAAATACAAATAAAAAATTAGGCGAATTTAGAAAACAAACAAGAAGGTTGGCAAGAATTTTCATCAAAGAAGTTTCTGTTACATGAAATTAACCAGCGTGCGTTCGTTCGACATATGTACTTATCAATCCAAATCCTCATTTTGGGGCGGTCAGAGTGTAATTTTTTTATCTAATAAAACGGACATCATATTGCTTCATTATTATTTTTTGGAAAATTCACTATGCAACCATTTGTATTGCATTTGATATCTGTATGTTCCATCACATGACTTTAAAGAGGAAGACTCGAGGACTTTAAAAATTATTTACTCAATTAACTATGAAAAAAATTCTTATGTTTAAGTGTGTATAATCTTTGACGCTTTAGTAACTAAATATTGACATCACATTTCGGAAAAAAGTAAACACAACAAGTGCTTCAGCTTCATTGAACGAGCCTCAAATATATATGTGTGTGAAATCATGTTTTAATCCATAAACGTGAAACGCCGTTTCGTTTTTTTTTTTCTCTCTGCATGGGGAGAACAAAACTTTTTTAACGTGATAATAACGTCATTTTACTATAAATTGCGTTGTGCGACATATATAATGGAAATGTCATTCAAAATGCTATAATTGGGTAAACATTTCAACTTTCAGCAAACAGTTTCGCTCTTAGTTATTAATTTGATAGTGAAGGCTTGCCAAAAAGGGTTTTCAAAATATTAATGAGGTTTTCATTTAAAAATTGATCAAAATTTTAACATAACTTCGAAATTTATTAATGAATTCTATTTATTTCACTTTTTCTTGGATTTTATCTTTAATTAATTTTTTAATGTTCTTAATTTAAGTTTTTAAAAAATAAATTTAAAACAATATTTTACAACAATAATGTTTATTGTTTTAGTTGCTAAATTTATATTTCATGTGTATTGTAACCCTAATGGATGTACTTTTTTCGTTGCCTTTCGATGCCTATTACCGTTACCTATAATACAAAATAAATTTTAAAAACAATATAAGAAATGACAAATTCCGTTTAAAATAGTTTCACTGTATTTTAAGAATTGCGAATTCCTTTAAATTTTTTTTCGTTTGAATATCTCTAATTGATTGCTAAATGTATGAATTGTCTTTTTGCTTGCATTCTATATTCTGTCTGTATTTATTAACATTTTTCTTTTTTATTATTCTCGGATTATTTTTTTTTCGAATATGAAAAATAATACTTTTTTATTTAGAAAAATCTTTTATTTCCATCTATTTGTTTTTTTTTGCTCACAAAAGACGTTGACGAGATAGACTGCATGCATCCTGCAGGCTCTTTTTGCTTTACATTTTTAATGTCATATAGAAGCTTCGTAATAGTAGAATACTGTATTTATTTTTACCACAGTAAAATGATACACAATACATTTATAGCCTTATCTTTATCCAAAACTATACTGCATATTCGGTAAAGAATTACAGAATATATAAATAAATATTTTGTACAGAGCATGAAGACGAAGCATTTTCCAACTACTTTCCTGTAATGTTTTGATAAAAGAACATAGCGGCTTGTATTTTTTTTTTTTTTGAAATATAAATATGAAAAATGAGAAATCAGTTTACTTGATATATCAAATATAAACCAGGAAGCAAAAATTAAATATTCAAGAAAAAATGCATACAATCCAAACTTTAAAAGAAGACATTTATTTCATTTAATTAGCGCACTGCAAAATATCTTATTTCACTAAATAATAATATACATAAGAAAACTATCATAACTTTCATATTGGGATATTTTGGTTACCATAAATTCGACATACAGTTTAAGACTATTCATATCTTTTATTAAGCAAAAGCAACAAAGATAAAGAGAAGAAGTTTCATTCCAATATTTAAAATGGTCTTTGGCTGCCTTAGAGTAAGTTCTTGTATTCGTGAGAAAACAGAGATAAATTCTATTGAGTTTGTAAATCTCAATTAGCATCTAAATTTATTATACCTCTGTATTTTTTAAAAAATTGACTAGTTTAACCCTTTTTTTTGCCGAATTATGTTGCCATCAATTTTTCAACTTCATTTTTACACCAGTAGTTTAGTTTTCTTGCAGAATAATCCCAGGGAACCCAACCCAAGAAAAATGTACTGAATCTTAATTAGTTTAATTATTAATTAAATATTTTTAATTCCTACTTTTAGCTTATATATTTAACTTCATTTTATTTGGGTTACATTATCCATGTTCTTTAGAATACAATCAGTAAAAATAGTCATATAGTAAATATATAAGCTAGATTTAAATAGTACTTTTAAGTACTATCAGTAAATAAAGGGTTAGTTATAGTTTAGAAAAAAAATCTAAATAATTTAATTTGATTTGCGTAATACATTGATATAGTTTGATTTTGAGGGGTGTTTTTTTTTATGCTACGAAAAAATGAATAAAAATATTCAGAAAACCTCAAACTTAAAATTTTCATCCTTGAGAAATACAATGCATGAAGTTTTAAAAGAATCTAAATTAATGAAAGGTGCAACTGATTTTAGAAAAATGTATTTATTATTGAAAATTTTCCTTTTTTTTTTAAAGAAAAAGTCTTACTTGAATAATTTATCCATAAGAGTGAATACCTATAATTTATGTTTTATAATATGGATTCAAAAAAGCAACAGATGTAAATAACTACATTCTTTGAAATTTTAATAAAATAAAGTATTTTATTCATATGAATTATTAATTCATGCAAAGGAAGAATCTTCAGCAGTCTGTACATTTTTTTAATAACGAAAATCAATTGCTTTGCTAAGCACTGTTTGAAAATAAAAGAAAAATGTAGCTGTTCGAAATATAAATCTTGCTTTATACACTCATAAGATAAAAAAATGATATATAATATAGTACATTTAAATATATTTGTAGTTTTAACCTTTTAAGAGGAATTGTAATGGGGGGTTAATTGTTAAGGAGAATTAATGTAACATTTTCTAATTATATTCGAATAAAAAGTTGGAATCGGATTCTAAATAAATGACAACAACAAAATCATTTGAAAAAAAAAAAGATTAAGTTTATCTGTTCAGTTTTTAAAATATAGTACTAAATAATAATGGTCTGGGTTTTTTTTATTTATATAATCTAGGTTGTGCCAAAGCTTACTAAAAATGCCTTGCATCATAAAGAAATTAAAATAATAATTTGAGGGTTATTTTTGCGTTCTCTTGTGGCAACTTGCAGTAAAATCGCCCTGCAAAATTTTAAATATTACCGTATAATATGGCTAAATATAGACTCTTATACCTCAATTATCTAAGGCCTGCCACGTCGCTCTGTTTTGAGCTGTACGAATGTTGTAAAGATAGATCAAATACTCTTAAAAGAATCTTTTCTGAAATATATCTTACCAAAACGGCAACAATGTTATTTTCTTGTTTATGGTGATTACGAAGTCTTTCTCTAATTACAAACATTTGAACTATGAACGTAATATTATAAATTTTTACATTATTATTTCGTATTACAGCTTTATTTTTTTTTAAAAATCCAATCGATAACGCAACTAATTAAGTTTTCTAAAGCGCGTTAATGAAAAAACAAAAAAACTATAATATGCTCTGGTTCTACGAATTCAAACAAGCCGTTATTTTCAATACCTGTTTTGGAGTTACATAGAATGTTTATAATGCCAGTTAAAGGTATTGATACACCACAAGTTAAGATTATAGATGTTGTAGCTTACTGTAGTAGCCAAAACGTTGAACAATGCTTGACTACAATAGGAATACCGGGTTGGTATGGTGCTCACATTGAAATTTTCTAACAGAAGTAGTTCTATTCAATATATCAAATATCAAAACAAACATAAGTCAAATAATAATAATTCTTTTTGAAACCTGGCCATTTTTTATGATCACCCATTATATTCTGTATTAACAAATATATAGTTTTTCTATCGTATTGGGATTTTTTTTTCGCTTCTCTATTATAAAACGAAGTTGAACCAGTACAAAGACAATTCCGCATATTTTACTACTTTTTCTTCCTGTGTAAGTCTTTCTCTACTATACTCTTGAGAGATCCTAAGAAATAACAACTCGAATATGTTTATCTGAATCATAAGGAAGTTGCTTATAGGACGTTTTTAGAAGCTGGATATACAATCTGGGTCAAAAACATAAGGCTTGGCATTTTCATTCGTTAAAAATTTAATGATTATTCGCTGTGCAAATGAATCGAACACTTTGAGTTCATTCATCGTGATAGCACATAATTAAATAAATGAAAAATAAGTGCTAAATGAATATCAAACTATAATTTAAAATTTAAGACTTACAAAAGTCATTTCACTAGCATATATTAAAATTGATTGTTGCTTCCGAAAATACCTCGTTTGCATTTGTTTTATCCTCGTGATGTACTGTGTTTTCAGTAGGAGACTTGACATGTCTAATGTAACAGAGAACAGTTAAGAGTTCCAAGCAAACTATTTTCTTTAACTATATATATTTTAGCAAGGTTCTTCAGATACATGATTTAAATCACAATTTCTTTGTCATCTTGATTGTGTAATACTGAGTTTTTTATTGTAGTATAGATAATAGATTCACCATGTATTCAGCATATCTTGGCTTCATTCTGTTCAGTAATTTTATACGATTATTTGGAATTGGATAACTATGAAGTTCTTTATAATTATAACCATTTATTTTCATTAAAGCTGTCATGAATAAAATATGAACAAAAATGTGGAGCTCTGAACAAACGTACAAACAAAAAATACTCTGAAGTTGAAGCTAGTGAAGCGACAGGAGTTATGAGGAAATTTTTGCTACCCTTTTCCAACAGCTGCTGGAGGTCTCGTATGACAGCTTCCATCGAAAAAGGTGACATCATCAAGAGCGAATCCACCATCAGAAGATTCCCCTTCGAAATGCAACAGATAGTCTCCTTTGGCTTCTACACTTACTTGAGCATAACTCCAATCTGTTCTGCTTGAATTGGCGAAATTCCTGGCTTCTAGTCGCCAGATTACTGTTCTCTTTATGCTTTCTGGATCCGACATGTCTAGCAAAACAACCTGCGAAATTCATTTTGAGATATTATTTCTTGTAAAAAATTGTTCTAAAAATTTATTTTTTATGCCTTTGCCTTTGCAGAAAGGAAAGCCAATGTTGCGTTCTTCAAAATAAAATAAAAAGAGTCAATAAAAAAACAGTGCCATTAAAACATGTAATAATTTTAAAAAATCCAGACCATGTCGAATTAAATTATTCATAACTTGACTTTTAATATTACAGAATACGTGTCTTTTTGTATAATAATGAAAGTGAATGCTATGTTCTCAGACGTGAAACAAATATTTTAGAAAGAAGTAATCCACAAGGTATACCATGAATCTTTAATATAGGCAGGCACTTATTTTATATTTCAAATGAAAGTTTATTAATGCATTGAAATGTTTTATCCCTTTTTGTTTTGTAGATTCTTTTTTTTTCATTTCCTTATTTCTAATATGTTTAATTTGGAGATACATAAATTAAGGGTAATAAATAAACTACTTATAATAAATAATCACTCACCATTCAGTTATGGAATATTTAAAATAATTTTGATAGAAATTATGCTGAATTATTGAAAACAATAAGAGTTAAGATGGAATTACTATTTTCACTGTTTTTTATAAGATTTATGCCGAATTTATACTGTGCCAGATATAAGACGACCAGTGGATAGCGCATACGTAGAAAGGGACTAATTAATGTTTGCCACAATTCAGGCATTCTATGTTTGGCTATAAATTCTTTTTTACTGCTTATCATATTAAAATGATGGATATTTATGCAAGGGCGCATGGTAAAATAAAATAAAAACAGGCCAAAATCGCTAAATTTAGAAACTTTAGAAAAAAATGGCAAATAAAATATAAAAAACACTTGCAACAAAAAGAACAAAGAGCAAAATATGCCAGAATTAATATAAATGATAGGTGATCAATTTTGTTCACGCCAAAAAAAAGACAAAATTCTCCAAACGCTTGTGCAGTAGGGAAAAAAAAAATACAATATAGTGACTTTCTATTATTTCTTTAGGCCAGTTATTTGCCATCAACCGAACATCATTTTTCAGCCATTTTACGCATACGCTCCCTACTTGCCATCTTATAAATGACCGAGTATAAACCAGCAATTATTTCTCGGGAAAAGAAAATTAATTTATACTTTCATTAAATATTTATTATTGACACTGCAATTTTTTTTGGCGTTTTAAGTACATTAGCATACCGACATCATTAAAAAAATTTATGTAACTGAATAGTTTAAGTCTGCATTCAAATATATCGATGCTTTTATCTAAATTAAGCTTAATTTTAAAATGCCTAATTTCTTTCAAAAAATCTGAAATACATCTAACTTTTGAAACTCAATATTTACCTCTAAAGCTGTGGCATCACTTCTTCCAAATGCTACAAACCAAAATCCCAAACAACGAACGCCACTGAAACTGATTTCCAACAGAGGACTTCTTAACTTTGGGCGCTGCATGGCCGTTTTGTGAAAAACATCGAAGAAAATGTATCCTGTTGGGGAACGGAATGTATGATCCAACAATCCAGCTGGTTTATAATCTGCACGGGCCATCTTCCATACACTTTCTTCCACTGTGTTTGTCGTTTTAGGTTCCGTGGTAGGTGCAATTGTCGATACGTCATCATCAAACTCGGACAGAGACTTCCAACCACACATATCCCTTTCGAAAAAGCATTCGCCAAGGACAGCTGCTGCACCCAAAGGTTCAGTCGTGCAGTCCCCATCGAAAAATGTGATGTCATCAATAGCTATATTCCCAACACGCCCTTCCCCCCATACACCTTCAAAAATGATTTCGTAAGGTGTTTGGGGAGGTGCTCTTTCGGGGGTTGTAACAATCGGTGCTCTTGCAGGAAACCATCTTTGTCCTTGGTGATTGTACAGACGCCACAGAGGTGACAAGGGTTTTCCTGGTTTAATGAGACGAACGAAAACTCTGAGACTGCCCAAGCTGAGCCCTGCAGGATCGATGAGCCTCTCGTACATCCAATAATGGAAAGAGACACATTTTGGATTAGCTGTGGGTTGGAAACGGGAACTGACCAACCACCCTCTGGTTCCTCCTTTCAAAAGGAGGGGCGTATTGGTGAGCAAGTTCATGTAGTAGCCTTTTGCATCTCCTCTTGTGTGATCATTTGGAGGTCCACTTTGATCGTAATAATACTGTCGAGCCCAATCAACATCATCAAGTTCATCCTTAGTGAAGAGAAAAAGTAAAAACCTATATGTTACCAAAACTTAATAAAATGTTTTTAATTTTTACAATTATTATTAACTAATGCTGCTAATCGAAATTGCATTCTAGCGAAGCATGCTTAAAGAAATAAAATTTATCGAGTGAATACTTATGTATAATTCAAGAATATTAATTGAAATGATAAAACAAAGAAAAAATTAACATGCATTAATACAAGACAAGCCTTATTGATTATTGAATGTATCATGAAAAGTAAATTGAATTAAAATGCTTTGGTCTGGAATGCAATTCAAGGCAACCTTAACATAATTTTTCGTTCACGAAGTAATGTCTCTCCCATGCTTCACTAAGAATAAAATGGACCATACCGTCCAAAATACATTTAATATTTGATATGCAGAAAAGAACTCTTAGTAAATGCATGAATTAGGAAATAAGAATTAGTTTGAAGATAGAAAATTCACCACAAGTCCCAAAGCATGACTCCCTAATTTATTTTCCGTCTGTTCTTCACAGATATCCTCAGAAGATAAAATGAATAAAACTGAAGATTAAAAGCAGAAAAAAAGCGTATTTAATTACATTGACAGAAAAGTAATTTTAATAGTAATAAATTTTCTGATTTATTTATCTTCGTACTAATGTAAGTAATATTTTAAATAGACGTTCTTTGAAGAAGTAAAAAATACATATTAACACATTAAAGGCGGGAGTCGTCGTACTACGATTTATCGACGCGTTACCTATCATACTTTCGTCAAGATCTCCCACCTTTAATGTGTTAAAATTGTTTCTTTAACCAAATTAAAGAAACCGGTTTCTCAAACTGGACCATTAAATCCTTTATACACATTAAAATAGACGGTTTTTTTTAATTCTTATATTCATGCCAATAAACGATGTATGAATTCGAATGTGGCGTCATTGTAATTTACATTGTTTCTTTAAATTGTTTTGTGCTTTGACTTGTACCAATTCCAGTTTAAAAGGATTCTTGGTTTTAATGCTTTTTGATATTTTCCAATTCAGGAAAAGGTTTGCGATCTAATATGAGTGGATTTTATATTAATACAAAATAAAAATCAACCGAAAAATACTTTGAGTATGCCATAACATATTTTGCAACTTACTTTAAATCAATTGAAGCATTACTAATCTTCTACTACAATATTTAATGTATCAACGTACACATTTGTTTTCTAACAACAAACATGGAACCTTTTCCCATAAACGTAATTTCACAAATTACATTACGTCATAACAATTTAAGATAATCACCGTATAGACCAAACATTGAATAGAATCGAGGATGGTGCCTAATTTAGAATTCATATTGTTACGTATCTGTAATTTTGCTTTCGAGCACTAATAATGTCATCGTACAGAAGACAGATTTACAGTCATATCTTCTGAATGGACCCCGGTGTGACGTCAGAGATCCCAGAGCTTGGTGACTTGGCGATGAATTTGGAGACTTTGGCGACAAAATGGATCCCGAAACATCGAGAGTTTTCCCTTTCCGTCCATTAGGAGAAAAGATACGTCGAGAATAATCCAGAAGATTTTAGCTCCGCTGATGAGATATGAGATGACAGATGGCTCCTTATATAGCAGCTTCCGCTGCTATATAAGGAGCCATCTGAAGCTGGAGAAGTGAAGTGCGATGATGGTCAAGCGAGTAGACCTGAACTGAGAAGTCTAGAACTGAGGA
Source organism: Argiope trifasciata (assembly GCA_026543055.1). Lineage (NCBI taxonomy): Eukaryota > Metazoa > Arthropoda > Arachnida > Araneae > Araneidae > Argiope > Argiope trifasciata. Next base: position 2,608,071 of record JAPMOQ010010989.1, on the reverse strand, counting down.
ATCTAGAGCGGAGAAGTCACCACGAGAATACCGAAGTATCAGTGGAGTGTTGGATTGCTGTGTGCCGTCTTCTGTCGAAGTCTGTTGTGTGTGTCAATCCTAAACTGTATGATCGAACGGTAGACCTGAATTGAGAGGTCTGGAAGTAATTTGCTTTCATCCGTAAAATCTGTTAGTTCCAATAAACAAGTTAATTTATCTTATGCATAGCTAATCCAAGTTTAAAACATGTGAAATTTGTAGATTTAAGATTAATATAATTACATTAATTCAGTTCCGATACTTTTTCTATCAAATTTCGTTTTATAAGCCATAGAAATATTTTTTTATTTAAATTGATGATACTATAAAAGAAATAACCTCTTTCTTCTAAAGTTTTCATCAATTTATATTGCTCAGATCGGACTTTTCACGACACCATTTTATCTGTCGAATATTTTGAATCGGTGGTGACCACAAAAGCATGGAAATATTCAGAATTTGTAAGCAGAAAGTAAGCATTTTACTTGCGGAGCTGGATTACTCCAGTTGCACATATTCTCTTCGAAACTGCAATCCCCATTATCCTTGGCTGCCGTTTGAGGAACAACAGGACATGGACCCGGCTTGAAAGAAATGTCGTCCACTGCTATGTTTCCGAATTGATTGCCTAAAAAGTAAACGAAATTAACATTTCCATAAATATAAACCCATTTTATAATTACGAAGCTCTGAATTCTGAAATATTCTTGAATTTTGTTCTTATCATTTCTCTATTTTCCTACTATTTTTAACATGTTGTAAGTTTGACGCTTAATGTTAAGTTTGACATTATAAAATTTTCACTGAGATGTGAAAAACAATTTAATTTCGATTAAGCGTATTATTAACTTAAACATTTTAAAAGAAATAGAAACTGAAAGCGATGGCTTCAGTTTCAGAAATGGAAACGAAAATTTGGCTTCTGATTCAGTGTTTATGGCATATTTAGTTAACATTTATGTCTAAGAATGAGCTAAGGGATATTAATGCTGAGAATTACTGTGACTAATTTTTGATTACCTATATTTGGTGACCAGCTTGTTCGCCAAAAATATTAATTGCGTTTAATTTCAATTAAATTTCTTATGCATAGCAGTTATTTATGTCAACTACTAAATTTTATTCCCTTCAGTTATGATTATTCCACACCATGCCAATGGAAGAGGTGGTACTCTACACCATTTACTTTTTTCGTCCACAATGAACGTCTTACTGAATTATGCAAAAACTTTTCCACTTGCATGCACCCAAATCTCTCTATTCCCACTTTAATTCAATAAATCGCATTCCAGTTGTATGTATGAAAATGGACTAAGAGAAAATTAATATAGTTGAATATCCACCTACGCTATTCCAATTCTGACTAGTTTTTTACATTGATGATAAATTTTTATGTGTCATCAATCCATTGGAGTGTTATGGAGTGATTATGTGAATATTGTCATGAATAGATGGGGGACGGATAAGAATAAGGGTATTAATAATAGGACGGATGATTGTAGCAAGGACTGTCTTTATTCTATTATACTTTACTTCGAATAACATCACAGCGGGAGGGGACACATTAGAAATGAGAATGAGATGTTTCCAGAATGGTTATTGATTTTCGGTACAGAAAAAGGTGAGGGTTTGCTACCTCCCATCGATGATGGGACGTACTTCCCACTGAAAGGCGAATACCATGGCTAGTGATGACACTTAGGATTCAACCGCAGTTCCTATCAATGTCGCTACCCAATGGTCCGGTCATCCACTTTTATCTGTACACTTTCGGGTGACTCGGAATAGTCAGTTTGTAATTACTTTCAACAACAGGCTAGAGGACCTTCGGTATCTAAGCATGATTCACAATTTAGTAAATCGGGTAGAATTATCTTAAGGACAGGCGTATTAATGTATGTGTTAATCTGATAGGTGTATTTAAAGTACGTGTCTAAGATTATAAATATTTTAATTAAAATGTTGACTATGGCCAAGATTTTTTGCTCAAAAATCAAGACTAAAAATTGGTGTTAGCACTTATCTTCGATCTTCCAGCGTAGAACGAACCACAAGAAATTTCATCATAACATTCAATGCATTAAAATTTTCCACATTATTAGTTTTACCAACCCACTTACCGACGATAGCAATCAACAACAGTTGAAAAGGGCTAAGTGAAGACAGCGTAACTTGTGCTTTGTGCCATCTGTTACCAGCTGGTCCGGACATCTCCCACACCGTTTTGTCACTTTCATCTTCGTTCTTCAGCACCAACCTGAGGATCCCCACTCCGTTACCGAACATGTACGTGGCGAATCTCATGCACACGGGACTGTTGTCACCCGTTGTCGGAAAGCTGGGACTGCGCAACATTGCTGTATCACCCGGACGTCGAGGATAAGCCGTATTAATGTAGGCAAAACCTATTAAAAAGTTTTTATGAATGCCAAAATTAATTTGTAACACACATAAAGGGTCATATTAAGAACAACTTAAAAACTGCCAACCAGTAAATAAATATCAATATTAATAAATATTCTACATGGCATAAACTGAAATACCATTTTTTACTTTCTCGCATATGAAGTACAGTAATCGTCAAAAAGTTCGAACTCGAGATAGTGACGAATCTCCCCGTTTTAAATATCCCTGAGTTCGGTATAGTTTTGCGTCAAATCTTTGTTCCAATCTGTTGAGAAAAAATCGTATCTAAAACTGAAATTTGATTTTTGGATACTGTTAACGCATGCAGGGATTAATCGCCAAATAACTCATCATGGATGACCCGATAGATTCGGTAAAAATGCTGAGTTCATGACAAAAGAATGTTTCGAAATTTTTGTCATTCATTGTCTCGTAAGGCGTTCTCAGGTGTGAACAGTAAATTATGGAGTATAAAGTTTCAGGAAGACCACTTTTGTTAATTTGTTGTTTTTGTTCATTACGGAAATCCAAACTGCTTAATAAATATTTAAAAAAAAATACTGTGAAGCAAAGAAAGGTTTTAATGAAGATTTCATAACAATTATTCAAATAATTAATTTTTTTAATAATTGATAATTGTGTTTCTTTTGTACATGTGCAGTATTGTGCCGGCAAACAACATGATGGTGCCCAATATTTATTTCTTAAAATGGTTTTAAAATCATCAAAATATGGGAAAAAGGTATTCAAATAAAATTTATTTTGACTTTTCATATTCTATAATGTTTTTTTAAAAATGTTTTTATGTTCCTTATTCAGGGATTGATTCAAAATTTATTTTAAGCAGCTAAAGATGCTTGATATTTGCCGTTGAAAAATGCGGCCATCATGGTTCATATTATAAATACATATTTAAATTGCAGATCATAATGTTTGCTAGACAGTGTATCATTCTTTGAAAAATATTAACAATTTATGGGAGAAAATGGCTTTCTGATTTTGGGAACAACTCATGGGGGAAAAATAAGTTTTTTGTAAAAGTCTTTTAGAAAAATTTGTGATTTTTTAAGAAATCGGAATTTCAAAATTCTTTAAAGTGGCATGTTGACTCATTCTTATTAAAATTAAGTTATAAATGTTCTGCATAGCTTATTCTATATTAAATATAAATATTTTTCTCGTATAATCCGTTTACAATAACGTTTTAATAGTTTATTTGATATATTAATACTTTTCATTTTTTATTACTTGTTTTACTCAAAGTTATTCAGATTTTTCTTATCTATTTTGGAGCATAAGAAAAGTTTTAATAAAGATTTTGTAATAATTAATTAAATTGTTACTTAATAAGAATCATAAAAATATTTTATCCCAAATAGTGCTGATTATATCAGCTGATATGAAATAACATGTAGGAATTGGGTGGGACAGAATGCCCATCCAACCACATTTAGTTCAGTGTCTAGGGTCACTGAATGAAGAAAAAGAAGCTTTTGAATATGAAAGGAATTTATTTACAGTAAAGAAAAAGACATTTACAATTACGACAGGACTATTTACAACAGAGAAAAGAAAAAGTATCACCCATAGATATCACCAAGAGTAGTCAACAATTGTTTCATGGCGAAACTACGTTACGGTTTTACAAGATGCATGATCGGAAACGATACGACCCTCTCTGGTCCCCGTCTGGCGAGCGAATACCCAGTTAGCTTTTTCTCAAATTCTGACGTCACACGCGTTGGGTTGAGGTTCAGCGATATTTGTGATACCCGTGGCGACATCTATTGCAACAAATTGGAAAAATATTTAACAGCAAAACTAAATATTTAACAGCAATGGCCTGATTAAATCTCTACATAACACTAAACAGAAAAATTAAGATTGTTTTCAGAAAATTATATCAGCAAAATCTGTCAGTCATATCAATAAATGAATTAAAGATATGCATTGATTTCTTTAAAATATATTATGATTATATCCTTTGCTATTTAATTGGAAGTAATGAAGCATGAGATTTATTTATACATTTATTCAGAAAAAGAAACTATATATTTAAAATGAAAGTTATTTTATTTTATGTGATTATAGATGTTATACCTTTCAATCGTGAATCAATCATCATAGCTTTCCAAGTATGACCACCATCAGTAATCATTGAACATAGTTTGTACTGTTTCGTTGTCAGAAATGTTCTGTGTAAAACTTCCAAATACGCAAACATCTGACTAAAGTTTAAAGCTCAGTTTCAACCTTATACATTCCAAGCCTTTTTACTCATAAATTAGCCGCCTTCATAAACATTGGATCACTAAAAACATTGGCTGTGTTTGAATTCATTTATATGTGTGTCTTGATGTACATCTTTCAATTATATGCATGCTTTGATACTTAATATTTCCCCAACAAAATGTTTTTCATCTCAATTTGCGTCAAATAATAAAGCCGTTCTGTTTATAATGTATATGAACTTTCTTAGTGAAACATAGTACCATTAAATATTTAACTGCCTGCTTAGTATATTTCAAACTGCAAGTTGCCTTTCCCTTGATGTAATTTCCCAATCTAATTCCACATCAAATTATGCAAAAAATATTTTTTTAAACTGTTGAAATTCTGAAAAAATTTCAAGGCCTTTTAAAGTGCTGTGATTAAGAAGGCATTTTTTAAATTTTAAAATGAAATACAGTTTTTTTTATGCAAAAAAATTTTGGAATCACTGAAGGAAAATGCCAAAATATTGCTTGATTTTTAAGGGTATGTTCCAACATATACGTGCGGCATACATAATCTTCTACGTTATCAGTAGATATGACATTCACAAGGGGGAAAAAATGATTAACAAAACATTCTGTTATATACTTGCCACCAGTTTGCTCATTTTTTCCGTAACTGGCATAGTCCCTTGGTGGGCCAGTGAGGAAACTACTACTTCCTCTTCCAAGTTCCCAATCGAAATCGTCCTCATCCATGTTTTTCCAATCGCAGAAACCTCCTTCAAATGTGCAGTGGCCAATGCACACCTCGCTGTTCGGAATGCGATCGAATTTCACGTCGTCTAAAGCAACATAGCCTCTGAAAGTGAAATAAGTTAGAATGTATAAAGAAAATCGAACTAAGTCCCACTTATTTACTACCCTACATTCAGGAAAATAAATTAAGGAGGTTTCACAATCTTCGAATTAAACGTTATGACCTATTATAAATGTTTAAACCTTTAAAAAAGTAATATCAAAAATGTAATTTTATGCAAAAATCCTTTCTGTGTATAATATGAAATTCTCAGATTTTTGCAAACAGCAGCATAAATGAATAAAATTCCTGTCGGTAAACTATACGTAGTTTCGGTATGACTCTAAATAAAAGAAAAAGAACATCTTCATCTGCTCTCGTCATTTCTCTCTTTTTAAGTTTCAAAATGTGGTAAGAAGGACTCATGATCAGAGAAAACATACAGCATTCTTTTCAAAATCATAAAAATTTAATAAGTTTTTTTTTAATTATTCGTAAACAACGGGCAAGCATTTTCTGGAAAACTACACTGCACTAACTATTTTGAACAGTTATTATTTTTCGAAATAGAAACTGTTTCGCTTTTTGAACTGTTATTATTTTATGCAGCATTTAATTTTAGTAAAGTACAGAATATAGAAAGAAAAATTGACCACACTATGCAAGAAAGAACTCCCAAGCAATCTTTTGATATATAAATGTATTTGCAATTAGTAAAGATAATTATTCAATATGGCATATAATTCAAATTGTGTACTTTACTAAAATTAAATGCTACTTAATAATTTGTTGTGACAAATGACAGTTGATTCAATTTTTAACTGCGAGTAACAATTACTTAAATTTAGTTTCACAATTTATAAAATAATGGTTGATCATAAAATGGTGATGATCATCTACCAACACGAATTTGATGAGGACCTAATTTATATATGAAATCTAATCTAAGTTGTGGACATCCATTTACTAGTTTAGAAAAATGTAATCCATGACGGAGTTAAATCCTCTAAGTATGTATCTGCAATATATCAGTTATCAACCAATACATAATTGATGAAGAATGAATTTTTTGTTCCTGTTCCATATTTTTTGTTTGAGAGATATATCTGAACATATTAGAAACTTTAAAAAATATTACATTACTTTTTTAATATTTCTTTAAATAGGAACTTTTATGTTACTTTTTTTATATTAGTTTATAACAACTCACTAATACTACTTTGCTTTAATATGTTATATATTAAGTTATCAAATGGAAATCGTTTTTAAATTTAAATAATTTGTCAGTTTCAAGATATATATCTTGGTTTAACAAATAGTATTTTTGTTGAAAATACCGATAGTAACAATGAATTAATTATATATATACAATATATAATTTCATCAATTTCTAAGAGAAACTCATTTTTCTAAATGAATGATTCATTATATTATGAAAATTAAATACTAAAATAAAGGGAAAATTTGTACTTTGAAAAAAAATTTAATAATTGCACTGCAATGTTCAATATATATTTTTTAAAAGTCGAATGGTCGAATATTAATTTTTAAAATTATGATCAACACAAATCACTATAATAAAAAGATATAGTTTTTGACATTATTCTCAAAACATCATTCCTTTTCTAATTTGAATACTCATATATAAAAAAATTTCCACTGTATTCATATAATATTTTATACTATGATAAATGACGTTTAAAAAATTATATTATATAAACTATTTTATATAAAATGTTATACTATGGTTTATAAATTTTATACTGTGATATTTAGAAGCGTTATACCTCTGTAAACATATTTTTATTTCTTTCTAGGCATTAATATATATTTAAGGGGCTATTTATAAAGATAAAAATAAATTATTTTTCTAATTTTAATATTATATTAGTTAACAATTTTTTACAGAATATTAGCATTATGTTATTCCAAATTATTTTTTATTTATTTTTTGGCAATGAAATATATTGTAGAGGATAAATATTATGTATTTTTCAGATATTTAATATTATACTATTCCCCATTTTAAAATTTTTTATTTTATATCAGTTGAAAGGAAAATAAGCTCATTGCATTTATTATATCTCTACTTACATATAATTCTAATTTTGGGATGATTTTATTTGAGAATTTTTTACGTATAAGTATATAATTTAAGTATAATATAATTTAATTAATATAATTTTTAAATTATATAATAATTTTTATATAATTTAAGCATACTCATTTGAAGTTATTAACTTGTATGCTATTGCTTCATGATGATTTTTTAAATTTAACTGTTAAAAAAGTTTTATTTTTATACAGTTTTATAATAAAATTATTTTCTTCTTATAAGAATTAAATTTTACAACAGATATAATAATCTGGAAGAAAAGATAATTTACAGTTCAAATTCTCAGCTTAGAGAACATTCCATTCCATTATTGAGAATTCTAAAAAATTAACATAAAATTAAAAAAAATTGTAAATAAGGAAAAAAGTGCTGAATATGCTGTTGGGGAAGATATATTAGTATATTTTGTGATGCATAGAAGAAGAAAGCATATCATTAAGCAATGTTTAAAAATGATAAAATTATTTTTAATCAAATATAAAAAAATAACGTTTACCTATACGTGAGTTTCTGATAAGATTGGTTGGTCGGAATTGCTTCAAACAAGATGCGATATTTTTCTCCATAGCTGAATGCAACTTCTCCTTGATGCCAAATGCCATCGGAATTATCTTTGCTCTCCCAAATAACTGTATCTTGATTGAAGGCATTCCTGAGCTTCACCCTCAGAGATTTGGCACTTAATCCAGCGATATTGTAGAAAAATGAAAGACACAATCCAGAAGGACCCGTGTGATTGTACAGTGGTCCTAACAGCTGATTGGACGTGAATTCGGATTTAGGCAGTTCCACAAAACTAGAAAGTTCTGAAGTCTCATAGAAGACATAACCGCTGTTCTTATCTCCTTCAGTATGGTCAGCTCTTGGTCCACCGATCCAATAAGCAGCTGCTCCCATGCCTGATTTCCAGTGAATCTTACCTTTACTAATGTTCTGTGGAACGCTCCAATAGCAAGTTGTAAGTTGTATGATAGAACCGAAATCACATGCCTCTGGAACTTCTTCTAGCTCGAGATTTCTTCGGTAACGCATTAATGTAGAATTCCGACTTAATTTTGCTTGTAAAACATCAACAAAAAGGGCTATGAAATAGCACAAATAAAATGTAAACTGGACTCTATTATTCCACATTATAATAATCAACTGAAATTCTGATGTGAGAAATTTTGAAGTTGCCTATAGACGATTAAAAATTTATCAGTCTTCTGTTGATTATTATTCTTGAAACGTCAGAACTCTGTTCTTTTATTGCTGAAATCTTAATTAAGACTTGACATTAAGAAACTGTACACGAGATATAATATGGTCAAGAATCTATCGATTCCTTCTTAAGGTCCATTGAAAATTATTTAGCATTTTCCATAGATTTCTCAAAAATTTATCTGAAATCTATCAGACAGTTAATGCCACTTTTCTAACTTTCTTTCCGTTTTCTTGAAATTCTTCAAAAATTCACTTGTATTTCCGAAAACCCAAATGATATCTAAATCAGCCTACTAGATAGCACGTCTAAACTGCTCTTGAAACTCACACTTAATGTTTACAATCAATGATTACTGCCACATCAAAATACTTTTATTTAGGTGTAAAAAAAATCCATTAACGACATCGAAAAGAATTAGCTTTTAAAGCTTAAATGGAACTAACAGCTTTGTTGTTACAAAATAAAGAAGAGAAAAATAGCTACCCGTGTAAGTGCTGTCCAGCACCAAATGTTTTGCCGAACTCATTTTGTGTAAATGCTCTGTTTAAATGGCTATAGAAAAGAAAGAGCGATAGAAACACGCGACAGACACAGTTCCGTCCTTTTACGAGGATGTGTTTAGACTGCCCCCTTTCATGGACATCAATTTCCTCTTCCGCTCAGTTTTTGAGCACTACTTTTAAATCCTGCTTTTGTATCAATTTAGGTATATTTGAATTATTGCATGTAGGGCAGTAGGAATAACAAAGTTCTATTTGTTGCCATGACGAAAAATAAACAAGGGAACGAGAATTGAATGGTCTTCAATACTTAGTGTTTAGTCCATTGAGGAGTCTTTAATTGATTTTTATTATTATTATTTAAGTCCGTCTACCCCCAAAAATACAAACAGAGTAGGATATTAACTCTGTTAAAGATTAAAAGAGTTTATCTTAGCATAATTATCCATGGATTAAGGAAAAATTATATCGTTTTTAAATAACGTTTTATGTGTTGAAAAATAATATCTTAATTAACGCAGAGATTCGTATTTCCTTTCATTCTTTCAAGGAAATTTTAATATGAAATATTTTATTGGTATTTATATTAATTATCCTCTTTCGGCTATCAGCTTCTTCGCCCAGATTATAGATTTTTTAACAATTAATATGGTAACAATGAAATGCTTTCAAAAACTTTGATTTGATAGGGCTAAAAAGCGTGCATTTAATGGATTTAATCTTTTAAAAACTACTCGTTTATATTAAAAAGTGCATATGCTATGAAATTGAAACGAAAGTGAAAATCTTATCTCGGAGTTTATGTCTAAAAGAAAAAAGTTTTCTTCCTTAATTCAAACATGAGTAAAAAAAAAAAAAAAATCATTATAGCATGAAAAACATCGTCATTTTAATTGATAAAAACTGTACATCAAATAAAATTCAAATTATGCGGAGGCGAAATCAAATCAAATTAAAATTGTAATTTGTAAGGAGATAATGGGGACTGAAAAGTTAAATTTTAAAATTTAAATTATTAAAAATTTTTTTTGTTGTTGTTCTTTTCTTTTTTATAAGTGTGAGAATAATTTAGGAAGATATGACCATCAAATTTTATTAGTAAGACATTGAGATTGCCTATTTGCCGACGATTGAATCTATTTTAACGATTGATTCCCTTTTTTTTAATGCTTATTTATATTGTTTTGTTTATTCTTTATTCTGACTAGCTGCTCAACTCGGTGGCATGTAGAACCTTCTTCTTAGCATTTCTAATAACATTTTGTATTAATTATTTAATTAATAGTAATCAATTCAAATTACTTACTAATTAATACAAATTACTAATAACAAATAAATTAACTATTTAATATTAGTTCCGTTAATTTCTTAAACAAAGTGTTAAATTAAGTCAACTGCAAAAACTTTCAATTAAATATTCAGAGACATTCGTATGACTTTTTTTTTTTTTTACATTTGACTATTACCATTCGATAATAAATATTCAGAACAATTTTCGTGTGATGTACATCAAGTGTTTCATATTTGGATAGGAATATTATTGAAAAAGGTTATATATTAGGAATTTTTTTAGTGTTAGGTATGCATGTATAGTCCTATATAACAAGTGCGTTTTATTACGAGTACTCCATTAATTACGAGCAATTTTTGTCGTCGACGAGAATGTGATACAAAAATGTATGTGTTTATAGCAAATTCAAATCAGTAGGCTCCGATGTAACATTGGCTTTAAAACTGCCGTAACAAAAATCTTACCATCATTTTTTTTAATGATTTTAAAAAATGTACGAAAACAAATCTAAAAACACTGAAATGGAATTTTATTGTAGCTGTGCTCCCTTTCTGAAGCAAGTATTGCGATAGTGACAGACTCCCGACAAAGCAAATTCTTACAGTCTGTAAGTAATCGTCTCAAAGAGTTGGATTTAAAAAGGTTATTAGCTACGCTACAAAATTAATAAATTTTAAAAAATTCTATTAATTATAAAATATTAATAACACTTTCAAAAGTATAGTTTGTTATGTTCTTATTGTTTTATTTTGTTCAGTTAATTATTGCATTTATTCTAAACGTCAAACTTGTTAAAATGATTGTGTGCAAACGTAAATGTCACAAATATTTGTCTTAGAATATAAATAAATGAAAAAACTCGTTTTTACATAATTCTAAAATAAGTAATTAAACTAAATAAGTTATCATCGTGTTTATTAAGTTAAAATATGTTAAAAAGGGATACTAAATTGACCAGCTTAATAGAAATAAGACCTTGTAATTTCACTGCCTAAAGCTTCAAAATACCTACATATTTTACTCTACAACGACGTGCCTCATCATCAAAAGTAATGAGTATGGAAAAGTTCCTGCTAGTTAGAGAACAATGAAATTAAAATTTAGTTTCACATTTTCCCTTCTGACGTATCTGAATGCTGCTTGAAATGAAATTTACTAAAAGACTTATTCAGATATCTAAGATTTACTAATTACTTTTTTTTCATAATTAGATTGTTTATTCTGATATCTCATAAGTTCTAAAGGAAAGAATATTTCGCTTAATACCTCAGCTACGCAATATTAAGTCCACGCGAATGATCAAAACTATAGAAAATATTTCTCTTTCGATTATCACAGAATTTACTTTTTTTTTCTCATTGTTCATCTGTTCAAGAATAAATTAAACAACTAGGTTAGGTTTAAAAAAATTTATTATTAGCAAATTTGAAAAAGGTATTGAAGATGGAAAGACTCGACCAATTCAAAGCGAATTGGGGATAGTTTATTAACAAAGGGATGAAAGCCCACAAATGCAAGACAAATCAGACAGAGACAGCACAGGTTTTCTCACTCGCTATAACTTATAATATTTAACAATATCAATAAAATACAAAGTAAAATTTATCCATACTTATAATAAAGCTCAATGTGTCTGTGTGTGTGTGTGTGTGTTGGCGCTCTATAGGCCAGACCGTTGGACCTACAGCTACCAAATTTGGTACATGCATGCCTTGGAGGTCGGGAAAGTGCACCTCGGGGTTCTTTTTATATAGAATCTTTAATTAGAATTTGAATTCAGTAGTTTTAAACTATTTAAGATATTTAAAAAAAACCGTTTCACTAAGTTAAAAAAAATGTTTTTCAAAACGTTTTATATGATTATGGTAAGCATTTTCTTAACTCGGTACATTTTTGAAATTTTGCTCAGCAAACTTAAAAAAGAAAAATTAATGACTTTTAATTAAGGGCTACAAAATTATTCCAAGAAAATGATAATATATCAGTTTATTTTTAACTAAAAGTCTCAATAAAATTTTAAAAAATCGTGTCTTAGTGATCCATTACTTCTCAATAAATAACTATTTGCCAAATGTGGTTACTTTATGCCCAGTAATCGTAATCTGTAAACCGTTTGGAGTAGCTTTTTTCTCCTGCACACATGCCATTATTTACAGAGAATATGCTACCTTATGAATGTCCGCAAATTTAAAAAAAAGAAAGAAAAGAAAAGAAAAGAACAATTTGTCAATGTTTGTAACAAATTTGTCGACATTTATCCCATCTTAACATTAAATTTTGCAATGAGCAGCAATTTTAAAATACAGTAAGACTCTGACCCTATTTTTTTGGATTTTATTTCATATATTTTGGAATTTATTTTATTGATGATCAGGAAATGAAAGTTCTTTTATTGGTTATTTTTGCTTTAAATATTGTTACAGATTACAGGGTTCGTTTTGTATAGTGGGTGTATGGTGTGAGAACTCAACCAGCAGGCCTCAGTAAGAAAAAAACGATGGCATTTATTTACGCGAAAACACGATAGCACAAAGACGACAAATATGTACAGCCGAGACGAACACACAGCAGCACAAAACCACAACATTAGCCCAGAAGTAGAAATCCGCTAGAACAACGTCCACAGCACACAAAGCTGCTAGACAGAATTCGGAGCTTCGCTCTACGGTCTCTCCAGGATCACTGTCCTTTCCTTTAGCTGCATCATTACCACAAGCCTAGCTGCTCCACACACAGGAGGCTTCCACAGTAGACAACAGGATTTAGCACACAGTAATTCAACACTGGCTTCACACAACGCTGGCACTCCACCGTTGCTCCGCTTTCTTCTCGAAGACTCGTTATTTGTCGGCGACTTCAACTACAATTCACTTCGACGAGGGAAAACCTGCACCCTCACCACAACTTGAGAGTACCAGTTTTTATAGTTCCCGGAAGGTGAGCCTAGAATCTTCTAGGCCAATCAAGCATATATCGGTTTCCAATGGACAGATCAACAAAATACCCGAAGTTTCGAGCATTATCCACTTTGTTGCCAAAGTCTCCAAATTGTCGCCAAGTTCACCGCCAAGCTCTGGGATCACTGGCTCGACATCCATACAGATAACTGTAAATCAGTCTTTCTTATGATGACACTATTCGTGTTAGGAAGCAAAATTACAGGTTTGTAGCAATATGTTATTTTAAGTAGATTTCTAATAATTATTTTCTAAAGGAATTGAAAGAAAGAATTGACATGTTCTTCATTTTCAAACAAGTTTTTTTACAAGTGAACAAAGCCTAAAGGTGATCTTTCAGTTGATGTAGTATAAAAGGACTGTGTTTATTATAGTTTAGACAAAATTAGTTTTACATTAAAAATATTACACATGAAAATATTTAAATGCATATTTAAGACCTGCATCACAATTTTGGATTCATAAAAATAATATATTTAAATTACAATTGCAAACGAGGGAATCAAAATGTTTTAAGTGCTTCGAGCCCCATAAGGATCTTAATATTATCCTGAATATAATTTACAGTAAATCGTTATTTTTATGTGTTTATTAAAATATATATGTAGTATTAAATAAGGTTTTCTATACAAATTCTACCATAACAACAAAAAAAATATATGCCTACCCGAAATATTAAACAAAAATCATGATATTTATACACCAGACATGTGATCACTTTTATGAGTTATTAATACTTTTTCATTTTTCTTTTATTTTCAAATAATAATCATTAAATCAAACAATACTGAAAAAGACCTAATAATTTTCATTAATTAATATCAAGTAACAATAATATATATAAACCTTTTCTTATTGCATTTCCAATCCTATTTTCGATTCTGAAGCGTAATATATTTTTATAGAGTTTTTCATCTTTTTATATATACATTCTTTTAATGTAAATTATCTATTAAAAAGAAAAGGGAAAAAATGTTTTATGTTTCTGATTAAAAATTTGCTTTCACCTTATTAACAAACGAATAAAATACAACATCAGTAAAAATGATAAATTTTAAAAGTTAAACGAGAAATACTCGAAATAAAAATGAATTGTCATGACAAAAAGAACGTTTTGATTTCTCCCAAATATTCAGTAAATAAATTATTGGTTTTATAATTAGTTGACAACCAATTAATCTTTATTTTAATATTGATAGTTTTTATTTTCAAAACTCGTTTGTTTACAAATTCAATTAAATTCTAATTGTTCTGCAAACAAATTTTCTGAAAAATTTTCTATCCTTATTCCTTCTTTAAATAATTTATTTTTTTAAGCAGATGATAAATTTGGATTTTTTAAAATACTTTTTCCCTGGCGGTCCTTAGCTTTTCCCGTTTGCCATGTTAGATGAAATACTGTCCTGCAGTTATCATAGGTTAAGCCATTATTTTCAAAAGGAGGGTTATTCCATCTTTACCTTTTCAATCATTCACGTAATATCGATTGTGATCTTTATAAAATACTGAAATGCATTAAGGCCAACACAAGTGGATGAATGACAAAACTTCCAAGATTTGACAACAGATTATGACATTTACAGTGACTACCGGAAGTTATAATCACGAAAAGAATTCTTATTTGAATATTTGTATACTGAACACGTTCCAAATTAAGGACTCGGATGAATGTAAACGGAAGTTACGTAGTTGAATACAGCCGGAAGAGAATGAATGGAGAACTCAATATAAATAAAAATACTAATCGCTTCCGAAACAACGAAACAATCTATTCCTGGAACAGGTGAGAGAATTTACCATGTGTTTCAAAAAAGAAATAAAATAAGTAAAAGAATTTTTATTACAGGTGATAATAAATTAATTTTATTTGTAAGAGTAACTTTATTACAACGTTGAACCAAATTCCTATTTTTATCTATAAATTTCTTTAAAAAATCATGGAGTTTTGTTTTTGTTTCATGCCTTGGGAATTCACGATGATTTTTTATGTTTATATGATTGGCGTTTTAATGCTATTTGCAATTTTACAGACCATTTTCTCAAATTCTGAATTTTACCAAAACTTTCTTAAAGGAAAAAAATTCTAATAAATTAAAATTCATTGCATATTTCTTTACTTATAGTCACTACAAAAATTCCTCGATGCGTTCGGATATTCCTGATGTACAAAATAAGCAACCGATCTATTAAAAAATATTTTAGTAAATTCTTAACAAAGATATCATATCATTTGTCAGTCGAATCCCATTATTTAAGGATTAGGACAAAGACAATTTATTTCCTTGTGGAAGAACTAGGCAATATATATTTTGTATCTATAAGACTTAAAACTAATCATTTGATAAATATATAAGGAAGATAACATATATATTAACAAATATGTATTTTTAATGCATAATTTTTTTTGCTGTTTCATGGTCAAAGAGAGAAGACACGTTTGTTATTTTAAAACTTCGCTTTATTCCATCCTAAAATTCACTTGAAATTGAACTAAAAAGGCACAACTGTGAAGGAACTAATAATTTCATACGGCTTATAAGGTTGACCTGTGAATATTCATCTTATCGTGATTTTGTGGCGCATGTTTCTTTTCCGGATACTCTAGAATCTCTTTTTTACTTAAGTAGGAAATATAAGAAACATTGTTTCTAGATCTAGATAATTGTGCAAAAATAAAAATAAAAATTGCTTTTGATATTTATCAGCAATATTGTAGTATATTGTTGTTTCCTTTCAACTATATTATCTAATATTGTATATTTATTGTCTAATGGCATGTGGAATCTTTAAATAAATAATTTTGTGTATAACACCCAGAATTTTCCTCGAAAGAAAAAACTCGTGAGGTTATACATTAAAATCCCCACATTCGTCTTGATACTCTTTTGAGTTATCATTATTCTTTGCGAAAATATTTGCAAACACGCTGACAATTTTTTGATCGATTCCCTTTACAACAAACAAAAATCCATATGTTAATTCATTATTTTTGAATTATTGAGCTAAAATACAGACAGGTGAACAAATAGACAAATTCTCGTGAACTAATTTTATCCAAAATTTGTTAGAATACTTATAAAATTAAAATTTCATAATTCTAGTTCTTTTTAAATTATTGTTTACGCAGACAGAAAGGAAAGACAAAATTCAATATATTTTTCATTCAGATAAGTTTGAAATATAGAAATTCACCAACAGCTCTCAGTCAAATTCACCATTGGTTACAACTTCCTCCTTCTGAATTTTACACTTGAAAAAGTAAAATTAAACAGAAAAAAAAGAAATATAATATATAGAATTTGTAGTAAATTCAAAAATAAATATTTTGGTAAAGCTTTGAATTTAGTAAAAAACTTATCAATTCAAAATTTTTGCTGAAATATGACTTGCACAGATGGAAAAAAAATCCCAACGCTAGGAATTAGCTGTGTTAGATAAACAAAATTTGGTAGGCGTGTTAATACATCTGAAAGATGACGTCGATTCAAATTTTGAGCTACGCACGTAAGTGTGGCACTAGTAGCGGACACTGTCAACATGCAAATGAGGTTTGCTTTAAATAAGAACTGTAAGGTTCGTGATCGTTATTTACAGTTGAGATTTGACGTAGTGGGTTAATGTTAGTCAAGGATGCCTCTAAGAAGACGAAGAAGCCATTATCAACAGCTCACTAAGTTTGAATGAGGTCGTGTTGTAAGGCTACGAGAAGGTGGGTTTTCTTTCCGCGACAGACTTGACAGAAATGTATCCACTGTGCATGAGAATTGGCGGCAGTGGTCAAGGGAAGGTACTGCCTCAAGAAGACCAGGTTCCGGGCGGCCACATGGTACTACTGAGAGGGAAGACTGTCGTATTTGGCGTATGGCTGTGGCTAATCGTACTGCGTCTGCAGCTGAAATTCGAGCTGCAGTTGGCACCACAGTGAAACAACGAACTGTTTCAAATCAGTTACTTCAAGGACAGCTCCGAGTCAGACGCCCTGTACAGTGCATTCTACTGACTCCAAACCACTGCCGTTTGCGACGTGAGTGGTGTCAAGCTAGAGATCATTGGAGGACGGAGTGGAGATCAGTTGTGTTTTCTGATGAATGCGGTTCTGCCTTGGTCGCAGTGATAGCCGTTTGTTGGTTAAAAGGAGGCCAGGTGAACGCCTGCTAGTGACCTGTCTGCGGCCTAGACATACAGGGCCTACTCCTGGAGTTATGGCTCGGGGAGCAATTTCGTATGACAGCAGGAGCACTCTCGTGGTTATCCCACGCACCCTGACTGCAAATTTGTACGTCAGTCTAGTGATGCAACCTGTTGTGCTGCCATTCATGAACAGCATTCAAGGGAATGTTTTCCAACAGGATAACGCTCACCCTCATACCGCTGTTGTAACCCAACATGCTCTACGGAGTGTCGACATGTTGCCTTGGCCTGCTAGATCACCAGATCTTTCTCCAATCGAGCACGTATGGGACATCATTGGACGACAACTCCAGCGTCATTCACAACTAGCATTAACCGTCCCTGCATTGACCGCCCAAGTGCAACAGGCATGGAACTCCATCCCACAAACTGATATCCGACACCTGTACGACACAATGCATGCACGTTTGCATGCTTGCATTCAAAATTCTTGCGGTTACACCGGTTACTAATGTACCAACATTTCCCATTTGAAATGGCTCTTCTCGCCAATGGCTCTACCTTTGATCTTGAAACTTTAATCAATTAAATATGTTACCTAGACAAATGTATTCCTAAAATTTCATTACTGTACAATAATTTTTTCTTGGTGTTGGGATTTTTTTTCCATCAGTGTATTTGGATTTTAAATAGAGAAAAAAATCTAGTAATACTTTAAAATCCAGGCAAGTCACTTATCCAAACTATGGTTGCGAGTGGACATTTTAAAATTTTTAATAAATGCTCTTAGTGAACATTTTAAACTGTTATAAGTGACTCCTGAAAAATTTTCATTTTTCAACAAACATGGTTTAGAAACCTAGCCAACGAAGGATAAACGCGTTTGTGGAATCATTAAAAACTTATCTGAGGTTCGAAGAATTTTATGATAAAATTTCTTTCGATTTAGCCCTCTTATAATTAAATCATAATTCATATCTCACAAAAGCATATTCCAACAAGGGTTATTTAATTGTGGTGGTGGTTCTAATGCCACTTGGTCATGCCAATCCCGAATGAGCGGAGATATTTCGAATTGAGGCAGATGTGTGCGCCTTTCGTTGTTAACGAGCACCGTTAAGGTGAAAGTACGACTTTGCTAGAACACACACGACACAACTCTTTTTAGGAAGCGGTCGAACTCATTCATACATCCGCAAGTCAGAATTTAGATACAAATCAGAGACCTATTCATCCCTGATTCAGTACCCCCAAAAGTATCGTTTTGTTATGGGAACTTGGAGGACTTTTTAACGTGACATATTTAACGTGCCTGAACTGCCATTAGCCAACATGGCGGTCTTTGGCCGAGACGAGGACAGAACCTGCGACCTTTCGGTTACGAGACTGACGCTCTACCAACCAGGCTACCGCGGCCTAACTTAATTGTACATTATAGGTTGGAATATTATTGCTTAAGAAAAATACATGAGCATTGATCAGGAAGTTACTATAGGATCTAATTTCATTAGCGAATTTTTTAGACAGTTTTTAGATGTAAATGGCTGATACGGTTTCATCTTTCATGTATAACCGAGTAGGAGTCACAGACCAGCATTCTTCGAGTTTTAAGCTGGAGTGGGTGAACTTTTAAGTTGTATTTTTGCCATTCAATCTTATACACTGAAGTAACAAAAATCATGGGATAGCAATATGCAAATATACAGATGGCAGTAGTATCGCAGCAAAAAAGTATAAATGTGCAGTTCGTTTTCCAGAGCTTTCATTTGTGTTCAAGTTATTCATGTGAACAGGTTTTTCGTGATTTATGGCGGCACGACGAGAATTAACAGACTTTGAATGTGGAATGTTAGTTGGAGCTAGACGCATGGGTCATTCCATTGCGGATATCGTTAGTGAATTCAACATTCCGAGATCCACAGTATCAAGAGTGTGCCGAGAGTATGAAATTTCAGGCATCCCATCCCATCATGGACAGCTCAGTGGGCGACCACCTGCACTTAACGACCGAGACCACCGACGTCTGTGTAGAATGATCAATGTTAATAGACACGCAACACTTCGTCAAATAACTGCAGGAATCAATGTGGGACGTACGAGGGACGTTTCCGATAGGACTGTGCGGCGAAATTTGTTTTCCTTGGGCTATGACAGTAGAAGACCGACTCGAGTGCCTTTACTGACAGCACGACATCGCCTGCAGCGACTCTCCTGGGCTGGTGAGCATAGCGACTGGTCCCTAGACCAGTGGAAAACCGTTACGTGGTCAGATGAGTCACGATTTCAGTTGTTACGAGCTGATGGTAGAGTTCGAGGGTGGCGCAGACCCCACGAAGCCATGGACCTAAACTGTCAGCAAGGCACTGTTCAAGCTGGTGGTGGTTGCATAATGGTGTGGGCTGTTTTTATATGGCATGGACTCGGTCCTCTGGTGCAACTGAACCGATCATTAACTAGAAATGGTTATGTTCAGCTGCATGAAATGGTTTCAGCCTTTCATGGACTTCACGTACCCACACAACGATGGGATTTTTATGGATGACAATGCGCCATGTCACCGGGCCAGAACTGTTCGCGATTGGTTTGAAGAACATTCCGGACAATTCCAGCGCATGATCTGGCCACCTAGATCGCCCGATATGAATCCCATCGAGCATTTATGGGACATCATCGAAAGGTCCGTTCGTGCCCAAACTCCTGCACCATCCACACTTTCACAATTATGGACGTCTATACAGACAACATGACTCAATATTCCTGCAGAGGACTTCCAACGACTTGTGGACTCCATGACACGTCGAGTTGTTGCACTTCGACGGGCAAAAGGAGGACCGACACGATATTAACAGTCATCCCATGACTCTTGTCACTTCAGTGTATAATTGCGTTTTAAGTTAATATTAGTGTAATTAGCAGTTGTTTTATTTTTAAAATTTTACCCAATAATTTTGAACAAGTAGGGATGTCTTTGAAGGACAATGATTTGCATTTATGTTTCTGTACTTTATTTTAAATACATTTTTTACATATAAAATTTTAACTGTTAAACTATTAAAAGTAGCTATTAACTATTTAACTATTGCAAGTAAAAACTATCAAAAGTAACTTTTGAACTATTAAAAGTACATAATAGCTTACATGTAAAATTTTAACTTTTTTTTTCTCCGAAAGTACATTTTTTGGCTTGTATAAATAAAATTGATAATGCAATATTTTATTTGTGATGAGCTATATTATAAAAATTCAACATGGAAATAATATTAAAATTATTTTTTCTTATGAAAAGAGAAAATGTGTGTAATTTTTAAGTTTCGATGGATTACAATATAAAAATTTCAAAATTGAGAACAACAAACCCTATTCTAATTTTCTCGTATTGGAAGTATGCAAATTACGTTTCATCAAAAGTATTCGAACTCGAGATTTTGACGAAACTCCACGTTTTAGATCTACCTAAATCCTATACCTATCGGGAACTATATCTATTTACCTATGAACATGACTGTTCAAAATTATCTTGAGTTAGATGGATGAAATTCGATAAATGATGAATTAAATGAAATTTAGAACGAAATCCATTCAAGGTAAATCTATGTGTTTGGATTTCTAATCACAATCAAATATGATTACTATAAAATGTAAAGAATTATATATATAAAATTTTTAGCAACTAAAATATAGATCCGTAAATTGTGTTTTTGCAGTTTATTCTTATATAATGGCTCCATAAGTGTAATATTAGTCACAAGTGGTACTGTAATATTAGTCACATTAGTTTAATCAGCCATTGCTTTATTTTTAAAAATTTACCCAAGAATTTTAAATAAGATTTTCCAATAATTTTCCTTTTAAACGACAGCGGCCAAAGGGATCTCTTTATTTGAACTTATTCATGCATGTAAATAGAATAATGTTAATATGTAATGACTTAAACAAATGAAATTTAGTACATGATCTCATTTTTAAATTTATGCTTTGTGAAATTTCAGGTTTAATTGGTCGAAGTAAAGGCTTCCTAAAACTATACATACTCTATTCTATTCATTACTAGCTGGTTCCCGGCATGTTGATTCCGCCAAAAAAAATATTATTAAGTGCAATCAATAAATAATTTGGCAATTTTTTATCGAAATAGAATGAACGGTACGACAGTACATAAAATTCGAAGAAACAAATATTCATTTTTATGTATTAGATTTGTTTATTCTTTTAGACTTGTAAAACTTGGTGTTCTTTCAGAATGGCACTGAAAAAAACTATTTATTGTATCTCGTGATTCGTTTAATATTCGTTCAGAATTCTCAAATTTAATTTTAGAAAATGTGATTAAAACATTTTATTTTAAAATTGGTTAAACACAGAAAATATATTTATACCATAAAATAATTATTATAGTTGAAAATGTAATTTTTGAAAATTAAGATCGTGCAAAATTATTTGTACTACAATATTTTTGGCAGTTATTGCGAAAAACGCTAAAATTTAATTAAAATTTAAAAACTCAGTGTTAGTCTCTCCAAACCTTTCTCTCATAATCGATACTTATAATAAAGCTCAATGTGTGTGTGTGTTGGCGCTCTACAGGTCAGACCGTTGGACCTACAGCTACCAAATTAGGTACATGTATACTTTTGGAGGTTGACAGTGTGCACCTCGGAATCCTTTTTTCGAATTTTTAATTAGAATTTCAATTAATTAAAAATGAAGAGAAATTTCGACGTTTTTCCGCTACAACTTCCGAAAACATTATCGCACAAAGATGATTTTTACATCAAATTAAAGATTAAAAAATTAACTTTCTAATACTATCAGTATTTTAACATATGTTTCTATTTTTAACGAATTTTTAAAGAAATATTTGAACCATACTTTTTAACAATATATTTCGGATAAAACAATAAAATTTAATCTGCACGAGCTCGTCAAGGGGAAAAAAATTAGGTTTTATCAGCGCCTTGCCATCATACTGACAAAAGCTCAAACTTTGAAAAAAATCAACTATTATTGCAACTTAAATCTAAAGGATATTAAATTTCAGCACGTTACTGGATAAAATAAAATATATATAAAATGTGATATTTTCTAAAATTTAAATGCAAGGCAAAGGTTTTTATGATCATTTGCAATATCTAAATCATTAATTCAATAAATCCTCTTTACTTACGGTAAACCAGAATGAATTTATACAGGATATGTATTCAAGTAGCGGCCCAATGGCCATTTTGTAAAGTATTAGTAATAGGCATACATATTGTTTAGTACTGTTAACTTGGTCTAAATGAAGTAAATAATTACATTTTATGCAGCTTGAGTCAAATAATGCATTGATGAATAATGAGTTTTAGATTTTTTCATATTTTGCTTTGTGAGTCATATTTTACAAAATATTTTTACCAATAATTTAAACAAACGTTGCTACATCAATCTCTCGTCTAAATCAATCATTTAAATTGACTGATTTATAAAAATAAAAGAATATTATTATGAAAACGTATTCTTTTAGATCTTTTCATCCACTTTCTTAGAGAAGATGTCAATTTCAGGCCAATCAATGCCCGAAATTAATCCAAGATTGATAATCAAATGAATATGTGTTACGTATATATATGAATGAATGCGAGCGCGTGTGTGTTAGGGTACTACACACCATACGACGAACGATATTTTTGTTTCTGTTTTAGTAGTGATTTTATTGGCTGTTGAATTTTTAATGCGTCTTACCCATTTTTCTTTTTGGCTGAATAATTATCAAGCTTTATTTTTCTCTTTATTGGCTGATTATTTATCAGCTTTATTTTCACTCTTTATTTATTGGCTGATTATTTATCGGCATTTTGTTTTTGCTGTTTATCGGTCTTTTTTATTTCCTGATTATTTATCAGGTTTTTTATTTATTACTAGCCGCCTTTGGCGACCAGCTGGTTCGCCATGAGTAAAGCGCTCTAAAATTTTCAATTAAATCACATATTCATTAGCCTTGAAGAAATTCCGGGCATTCATTGAACTGAAATTAATATTTTCTTTAAGATGATGGACGGAAAGTTCTAAAAGTACACCTTTTCCTAATAATAATCTTTAATTTTATAAATCAGCCAGTTTTAACCATCGGTTATGCTTCCAAAATATTAAAAAAAAAAAATTTTTGATGATGATGCCAAAATATTAAATATGTTTTTTTAAAGAAAGCGAGAAAGGGAAAAACAGTATTAAATTAATGATACAGATATTGCAAACGATTACATAAATATGCCATTAATTAAATCGGAATTTCAATGCATATCCTGTCAAAATTCAATCAGGTTTACCGTAAATAAGGAAGATTTATTGAATTAATCATTTAGATATTGCAAACGATTGTAGAAACCTTTGCTTTGCATTTATTTTTCAAAGAAAATATCACATTTTATATTTCTTTTATTTTAACCAGTCACGTGCTGAAAGTTTCATTTCTGTAGATTTATTTTCCGATGATAATTTTTTTTATTTGAACTTCCGGCATTCTTTTATTTTATCCAGTCACGTGCTAAAAAAACATGGTTAAATATTTCTTTAAAAATTCGTTAAAAATAGAAGCTTGAGTTATGCATTAAAACACTGATACCATTAGAAGGCTAATTTTTTAATCTTTAAATTGATGTAAAAATCATGTTTGTGCGATCGTATTTTCGGAAGTTATATCGGAAAAACATCAAAATTTTGCTTAAATTTTAATTAACTCAAATTCTAATTAAAAATTCGAAAAAAGGGCTCCGAGGTGCACATTCCCGACCTCCAAGGTATACATGTACCAAATATGGTAGCTGTAGGTCCAACGGTCTGGCCTGTAGAACGCCAACACACACACACACACATTGAGCTTTATTATAAGTATAGATATATATACCAAATACAAACTGACAAATGGATCTCGTTTATATTGTAATCTGAATAAAAAAATATTTAATGAAATAAATACTTAACAAAAATCTGTTATATCGGATAATATTCTTTTAGAAATAATATCCGCAGTATTCATCAAAGCTCACACCGATATATTAACCTAATCTTTAAAAAAAGAAAGAAAGAAACGTGTATTTATAAATAACTAGCCGCCTTTGGCGACCAGCTGGTTCGCCATGAGTAATGCGTTCTAAAATTTTCAATTACATCACATATTCATTAGCCTAGAAGTAATTCCGGGAATTGATTGGCCGGAAAGCAATATTTTCTTTAAGATGATGGACGAAAAGTTCTAAAAGAACACCTTTTCCTAATAATATTCTTTAATTTTTTAAATCAATCAGTTTTAACTATCGGTTATGCTTCCAAAATATTAAAAATGTTTTTTTCGATGATGTTGCCAAAATATGAAACATGTTTTTTTTTCAAAGAAAGCGAGAAAGAGAAAAAAGTATTGAATTAATGATACAGATATTGCAAACGATTACATAAATATGCCATTAAGTCCGGATTTCAATGCATATCCTGTCTAAATTCAATCAGGTTTACTGTAAATAAAGATAATTTATGGAATAAATGATACAGATACTGCAAACGATCATAGAATCATTTGCATTTATTTTTTAAAGAAAATATCACATTTTATATTTCTTTTATTTTATCCTGTCACGTGCTGACAGCTGCATTTCTGAAGATTTATTTTGCGATGATAATTTTTTTTATTTGAACTTCCGGCATTCTTTTATTTTATCCAGTCACGTGATAAAAACATTGTTAAAATATTTCTTTAAAACTTCGTTAAAAATAGATGCTTACGTTATAAATTTAAAAAACTGATACCGTTAGAAAGCTAATTTTTTATCTTTAAATTGATGTAAAAATCAGGTTTGTGCAATAATATTTTCGGAAGTTATAACGGAAAAACGTCGAAATTTCGCTTAAATTTTAATTAATTCAAATTCTAATTAAAAATTCGAAAAAAGGGCTCCGAGGTGCACATTCCGAACCTCCAAGGTATGCATGTACCAAATTTGGTAGCTGTAGGTCCAACGGTCTGGCCTGTAGAGCGCCAACACACACACACACACACATTGAGCTTTATTATAAGTATAGATTTGCTGATTATTTATCAGTCTTTTTTTTTATCTGCTGATAATTTATCAGCTTGATTCAATTTTATTTGGCTGATTATTTATCGCCATTATTTTTTTTAATCGGCTGCTTATTTATCGCCGTTTTATTTTTTTAATACATTTCGGGTAGAGGGCGCCACAACAGCTGAACGAAGGTTGCGTTTTTTGTTTACTTTCATTGTCCTAGGTTACCAATGTTGCTATATGGCGATAGTTAGGATCGAACCTCGGACCTTACGGATGGTAGCCAGATGACATGACCACAAGACTAAAAGTGATCACTCAGTCTTGAGTTTGTCATCTGGCTTATAAAGCTTCCACTACAGAATAAATATAAGATGTGATATTTTCCACATAATTCCACAACAGCTGATTGCAAATCAGAGGGATATATAATACAATGAACAAAGAATCGTAAGGTTTCTGTAATAATACGAGTTACTTGACTATCAGAGTTTGAAGTTTAAATATATTTGGCTGATAAGTTATACGGAGGGCAAGGTATTTAATTGAAAATTTTGAAACACATTGCTCATGGTGAACCAGCATACATACATTATTTTATATATATTATTTAAATGTTATTGAATGTTCAATTTTATGAATATAGTTTCTTTTAAATAATTATTACTTTTAAATAAGTTAATATTTTTAAGCTAACTAATTAAATTGTTACATTTTTTTCTTATGTAAATAATTTTATTAATATTGAGACTTTGAGGTTTCAATTTGCTCATTGGAAAAAACATGATACTCAAATTTGTATACATTGAATAAATTTTGATTATAATTTCAAATTATACAATATAAAAGATGTAGATACCATTTTTAAATCTACGCATTTTAAGAACGTGTTTTTTCATTTTAATTTGTTTAAACAAACAAACAAGCAAAGTAATTAAAATTTACATATTATAATAATTTTGCAATATAAAAGATACAGATACCATTTTTTAAATCTATGCAACTTATGAATGTTATTTCATTTTAATGTGTAGAAATCAATAAAAAACAAGCATGCAAAATAATTAATATTTACATCATAATTTTTATTTACACACACACACACACACACACATATATATATATACGAATAGTTATTCGAAAAAATATGATCAAAGGTGTTTTTTTTCCAATGTATCAAATGTTTAGTTAAAATTTCAAACCTTTGGAATTCGTTCACCTGAAACTTCCCCGTACCAGAGAAAGACTTTCATACAATAGCTACAAAATATTAACGTCTAACGTGGGTTATTTGGTGGGTAGTTCATAGTTAATAGATGGTGTAAGCAGATCTGAAAATATTTTTTATACTTTAGATGATTATATTATGCCTTTAAACTTCACGTAAGTGCAAGCAATATATTGTCGAAGTTTTATCGGAATCGGATGAGCAGTATGGCAAAGCATAAGAGAGATACTCACAAACATCCATTTTTATTGATATAGATAATACGAAGTACCAAACGCTCATGTACTGAAATCTGGAAATAAAATTTTGAGTTCTCGTGACGTTATTGATATTACTGAGGCTCATATTCTTCACATGGAAAGGGAGCTAATGCTTTTATTATTAAACGTAAACTTCTCATAATTTCCTTGACATCGCTTTTCCCCAGAAGTGCCAATAGGCCATTTCTCTGAAATTTTAATTTAAAGTTTAGAGTTTAGCCATATCACATCAATAATAATGTACAGTATACCGAACCAAACTTGAAAAAGAGCATGAAAAATTTAATTCGGCAATGCTTTTTTTATTGATCATCAATATATGGTCACAATCCTCAATAAGAAGCCAAAGACAATATTAAAAAAAAACATTGTATTATGCTTTAAATAATACATATAAATATTTATTTTCTTTAGTATAATATGGTTTAATTTACAAAATACTGTGAGATTGCTACCCTTCGATAAATTAATGTTTTACTACTCTATCGTACTTGTTTTGTCCTAATCATTCCATGATGAGACAACGCAAAGCAGTATATTTATGTAAGAACTTAACTGAATAGAGAGCAATGTTTATATATGTTTTGTGTTTACAAAAAAAAGCGACAATTTTTTTTCTAATATCGCTTGAAGTATGGTATTGCATTCACAGTAAAAAAAATAGTGATTGTAGTATAATTTTCATATAAAAAGAAATTATTGAAGTAACCTAAAATGCTAAGATCAGTTCTTAGTCGTTTAAATACTCTGAATACAAATGTGTTTCTTAAACCCCCTATGTTTTCGTCCCTTGTAAATCCAGCAAGTTTGGTAAGCTTTCTTTTTGGAAGTTTTATACCAGTTTGCTTAAAAAATTGGTTATTTTTTGGAACTATGTGCGATTATTATAAGTAAAATAAGAACACTTATTTTGTAAAATATGTCTTTGTAAAAAAATAAAAAACAGATTTGAGAATTTAACGAAGCGATCTTATAAATTATATGTTTGAGTAATAACAACATTAACATTTGTCATATCAATTCTACTTTTGTGTCTTTGAAGGGTAGATTAATACCATATTATTTATAAGTTCAAAGAGAATTAACTTATTGCCATTGGAAGAAGGTTGTTATTTTTTAAGATTGTTTTTAAATTATTAATTAATTTTCATATTGACTTAGTATCAAATGGTTATTAAAAATTTTCCATATGTATTGATACTTAAAAGTCTTATAAATAAGAATTTAAATAATTTTTTACAAAATAAGTATTTTATTTCGTTTGAAATTCATATTAATACAGTTTTATTCATTATTATAAAAAAATCACAAGAATTTTTATTTTAGAATATTAAATCAACATGATTATTGTTAATTAATAGTTTTTAATTTAAAAATTTTGTGTTACAACAGTTTGTTTAAAAAAAAAACAGTAATGTTTTTATTGTGAATGTAATATGCAGTTTTCAAAATTCTGAAATCTTATTAAACATAAAACATACTCAGTTCTAATTATTTTATTTCCAGGCACAACAAAATCTTGATAAACTTTATGAAACTATTATAGTTGAAGTGAGAGGGCATGATCGAGCTGTCCTTAACAGCTATGAATTTTTTGCAAAAACAGCTGCTACTGAACTTGATGTCCATATTGCACGAATGTAAGTCTTCCTAAATGTCTTGTATTCTACTTTTCCTTGCTTAAGTTTTGTGTCTGTGTTTGTATTACTTTTAATTAAATGAGAAATAAAAAAATAAAGGTAGACTAATAGATGAAGTATAAAAATCTGTATAATATAGATTCAAAAATATTAAATAGTTTGCAGTATTAGGAATCATAAAAATCCCTTTATTTTATATCAGTTAAATTTTATTCAATTGACAATCATAAAGTAGGAGTATCAAGTAGTAGAATTCTTATCATAAATAAATTGTACTTTAATTATTTTGGATACATCAGGCTATTATTAAAATTTAGAAAATATTAGTTCAGTTTAGTATTGTTTTGAGATTTGTGTTCATCATTCAACCACTTTATCTCCCTATTAAATGATGCTGTGTTGAGAAGAAGCATGACCTAAGAAGAAGACGCCTCAAAATTAAACTGAAAGTGACAAAAAGAAATAGGTTGCTTAGAAAACTAAATTCATGCAAACTGTGACAAAAGGAGATGTTGATAAAATACAAGCAAATTATTAACAATTAAGGCAGTTGAAATTTTCTTTGTTCTGATTACTAATACACTTCAAAAAATACATTGATAAAAATATTAATAATCCAAGGAAGTGATTATTTTGCAGATTTGCAGTCTTTCTCTTTTATTGAGTTTTCTCGTGTTTTACTTTTTTTTAAAACAGAAACTAATTATATATATATATATATATATATATATATATATATAAAGTATATGTTGAATGTTCACAAACTTTGCAGTAGATGCCCTTAGATAATTTGCTGTTGCAATATATATCAGCAATCGACCCATTTGTTGGAAGCATTTTCTTTCTTTGACATTCAAGAAAAGTCATCCTGATCTGTTCACCAAAGAATTTCATTAGGGTGGTAGACAAAACTTTTTATCGTTGAGGTAACAAATACATTGGGCCGTGGTAGCCTGGTTGGTAGAGCGTCAGTCTCATAACTGAAAGGTCGCAAGCTCTGTTCTCGCCTCGGCCAAGACTGCCGTATTGACTAATGGCAGTTGGGGCACGTTAATTAGGTCATGACTGCAAGTTCCCATAACAAATTATACCTCTGGAGGTACTGAATCAGTGATGAGTCGTTCTCTGATTTGGATCAAAATTCGGACTGGAGGATGGATGAATGACTTTGACCGCTCCTTAAAAAAGGTTGTGTCGCATGTGTTCAAGCAAAGTCGTACTTTCAAATTATAGGTGCTCGTTAACAACGAAAGGCGCATACTTCTGCCTTAATTCGAAAGAGCTCCAGTCGTTCAGGA
The DNA here is from genome assembly GCA_026543055.1 of Argiope trifasciata. Lineage (NCBI taxonomy): Eukaryota > Metazoa > Arthropoda > Arachnida > Araneae > Araneidae > Argiope > Argiope trifasciata. The sequence goes on along the minus strand of JAPMOQ010010989.1, from coordinate 2,577,971 downwards.
TTGGTAAGACCAAGTGGCATTAGACCCACCGGTAGCTACAGCAGAAGGATCCAATAGAAAACTGATAAATTGACATTAAAAATTCTTGACAATTTCATCTAATATTTAAAAAGTATGTGTCATGCTCACTTGCTTTCATGAATCTAAACTTGTCGAGTTTTAATATCACTTCTGAAACAGACAGACCATATATAAAGTCATTTTATGCTATTCAAATTGTGAAGTGTGGGCTTATGTCTAGTATGAAGCCCAAGCTAGAGAAAATAAATATGCAACTCAATTATATAAAAATAATGATAAAATGGGTAGATATCACTGTAAAGATATAAAATCAAGAGCAGGGAACAGGACAGAAGTTCTTATTAAAACAAAGGAAAAGATGTTTGTGATAAGTGTGATGAAATGCTAGCATCAAAAGAAGTTGCAAAGCAAATATCTGGCAAAGCTGCCAAATTACAGTGAAATATTTATTTTGAAAAATGAGATATCAGGTCATAAAATTTTTTTCCTAGAAATACTTGTCAACAAACTGTAAAAAGAAAAAAAAAGTAAATAAACATGAATGTATTTGAGATATACTACAAAGGTCATTTGAGCATTCAAAATGTTTACTGGAATATGCTAGTAATATATATATTTATTATAAAGTATTGGCTTTCTCCTTATATATGTTATAGTATAAATATCTAAATTTTTCGTATACAAACTTATAAAAATGTCTTTGAAAAATCATATGCTATTGATTTCTTACTTTTATAAATTTTTGAAATGAATATTAAAGCTAATTTTACTGTAGTTTTGGTAATTATTTTAATCTATTGTCTATTTAATTCATACTTTTTTAATAATTATTATTAATGATAACAGTATAATACTTTTTAATAAATAATTTTAGTAATTAATTTATTTCAATTCAGGTTTTTCCTCTTGTGTTGTTTTTGCCTTTTGGTCACACATCTCTGTAAATCATTTTTAAAATTTTCCAGCTGAAATTTTGTTCTTTGCCATGTTCTCATCTATACATGCATAATATAAACATCTGTCCTATAATACTGTGTTACCAGTTTGTATATTGGGTGATTTTTTTTTCCTTGACTGGATACCTTACAGATGTTTAAAGACAGAGAAGATTGAAAATGAAAAGAAAGAAAACATGTTATTTGTTATAAGGATAAATGTTCCTATCTTATTCAGAAAATAGTATTTCAAAATTTGTGAATTTTATTTTTAAGTGCATGTTTTTAACTTATATTTCTGTTTTTTGGTGAGGAAAGGAATTCTTTATAAAGTATACTGAAATTCATTCTGTGTAAATTGATTTAAGGTACATTTTGCAGTTCACATTTGAGATTTAATATATAATATAATACATATATAGAGAGAGAGTGAGAGATAATTTATTTATTCTCATTATTATATATTTTGTCCCTTTTCTTCTGTAAATATATTTTCAATGAACTGTGCATTTTGGTTTTTATAGATGGGAGCCTCAGGTTCATAAAGCACGAAGAACTCTGCTAAAATCTATTTTTATTTATAAAAAGCATCGCGTGCAATATGAATTCAGAACCTATTTCCGTTTGTTTGAAGTAAGCATTCATTTCAATATATATATATATATAAGTCTAGAGTAGTAATTTAAAAATAATAATAATCTGATATATTATTAGTCATTATTTTTATCTGAATGACTGAATCATTTATTTATTTAACTCTCTTGGTTCCTTCAGCAATTATTTTTTTATTTTCTTGCCGTTATTTAGATTAAAAATAATTAATTTTTTTTAACAATTTTTCATAGAATTTTTTGGGATTATAACAGGTGGAATTAAAATAAGCTGTTACTTTCTTATTTAATTTTTATGATCATTTGTTTATATTAGATCTTCCGTAATTCAAAAAGAAAAATAAAATTTTAGCTATATTTTAAATGTAAGAAAGCACAGTCCTTCTTTTCAATTTTTACTTTTTTAATTTTGCTGTCTTTTCACTTAAAAAACATTTAAGATAAGTATTTTTTATTTTCACTAATAATTAATAGTTTTTGGAGACAATTCGTGGTTTCTTTTTTCTTTACATGAATTTTGTTTACAGTGTTTGTTCAGGAAATGTTTGACTATATATATATATATATATATATATATATATATATATATATATAT
>JAPMOQ010010989.1:2525437-2575799 GCA_026543055.1 Argiope trifasciata | reverse complement strand
TATATATATATATATATATATATATATATATATATATATATATATTCAAAAGTATTCTGTTGCATATGTATTTTCCATAGTTATGGTGCCATGTTAATCATTAGTACAGATTTATTTATGCTTTTAAAATTCTATTTATGTAGCAATAAAATATGAAACGCATTTAATTTCATTAGAAGAAATTGTGTTACATACTTTTCTTCTATTCATAGTGACTCAAAAAAGTTGATTTCTGAATCAATAATAAATCATTCAGATACTTGAGTTTGAGAAGTCACAAGCACCTTTTTTGTGTTTAAAATCAGATTAAAATTATGTTTTCAAATTTGTGGATGTGTTTCTAACTTTGTATGGAAAAAGCATTATCATTTTAAAACATTTTACAATTCAGAAATCTCATTTTTAATCACTAATATAGGGAATTATTATAAATCTTTTTCAGAATATTTTGATTTCATAAATAATGATTATTTTTATAAGTAATTTGATTATCTGGTTTCTGTTGTATTATTTTTACAACATTCCAGAAATCTAATTTTTTCTGTTTAGTGGTTGATTCTTAAAGACACATGCATCTTTAATATCAATTTTATTTTACTAATATTTAATGCATAATTATGACATTCATTCTTGTTTTTTAGCATACTATAAATATTGATGGTTTATGGTTTAAAATTCATGAAAAGTAACAATATTAATATATTTTTGCAATTTTTATTTTAGATAAATGCATTGCAAATTTTTAGGGTTCCTGTTATGTCTCTCTCAAATTTTTTCAAATATGTCAAATGATTTGAAAAGGCAATTTTTTTGTAAAAAAATTTTTTAATATACATAATTTAAAATTGAGTTTTAAAATTTATTTTAATTTTTGTAAATATTTTGGAGGATGTTATATCATTCTGACAAAATATTTTACTGAATATTTTTTACAAATTCCTGATTTGGGTGTGAGCATGTTTCAGTGAACAACTGGAAAATTTGTTTCCAAAATTGTCCTTAATAATTTTGTTCAGTTTTGTGTTTTAAATACAGGAGTAAGTAAACATTTTAAATTGAATATGTTTTTCATATGAATACCTTCAATTAATCGTAATTGCTATCAATTTTGTGTCTAAACACTTTTTAGCTTTATTAATAAGAAGTTCTGGCTTTCATTGTTATCTCGTAAAACACATATATGAATAAAAATAACTATATTTGTCATAATTTCACATCCTATTGTTATATAAATCCATTGTTTTGAATGAAGCTAAAAAAAAAAAGAAACACTTTGAAATAAATTTTTAAAGTGGCCATTTTAATGCAGCAAATTAATAGATACTATAAGATATTTAATATTTTATTTACCTTTAATAATTATTTAAATAATCAAAGATTTATTAGAATTTTTTAAATTAAATAGTGCTCTTATCAGCTTAGTAAAAAAAATGAACCTGGTTTATTTCTTTGAAAATTCAGTTATGCTTGAAAATATTTCATTGAAAAAGTTTGCAAGAGTACAAGAATCTAAGAGTTTACCAATGTAAACAAATTGAAGTGAGTTTTTTAAAACTCTTTCATTACAATGTTTTATATTTTCTGCTGATAGTTGAAGCATATCACTGGATCTACTGCCGATACTTATCTAGAATATATTCAGAGAAATCTTCCTGAAGGAGTGGGAATGAAAGTTACCAAGGTAATTAATGTTTATGTTAATTTGTTACATTTTTTAAATGTAAAAACTCTGGTTGTTTGATGTTTTACATATTGAAAATTTATGTAATATTGGCAGGTAACAAGGTAACATTTAATATTTTAAATGATATATTTTATTCCATCATTTATTTTCAAGAAGTTATTCACCATTCACTTATAAATTGTATATATTTATATGAAGTAGAAGCATAGTCTTTAAAATATAAAAAATATATTAAAACTTGGAATCATTGAAAAGATTATGTCTTTTAGTATTAAGAATGCACTTAGTAGTAGTAGTTAGGATTTCCTTGATTTGTATAATTTAATTCTTTTGTTAGAGAATCTTAATAAAGGTTGCGTGTGGCATCTTCTAATAATTTGGAATATCTAGGCAACTCATGAAGTAGAAGTTTGACCTAGTTCCTATATGAATAAGAGTAGATAACCAGCCTGGAGGAAGCCAAGTTTGTTTTCTTATATTTCATATAGGAATAACTCCAGTAGCCAGTATGTTGTAGAAAACGAGTTTAGTAGAATAAATCTTCAATGCATGTTATTAATTTAATCTATTATTGCTATATTTTTTAGTATCTATAATCATGAGCTGTGCAAATCAAACTGAATGAAAAAAATTTTGATCATAATAGTGCATTAATTAAATTTTACCTTTGATTTTTCAACTGCCCTGTCATTGCTGCTGCCATCTTTGGACTTTTTAGCCCTCTTTCGAGGGTTCTGTACAGCCTTCAGGCTCCGAGGCTCACTGAGCTCGTCTTAAAGACTTTTAGACACATTTGAATTTTTTATTATCAATAGAAAACGACAACAACAATAACCTTTGATTAATTATAAGACACCAATGTAAGTTTGTGTGCAATATGCATGGATTTACTTTGGAAAAGTGTATGAATTTACTTTGGAAATATGTATGGATTTACCTCTTTGTTTTTGAAAGGAGAGTTTTCTTCTTTTAATACTTTTTTATTCTGTTTCCAGATAGTCTAATGTATATTTTATTTTCAGACACGTCTTGAAAAACTTCCTGAACATATTGCAAATTATATACCTGAGAAAAAGATTGCAGGGCATGACAATTCTCGCAAAAATGCTTAATCTCATCATTTCATGTAAAAATATTTTCATTTAATAAAATGATAGAGTAGAGAGATGTATGATTAATTCATTTTAGAATTAAAAATGTATCTCCCTTTTCATTTTGTTTTTACATCCTATTGTTGATATGTGCTTCAAATTTATAACATTAGGAAGATCTCATCGAAAAGAGGGATTTTCCCCTTAAATTATGAATGTTGTTCAATAAAATTAAGATCTCTGATTGGACTTTTTGAAATTGCAATTTCATTTAGAATACTTTCATAATTTAAGTGCTATTTATGCTGCCACATTTTGTAATGTGAAAAATTTATTTGTTAGTTTTTAATAAACATTTATTGGATACCATGGCACTTGAATTTCTTGGATTCTTGAATTTTTTTGGTAATTCATTGTAACAATATAATTTTAAAGGTTAATGCTATATTTTTAAACAGTTCTTGTTATATATTATAAACATTTTTCTGAAATTCTAAAATTGGTTTATGGACTGTATTGGTGTTGCAGAAAAAAAAAATTGCTGCTGTCAGTTAATATAGTTACAGATAATTGAAAAAGACTTCTGCTGGAGAAATTTTCTATTCTATTTTCTATGTTATATTATATAAGTTAAATAAAAGATTTATCCTGAACTAATAGTAAAAATATGTAATTCTTTATAGAATTTCTTTTTCTCTTTTATTTAACAATCAAAGGAGAGAGAGGATCTACTCTATGCTGAAAAATATAATAAAAAGGATTTTATTGAATTAAAATAATTTATTGATTAAAAAAATTGAAACTTTTCTCAGTGTTTTATATTTCATAGGAATTAGAAGCTTTTAAATTCTTGAAACTTAAAATAAAATGAGAAATGCAATTAAGTATTAAGTATATATTATAGTGATGTAGGAAGTAATATTATGCATGTATAAAAGTAAACAATTTTTAAACAAATTAGATATGCAAAATAGGAAACTAGCTTTCTCTATTCTCTGCCTTTATGACTTCCCCTAAATATCTTACTGAACATATCTAAATGATATCTGCAGGGCTGCCAAGAATCAAACTGGACCCTGGTTATACTTTGGCTGGAAGTCAGTTTTCTAATTTCTTGATTACGTAATGTATTGAGTGAAAACTGATTTTCAGCATTCTGCTGAAATGTTGATAGTATAATTTGAATAAATAAGTTTATTATTTGGAAAAAGAACATAAAAATATTGTTTAACTCCCTTTTGTCCCATTTACCTTAAATAAAAATGAAAGATTCTTAAAAATGAGAAGAATATTTTTTTCCCCGTGATCTTTGATCACAGATAAAAATAAAGATCAATAATGCTTGAAAAACTTATATTAAAGTGGTGTAAAATTTTCTAGATGGAATAGGAAAGTTATAGTATGTTCCTAAGTTAAAAAGAAAAAACATTCTTTCTTAGTGAATGCCTATTATGCAGAAAATAAATTTCACTAAATTTAGTAACTCTTAGTCCGCCATAAAATCTTCATACACTTTTTAATCAGGTACTTTGCATATCACACATCGAAATTTACTGATAATATATCAGTTTATAAACATAATCACTTTAAAAAATAGTAATAATAAAAGTTAGTAAGTTAATTTTAAAAATATATCATATAAATAACCAATTTTATTTTTGATGCTGCATAATGTTTTTCATGCACCTTTTAAAATATTTTTAAAGGAAATAGAAAAGATCTATGTGAGAGTCAACAAATTACAAGAATGTAAAGATTTTTAACTGACTGGAATAATGATGTTCAAGCAACCAAAGTGCAGATAAAAAAAAAAAGAGAGGATATTAAAATTGTATTCTGGAAGAATGACAGTAAAATTCAACATTTTAATACCTTATATCCAATAGCTTTGCTGATATATATATATATAGAATAAGTTTATCAACAACAAAATTTTCTGCCTGAAATTTCCTTGCTTTCTTTCTAATAAAGGTATTACTTCATGATGACCTTCAAATTGAACCTATTTTGGAATTTATCAAAAGAACATCAATTACGTGATTCGAATAATTACCCCAGATTCAGACATCAGTTACTTCAGACATCTGCATATTTTCCTGCCCTTTCCAGCTATAGGAAAAGACCTAGTGTTGCAATTGACAATTTCTACATAAATGTCCCGTCCTTAAAAAGACTGAGAATTAATTGACTCTATTACCAATCTGATGGATTAAAAGCTCTCAAAATAATACTTGTTTCGGCCTTAGATAACTTTGATGAACTACATGCGTGAAATTACTGGAATTTTTCGAAAATAACTAATTAAAATAGTTAAATCAGTCCCTATAGTAAAAGGCACATACAACGTGATTCCATCAAAACTCTATTTCCCCAAATATTATTTTATATTAATAATTATATCATAAAATTTTTTAATCTAACATTTCTACCGAATTTCATGACATTAGGGCATCATGCATTCGTTTGAATTAATTTTAATCCTTCTCTAAACTTACAAATTACAATAACTCTTTAAAGTTAGAATGTGGTGTTGTACCACTTGTCATACCACAGAACTCCGAAACATCACGACGTTGTCTTTGAAAAATCTTTCCTTCACTCTTTCATGTAAATGTTTGCACCTGGGCAAACGATTTAAGTATCTAGATCTAAGAAAAGATACAATATTTCTATATAAAGTCTAGCAATCAAGTATCTAAATTTTTATTTATATAGTACTAGTCACCTGTGGTGACCAGCTGGTTCGCCAGGAGTAATGCGTTCTAAAATGTAGAATTAAATACTTATGTGCCTTGCTCTTTTTATAGATTATCAGCCAAATATATTTAAACTTCAATAGTCACATAGCTCATATTATTATAGAAGTCTTACGATTATTTGTTCATTGCACTATATATCTCACTGATTCACAATAAGCTGTCATGGAATTATGTGGAAAACATCGCATGTTATATTTGTTCCATAACATTTCGCTTCTTTTTAAATATTCTTATTAAATATATCCTCGGTTTAATTTGCAATAAGAGCTCATTTAATTATTTCGTTTGGGTTTTTGTCAAAGTGACAGCAATCACTGGTACATTCATAACGGGCTCTTGCAAGCTAAAATCTACTTTCATTTTGTAAGAAATTAATAGTTGGAAAATATGATTATATTTTTTTAAAAACTTCATTAAAATTAGAAACTGAATTCATAGCTTTAAACATTGATATCAATGGAAAAAAAGTCATTTTTGAAAGGATTTAAAAAGCAGTTTTATGCTGTAATATTTTCGGAAGTTATCGCAGAAAAATTTCCAATGTTAGCGTAATTTTAATTAATTAAAGTTTCAAAAAAAAATCCATCTATGTATACTTTTTCATCCTCCAAAGTAAATATGTACATACCAAGTGCGGTATATCTAGATCATATGGTCTGGTGTGTAGAGCCCTAACACACACAGAGATTCATTTATACACACTAACACATATTCATTTGATTATCAGCTTTGTAGAAATTCCGGACATTGATTAGCTTGAAAATAGTATTTTTTTTTTTTTTTAGGTGTTTGATTAAAAGATCTAAAAGAACACTTTTTAATAATAATATTAGTTTTTTTATTAATAAGTCCATTTTAATGATTGATGTAACAACTTTTATTTAAAATATTTATAAAAATATTTTGTTAAATATGACTCACAGAGCAAAGTATGAAAAAATCCAACAGTTATTCATCAAAGCATTTTTTGACTCAAATTACATAAAATGTAATAATAATAATTATTATTGTAATTATTTAGGCCAAGTTAACAGTACTAAACAATATATATGCCTGTTACAGAATATATATATGCCTGTTACAGAATAAATTACAGAATTTGAATGCGTAGTGTATCCTGTATAAATTCAAATGTGTTTACTACAAACTAAAACCTAATTTATTGAATTAATGATATAGATATTGCAAACAATCATAGAAACCTTTGCCTTGCTTTTTTTTTTTTTTTTTTTCGTAAACTCAATATAATATTTATTTAATTTCATCCAATCACATGCTGAATGTTACTTTTTTTTTTTTCTTTTTCGATTTAATTTGCAGTTATAGTTTATTTATTTTTTAATTTGAATTTCTGTCAATAAAAGGGCTACACTTTAATAAAAGCTATCTTTTCCCATTTCTCATTTACCATCTTTCGTTTTGTTGCAAAATTTTATTGTTTTGTCTGAAATAATAATGTGTTCTTTTTTTTTTGCTGTTGAAAAATATGGTTGAAATATTTCTTTAAAAATTCGATAAAAATATAAACTTAAGTTATATTTTAAAATACTGGTATCATTAGAAAGCTAATTTTTTTAATCTTTGATGTGATATTCATCTTTATGCGATAATATTTTCGGAAGTTATGGCTGAAAAACTACGAAATTTCGCTTAATTTTTAATTAATTCAAATTCTAATTAAAAATTCGAAAAAATGGGCTCCTAGGTGCACATTTCCGACCTCCAAGGTATACATGTACCAAATTTGGTTGCTGTAGGTCCAACGGTCTGGCCTGTAGAGCGCCAACACACACACGCATACATTATAAGTACGCTTTATTATGAGTATCGATATAGTTAATGACATGATCGCTACCAATCAAATAAGAGGGTGGAATTTCAGACATGTATTTTATTTATATATTTTCAGAAGATCTATTTGTTCTAATCTAGGTTAAATATTTGCTATGTACTCAACAGACAAAGGTTGAAGTTCTATATAGTAAAGAGTTCTACATTAATCCAAGGGGGAAAAAACACCACAAGATGCTAACTCTCTACGCTACTAGAGTGGAGAGTCAAAATCGCAGTCCGCAATCCAGGGTTCTCTCTTTCCAGACAAACCGGCCCTTTATCGCTGTCCAAAGTTCATCTTCTTAAATTCTATACGTCCACGTCAGTTCTCCATCGCCCAATCATCCAGCAAAAATTTCCCTCAATTATGGCGCCAACGTGGCTTGAGATCTGACTATCAGTGACATGTTCTAGAAAATGACCGCTCTGGACCACGCGTTAGTGATATTCCTTCACAAAGGTACTACTCATCATCAAGCTATTGGGCACTTCGTTTCTTTGAAGAAGTGACAGTTTCATTCCCACAATGAACTTCACGTGTGGTCTAATGACCAGATGCGAAAAATCCTCAAAGGGGATTCACCATCTCGAAATCTGGCGGCTTTTAACAATGGAGGGAGTTAATAGATTGTGAGCAGCTGTCGGGAAACGCCACTAATCGTGAATGGGACAGAGAAACGTTACAATAGTAACAGCACATTAGCATCTTGTGCTTTGTAGTATTGTAAAGAAAATCGAATATATGTGTTAAATACCCTTTCTTTTTTCTTCCTGCTGATTGAAATTAACAACACAAAACTATAATTTAGTAATAAGATATAACTAATATTTATTTAAATTGTTGCATTTCTGCATTTCTTCACATATTCATGTGAAAGAACTAATAACAAGCAATCAATCCTTTCTAATATTTGATTCAAAACTTGATACGCATCTACTCTTTAAATGCTAAATCTTTGCCCAAATTGCATTCTGTTTGATATTTGCATTTTTTGGTTATGTTCACATTCACTCATGTAGCTGAACAGGCATACTTCCTGTAAATAGATTTTTTCCAAATCTGATAAAAATTTTTAAAAATTGGTAACAACAATATAACATATCGAATTTTATTCTTCTAGCTCAAAGCGTTTTTGAGATATCATATAAAGAATAAGCATTCATTGACAGATATAATTCCAAAAATGTGTTTTTCAATTTCAAGGAGGCTAAAAAAAATAATAATTCGTCAAAATCTTGATTTTGAGTTTTTTTTATTATTACAATACTTTATATTTGTATATTGTGTAAACGAGAAAGTAATAATGCTGACATTTTTAAAACATAGGAGATTCCTGTCTTCCTAATTCAGGGTTGAAATTCCACCGGAAAAACTACGGGAATTTAAAATCGTCTAAAAAAACCGGGAAAAAGGCAAGGGAATTTGAAATTTTTCATAAAAACCGGGAAATTTTATTACTTAGTTATTAATTTTTTTTCCATCTAAAAATGCCGATATTTAAAGATTACAAGAATAAAAGATCGGAATTATATCTTCTAAAAATGAAATAGTAATATTTGCGATACAGTACAATTTTTTTAATGCGGAAAATCACTTTTTTTTTTTTTTTTTTTTTTTTTTTACTATAGATCATTTTAATTTCGATGCGCGAGACAGTTATTCTTTTTCTATGAGATTATCGAATTCAAACTAATGAGCATCCACGAGAACTTCTGTAACTGTTACAATAGAATACTTTTATCTGGCAGGAAGTACAATTCACTCAATTACCAATATTCACTCTACGGAAACTATATCTATTTAGGCAACCATCGAATGATTTGTTTATTATTTGAGAAACTGTAAGCTAATTCAAAGTAGATTAAAGGTTTTTCTAAAACAATGTACTACTCAAAATTCTTACTTAATACGAATGAGGTGCATAAAAAAAATCAATCCCAAGTTTTGCTGAATGGGCTCAAGAAGTTCCACAAAATTCATTATTGCGTATTGCTCGCTTTATAAGAAAATAAACCTAAGTTTTATAGGAGAACAAGTACTTGCTAATCCTACCAAAAGTAGAAGAAGCACAAAATTTCGTGCCAGTTCAAAAACAGTTAGACTTTGTATTTAAAAGAAATCTGAAAATGTCAAATTTGATGTCCAAAAATAAATCAATTTCCAACTCTTTAGTTCAAGAACAATAATTTAAAGAAGTATTTTTATAGGAATTGAAACTTGTTGCATAACATTCGTTCTTTATGTATTCAATGATATATCGGATATATTTTCATATATGCTCATTGAAAGTGAGGAAGCTAAAAAGTTTGAGTTAGGCCGTACAGGAATATACCTTATTTGTTACTGATTAGGTTCATTACTCCGTAAAATTAGAGATGAAAAATCTACCGAAATTGATACCCAAATACTTGAATTTGCATAAATTAACAAATAAAAAAGGAATCTTCCTTTTTAAATGTTTTTTGTTAAGTTATTATTAAATACTGTGTATCTTGATAAAAAGAATGCTTCGTATTTAATTTCATCCGAGTCCTTAATTTTGTGTGGCTTATAGATAAATAGCATGAGAGGTAATATCTCGCCGCCCCCTTAATATATAAATGTTGTCTCGCTATATTCTAGATAATAAATAGAGAGAAATTGTTTTTTTTTTCTTTTTGTAAACATATACCTATTAATATGCTATTTTTAAAAAATAATAATAAATGTAATAATGCGCCTTTTCTCTTATCTTCAATATATAAACAGAGAAAATCCAGGATTTTTTTTTCCAGATTTGAATAGCAACCCTGTAATTATCAAACGTTGAAATATTTAAAGTTTACGAATCTTTTATTTCATTATTAAGATTCGTTGTTTTGTGCAACTATAAATTTGAGAGATTACCATTTTCTTACATTGACATAATAAAGAAAATCAATCTTATTTTCAAGGAGCATTTCTATCGAAATCAATATAAACCTCAGAAATACACATTCAAAAATTTAAAGTTATTAAATCTATGTTTATCTCGATTTCGTTTACCTCACCATTTAAAGAGTTCTTTCCGAGATAAAATATCTTATAAACTCAAAACATATCAATTACGATTTTGAAATAGTTCGATTTTATCGAAAATACCTCATCTTTACAACGCAAACACTGAAAAAGAAAAAAAAGTGAATATTTATGTTTGAAAATTTTTCAGGTGAGAATTGCTACACGTCAGTTATATTCAACACCACCTAGGAATAACAACAGTTATCGAACAGCAACACTGTTTTGTGACTAATGCAGATGATAACATAGACTACAGATTAGTCATATCATGATATTTTTATCATACATAAGCCTTGTTTGATTCAATGGTAACGTGTGTTCAAATATGTGTTGTGAGTTTGCTTCCTCTGAAGCGCTATGAAATGAAAACATTCTTTTAATTTAAAAAATAAGTAGCGGTATTTTTATGTATTTTTTAAAAGATGAATTAATTTATCATTTAAATGGTAACATATTTCGATGATTGAGATAATGGGAAAATATGAAAATGAAATTCGTATAATGAATCCGAATTTTTTAAATTACCTGAATCAAAGAAAGAAATATAACTATAAAAAAAAGAGAATTCTGCACATATCTTTTCGCAGTAGAAGAAAATAGAGGGGGGGGGAAAGAAGGGGAAAAAGTTTTACTTATTTATTTTCCATAATTTAATAAGAAGAAATATTGGTATTTAGCAGTTAAAACAATATTTTCCCTATCAAGATATGTTATATAAAATGAGGGAAAATTGATGTCTGCCCTTTTTCATTCACTTTTGCTTGTCCACGCTGTTTGTAAATATGCTGTCTGCCTCCGGAGGAAGAATAAAGCGAACTTTAAAATAAAGTCTTCTTCAATGTCTTCGAACCTGCTATTTGCTTCTAAAATTTTTAATCATTACATATTATTTAATCGACAAGGGTGGTTTTCTGAGCAAAATTATCAAATTAAATAAAAGAATTAAATTAAATTAAATCCGCGTGAAACGAAATAAATCACTCTGTAGCTCTTCTCCAACGCCCAGGCCTATCGACATTGCCAGCCTGTCTACATTCTCCCGAGACAGAGCTTCGCTGCGCCGTTTGCCGCATCGTTCCATGTAGCCGATGCAATAACCTACGTCTTCCATTTCGGCCACGACATTCCTCGCTGCATTACCGATAACCCATTCCGTAACCTGTTACCTCACCTGACTTGTTTCTGCTCTTCATGTGCCTTCTCTTTATATCTTCAAGAATTTGAATTTACGACATAAAGAAGTTGCTGCTCCTATTTTGTGCCAAACTGAATTAGCCAAATTTCGAAAATATCAGTGTGTTATATTACCATCTTAATATAAAAATCAACTTAAATTGAATCAACCAAATTTCGAAAATATCATTTGTGTGCATTATTATTATCTCAGTATAAGAGTCACCTGTCAAAGTCACTCATCAGTGCAGAGTTCAAAATTGGCTTTTGTGGATTATTCATCAAAAAAGTGATTTATGTTGGAAAAAAAGTCATCATCCCTTGCTGACTCAACTAGTGCAAATTAATAAGTGAATTTCAGCAAAATATTATTATTCCTTACAGAATTACAATACTTATAACTTTGTATTTTTGATTTTATTTTAAACTGCATTTTTAATAACCATACAATTGCAAATTATAGTTTATAGTATTATTTAAAATATTGAATTTTTATTCTTTAATATGAAATATATATCTTTTAACCGTAACTGTTTTCCTAGGCACTCTATCGGCAGTTGCCATGAACAATCAGTTCATGTCTTGGAAGCGAGCGTAAAGCATGATGTAGTCCCCGAGTTTTATTTTAATGCATATGTGTTAAATGTTATTTCCCTAAATAGTTTTGTCCCCGTGTAAATCATGTCCTTTAATGTCATTAAATGTATTTTTAACTAAATTGGCTAGATTTATTGGTTTTTAATAGTCTACTGGGACAGAATTAAAACTTTTGCGTCCTTTCGGTCACAATCTTTAATTTCATGCATAGATTTATAATGTTTATGAATTCAGACCTTGTGAATGATGAAAAACTACATGCCAAGATTCTTATATACTTAATAAATAATGGCACATGATGATAGAATAAATGTAGTAAATGCCTCAGGGGAACTGGCACACCCCTGATAGTCATTAAGCTACCCCCTATTATCATTGTGTAAATATACACATTGATTAATACGAATGGTTTTTTTTTTATAGATATATTATTACTTCACAACTATTTTATCACAAAAGTATTTAGAGTCTTGTGTTTGTTACATTCGTTCTCAAGAGTTTTGTTTCAAATCTTTTAATCGCATGAAATTACTTTTAGTTCAAAGTTTTTCATTTGATATTTTTGCGTTTTGCAATTATTATCATCATTTTCAAATGATTTATTTGAAATACATGAATCTTACATTTATTTACATTTTCAAATGATTTACACAAAAGGTTTTAAATCTTCATTATTATTAGTTCCAAATACTTTATTTAATAATTAATATTATAATTTCTAATTTAATAACCATGTTGAGTCAGATTTACTAATAAGAATGATATACCATTGACTGTTCTCATCAATTTAAATTTGTCTTTTGAGTTATTGCAGAATAATAGCCAAAATTTGTTTGTGGACTATATCATTTAAATATTAATATTTTGTTGTTATTATTGATGATTATTTAAGTTTTTATAATATTCTCATAAATATAATTTTTAATCTTTTTAATATTTCTAATATGAAATTATGAATGGGATTTATGCATTAATATACGAATGACTTTTGTAATGTAAAAGTAAGGGAAACCTGAGTATCATTTAAATATATTTTTAGACATTAACCTCTTGACCACCATTGTAAGGTATAGTTGTGTGTCAAAAGGCACTGACGTACTTCCAAGTCTTGCGCTGGGGGAAAAATTGTAATGATATTTTTAACATCTAATTTAAATCCAAAATAATTTCTAAAGCTTTATCTTAATTTAGCCCATAGTAACTTCATTCTGAAATATTCTCTTATTTCCTTATTCGATTCCACTTCTTTACCTAATTCAAGAAATGCTTTGTAATGTATTTTAATCAACGATTCTCACGGTGAGAGTGAACAATAAAAATGGCTCACTTAACAAATACTTATTAAAAAAGGTCCCTATGTTTCCCTTATGATGTGATCGACGTGTGTCAGAAATCCCTATGAGAATCTTAATAATATATTGGTTCTACAAACAATCTTTTCCCTATCAAAATATGCTATATAAAATGATGGAAAATTAATTTTTAGCTTTTTCTGCCACATCTGCTTGCCTGCCCTGCTGGTAAATATGCATGCCTGTCTCCGGAGATGGAATAAAACGGACTTTAAAATGAAAAGTCTTCTTCAATGTCTCGAACCTGCCATCTACACACACACACACACACACACACATAGTCAAACCAATAGTCCGAGCATGATAATATTTTGGGATTGATTCGTCTATCATAATATTAATAACGATCACTCGTTCATAAAAAATGTTATTAAAATAGATGTAATACGTATGTATATAAGCTCAACTGTTAAAAAAATATATTATTTTAAAATATAATAAAAATTATTTTGAAAAAAAAATAAGATTTGAGGAAAAAAATAATTCACGGAAATAAAATTGGTATTACCAAGAAACGACGTTTTGAAATAATTTCTTCCTCG
The DNA here is from genome assembly GCA_026543055.1 of Argiope trifasciata. NCBI lineage: Eukaryota > Metazoa > Arthropoda > Arachnida > Araneae > Araneidae > Argiope > Argiope trifasciata. Next base: position 2,561,728 of record JAPMOQ010010989.1, on the reverse strand, counting down.
GTAAAAGGTAAAATATTGTTATGTTTCCAATTTTAGTAATAACTCTCACTTGTTTAGAAGCCTTATGTAATTTTTCATCGTGCTGTTTTCCTCCCTAATTTTCTATTTATTTTACTTAAAATTGAAGTCAAGCTTCAAAAGGAAACGATTAATCTTAAAATAAGGAAGCAACATGTTTGCTGAATCGAAACATGTTCGTAAAAAAATATGGAGAGAAACAAGAAATCCTTCATGCTATAGATTAGAATGTGATACAGAATATATTTCCTGATTTACGTTATATATTCGATGATTATTGGATAAAAATGACTGATTAAATTAAAAAGAAGATCAACATACATCAGGGCGAAAAAAAAAGCCGAAAACTAAAAAAGCGATAATATTTCAAAATACTCCTTAAAAAACTCATAATTGCTTACTTCTGGAATTAAACAACGGATGTAATTTATAAAGTAATAAAAAAATCATTGGTAGCATGTTTCATGCAGAAACTTTTCCAATATGGTAACAATAAGAATCATTTCCCCAGAACTTTCTTGCATATTACTTAAAGAAAGCCCCCATATTCTCTGTTATCTTTTTCCTCCGCATACAGTCTTCCCGCTGGTGTAGTGTAGTGTGGAGAGGGGGGTGCCACTTCAGGTGTCGTCCTCGTCATCTGAACATGATTCAAAATCACGAGGTCCGTCGCAAAATAGCCCTCGTGTTGCTTTAAACGGGGCGTTAATATAACTAAACTCAAACCCTCCACATACAATTGGGCGCATTGGGTAAGGTCACGAATACCTTCTTTGGTATTGTTGATCGATAATTATGTAATATAGATCTTTGATATGAATCTATTATTTTGTTGAATTTATCCCGTGAATATGTAATTTTCCTGTCAATTGATATCAAAACTTGATACAGAACAACAGTAATAGTCACATAGTAAATACTGAATTTCATTAATTTGAATCATTCCATTTATGAATTATTGTTTTTACTTATAAAATGAAGACAGATAGATGATTAATTATTTAATAGATTTTGCTTAAGATTTGATAAGTGTTTATACTTTAAATATTAAACCTATGTGCTAAATTTTTACTCTGCGGTTTGTAGTTATCGAATTCCCTTGTACACATCAGGTTTTTGTGAATGGATTTCCTACAAAATTGGAGAGGAATTTACATATTTGGTTGTTAGTCCATATTTTAAATTTTATCAGTCTAGCATCCGTTTTTGAGCTATCGCGTTCACAGACATACAGGCATAACACCAAAAATGTGTTTTTCGAATTCAAAGAGGTCTGAAACGGAAATTCATCGATATCTCGAATTCGAATTGTTTGAGGAGTACAATAGTTTTTCTACATTTCATATACGAGAAAGATAAAATAAATAAGAATCCTTATAGCTTGGTCATAACCAAGCTAGGAGGAGGATTCAAAGGGAAATATTAATAACAAGCATAAGAAAGCGATTCCATTTTTCACAAAAGTGAAAATATTGTTCAAAATTATACTTTATAATATCTTTTTAAAAAGTAAACAAAATTTAAGCTAAAGAATGTTACAGCAATTAAATTATTTTAATTGAAAATCATCATTTTTTAAAACTTTAAAACGATATAAAAATCCGTTTTATGTAGGAATTTTCTAGGAAATTGTGACGAAAAAATGTTAAAATAATGTTTAATTTTATAATTTTTTTTAAAAAAAAAAGGCTTTTAGAGGTTGCATTACTAACACATTACATTTTTAAAGTGTATATTTGCAAAATTTGGTAAGTCAAACTGTCTGGTCTTTAGAGAGTCAATATACATACATTATTTTTTATTATTTGTAGAAATGAGCACTTATGATTGTTTTATCTTATAAGTCTCTTATGAGTCGGTTGGTTTGAGAAATTTATCGTAAGTAAGTGAATCTTGATAATTTTTTAAAAATATTATTATAGTTGGTAAAGAATAAGTAAATTATAAAGTAGCTTTACAATTAAAGGGGGATCTTCTATTTTCCAACAGTGCATTGCAACTAGCACGATGAAGAGCTAATTCCAAAACACATATTTACATAATTTTTTTGTACTTTTGCAAAATATTACATATGTACAAAAAAATTCTATTGCTGCATTTCAATCCAAACTAATTATAATTAGCTTTTTTTACAAGTGATGAATATTGATGGAATTCTTTATATTAAGGACTTTTTAAGCTATATTATTCACAAATTCGTGAAGAGACTGACAGTCAATCGTTTGACGAAACTAAATCAAAAGTTTATAAACATTTAAATTTCTGGAAATAAAACTACAAGGGGCGTTCAAATGAAAAGGGGCGAAATGATACTGTGGACATAAATAAAGACTTCACTCAAAGTATACACCATAAACCTGAGTTGAAAGATTCCTTGATCCCAGAAATCCTGTGGCTGTGACGAACTCTAGTCTTCATAGCATCCTTGATTTCGCAATCCAAGTTGAAGCTCTTCCCTTTCAGATGTTTTTTCAGCAAACTAAACACATGAAAACCGCAGGGAGGCATGTCCGGACTGTAGGGTGAATGGTCCAGTTGCTCCCACTTGAACTTGGCCAGTTCCGCTTGTGTGACTCTGGTGATGTGTGGACGCGCATTATCATGGTGCAGAGCCACATCCTCCGTGAGTAGACCGTCACTTTTGTTCTTGATCAACCTGCGTAAAATAATAATAATAATTCAAAAATTGAACTGTAGTTCTTAAAAATTCTTTTCGTATAATGAAAGCATAACCTTTTCAATCGAATACTATATTGTATGCAATGCATAAAGCATCTGATTGTTTGTTATCTTGACCTGGTGTTATTGAGTTTTATGTTGTCTTGCCCTCTAAATACTGCATTTTATATTTAAATGCATGTAATGGAAATCGGTTTTGCACCGTCCGTAATGGTGCTCAGTGCTCCTCCCTTGTCTGCCTTGTTCTAGGTATGCTTTGAACGTCATCTTTGTGCCTTTCAATCCATGGTTTCTCTTTATTATAACCCAATTAATCTGATAAAATGATAAAATAGCTTTGCACCAAATTAAAAGGCCATTTTTTTTTCAAGTTCAAGTGATCATTAAAGAGAGAGAGAGAGAATGTATGTGTGTGGCAGAGAACAAAATAGAATTTGTAACATCAGACATATTGGTAGATTAGATATTCAATACCCTCTTCAGGGCATAAATTTATCTTAACTTTCCGATGAAAGTCGTCATTAGTTTGCAATTAGTATTTTGATATCCGGACCAGTTTTTCAATTCAGAAATATATATATATATATAAATCACTCACCTCTAAGCCACTTTCTTCACGAAAAGGAACGCAGTTTCAGACTATCCTAACAGAAGATCTTATTCAGTGAGTTAAACAAACCGTTCTAAAGAAACAGAGCGGGGGGGGGACTCATTTTCAGATTTTCTTTGATGAAACTCCAACTTTGCCAAAATTCCAACTTTAAAAGGTAGATGTTCAGACATTTTTACTCCATATAGTTTAATTTTTAAAAAACTTATATGAACTTCCAGAGTAAAGAGGAGTTTCAAAGGAATGTTGAAGGACGATTTCTCATAATTGGGACAACGTTTCTCAAAAACGGAATGGGAAGCCTTGTATACCAATATGATGAATACTTGAGTTTTCAATGCGACTATGTCGAAAAGTAATCGCATTTGTACACAGTTTTGCTAGTAAATTTATTTTGTTCTCTAAATTTATCTTTTTTACGGCGCATCAGATCTTGGAAAATAATGGCTGTCGCATAAATCCCAATATGCGCTGTCCAATGAACATTTAAATGTGATTTACAGGTGTTCTAGATAGCATCAACAAAGTAATAATGACAATAAGAAGAAAATCATTGGAATTTTAATATTTTCATTTTTATTATACACTACCCCTTTTTGTGTATTATTTAGTTAATTAGAAATATAATTATGCTTACATTCAATTATATATTTTAAGCACAATTTGTTGCTCATTATTCCTTCAATAAATTACTTTAAATATCAAATTCCGACTGACAATGAAAGCCATGTTATTTCAATGGCTTTACAAAATTAATAATAAATTGAATGGGAAATTAATTTTAATTTACTGTTTTATGAATTATGCACATGAATTTTCCACGCAGCATTGAGCTTTTGAGATGCTTAGAAGCTTGATAATTTATTTCAAACTACTTATTATCTTTTGCGATTCTGTAATTTTACATGTCTTCTTCGTCATGTAAGCTGAGCAGATTATAAACTAAATCCACAGCTTTCAACAATGGAAGAAAATATTTGACTAAATATTTGATGGAACGCTGTAAACTGATATGAATTTCCTTGCAATAATGAGACCTATTGTTTAAAATTAATTTTAAAAAATGTAAAAATTTAGAAATAAAACTGCATGATTTCTAAATTTATATTAAGTTTTAAAAACTATTTTTAAATAGTAATATGTGTAAAAGTAAGTCTTAAGCAATTAAATTTTAAGGAGTTAACTGATCAAGCACTTTAAAGTCTCTCAATTTCTTCCCGTCCTCCCAGCGATAACTGCTTTTAAAAGATTTAAAATAAATGATTTCAGTAATTCAATAGTATTCATATAAATCTCATTGAACTGTAACATTTTGTAGAATATATAAGTTTTCGTCGTAAATGTTATCATATTTTTAAATATATGATATAGCTCTAAATTAATAGTTTCTGTCATGTATAATAGATATTTTACTATATTCTTTTTTATGCCATATTGATTTAAACATGAGATCTCAAATAGATTTAAAATTGCACAATTGCTTGCTTTCAAGGTGACGAATTAAAAATTGATCAAATTTGTCCGGTCTTTGAATTTGGGAGACAATTTGTGACACAATTTTATGATATCACTCTGAAATTGAGAGTAGTAAAGATTAGACAATTAATGATGACTATCGAGTCATAAGATTTTACATATAAGAAGCATAAAATATAATTATAAAAGACAACATTGAAAATACCTTTCCAAAAACAGATTATTGACTTTCATATGTTTCTATCATTAATAATCACAAATTACTTAGCTGAACATTCATTTTTCTCAATTGGAATATTTAAAAACTCAATAAGAACAATTAGTATACAAGTCAAGCGTCGAGATAGATTCCTTTCCTACAATACATAATTCAGATGTATTACATAAGTTTTATTGTAAGAATCTGATCAGAGAAATAAAAGAAAGTACGAAAAAAAAAATTTCAAATGCAAAGAAGAAGCATACAAAAATAAGCATAATTTTCCATAATATAGCAAATTTTAAATGATTTCTATTTTTAAAAAATGTATTTTATTAAGGTTTTTGTTTTGAATCACATTACGCATATATGTGTATATATGTATTTATGTACAGGGACACTAACATGTTTTTAATGTTTAATATACCTAAAGTCTTGATCCAGTTTCTATTTGTCCGTATAACCTATACGTTGATTGGAAGAAAGCCAGTAGTTACTTTATCAAAAACCTTTTGGGGGGTTCTTATGAATCATGAATAATTTCACATAAATAATATAATGCTTCTAACCATTTTATTGAGAGCGCATCACTCAAAAAATTATTCTAAATTAAAAGCTTTTATTTTATTATACGGCACACAGCATTTCAGTTTTTACTTATTAATCCTATTTAGAGCATCATTCTCTTCAAGAATCTTCAATATAAAAATTGTATGTTGATTTCTTTCAATGACTCCTCCCCCCTTATAACGCTATCTAACTAAGAAGGTTGATGCTAGGGTTCATTTTTAATTGATTTGTTCAAATCTAATTGATTGATGAAAAACGCATGTTAAATTTCATCAAAATTGTTCTGCTGCCCTGATTATGCCATACTTGGCAATAGTAATCATTTAAGGGTTCCATTATATAACTTTAATCGACTGCTTTTTTTAAAGTTAACTAATTGCAACTTGAGAATGAAGTTTCATGTCCATGCATTCGAATTCTTCCATTTTTTTTTTTTTTTTGACTCTATCAAATCCAGAATGAAGTCGATTGATCATGGTTAGTTATCATCTTCAGAAAATAGTTAGAATTAGGGCACACATAATATAACCATCATTATTAGCACAAATTGCATGCCTTTGTTCAGTTATCATTATGATACTATTCGGTATTCAGAGAATTGATTTGCATTATGGAAATATCATACCTAGGGTCAATAAGGGCATTTTTTTTTCTTACATATGGCAATCTAAATAGTCGAATGCAATCAGGGTCGGTCTTAGAAGAAGCGGAGCTCAAAAAGTAAAAAAATATAGAGTTGACATTCTTAAAATTTTTTTTATTCAAATAAAAAGGGAATGAAAAAAAACAGTGGAAGTCATCTCTCTTCGGCTTCCTGATGTAATTGCACAATATGACGTATTTTATGCTTCGTAGTGTAATGAAAATAGTCGTGTAAGCAATTCTTTTCTCCTCTTAGGAAACCAACTTTTACATAAAATTAGAATTGTGGTGTCAAGAACACATTGTAAATTTCATTTACCTATGGTACTATACTTTTTCCCTTATCTATTGAAAGCATACTGACAATGGTAATTTTTTTTCATAGATTATGTTCATAATATGATAAAATCAGATGATGATAGTAATAAAATTAACTTTTTTTTTGTATTTAAGTTATGTGTGCACGCAAACTCCAAACAGGTAGATTTTTCATAAAAGGATTTTATTAAAAATTTGATCTATATCTACATTTTTTTTGCGGTGATTGTAAATCAAATTTCACCTGTTTATGGTATCATGTTACAGATTTACAAAAGAAATATTTTTTTTTCCTAGCAGAGGAAAGCCCAAAGGAAGATTCTTCGAATTCTTTAGTTTGAATTTATTGAGAATCTAATAGTTTTCTTTCATATATTTTATATCTTGCAAAGTAAATTAAAAAAAGCAGCTCTTAAATTCTTTATCTCAGTTTTTCACCTCTGAAAATGCATATAGGTCATTTGTAACGTTTCATCCAACTGTTGTAATAATACAACTGAAATGAGTCAGAATTGACTGCATTCTGTTGCGGGTCCATTTGATTAAAGATCAACATTTTCTGCGAAAATGTTTCATGTGAAATGACCTACTACCTGCTTCTCATATGGCTAAAGAAGTATCATATGGCTGTTATTACGCATGCAAGTCAAATTTCAAATTTCTTTTTGTATTGGATTCACATATTTTTCTTTTTATATAATTAAAAAAAAAAATGAATTATGGAAGAAAAACCATTATAATCGATGCAATTATTTTGAATCGCCTTGTTTTAGATTATTTCGTTTTAGATAAATGAAATATATATATATATATATATATATATAATGCGTAATTAAATCTTTTTGGAAGCAAATGGCAACATCGAAATTAGGGAGGTACTTTGAATTCTTAAAGTTCGCTTTATTATCTCTCTCCCGGGAGAACGAGACAAGCATTTATCTATACTTATAATAAAGCTCAATGTATGTGTGTGTGTGTGTTGGCGCTCTACAGGCCAGACCGTTGGTCCTACAGCTACCAAATTTGGTACATGTATACCTTAGAGGTCCGGAATGTGCCCCACGGAGCCCTTTTTTCGAATTTTTAGTTAAAATTTCAATTAATTAAAATTTAAGCGAAATTTCGACGTTTTTCCACTATAACTTCCGAAAATATGATCGCATAAACATGATTTTTACATCAATTTAAAGATTAAAAAATTAGCTTTCTAACGGTATCAGTGTTTTATTGTATAACTTAAGCTTCTATTTTTAACGAATTTTTAAAGAAATATTTTAACCAAGTTTTTTTAGCACGTGACTGGATAAAATAAAAGAAAACAATGTCGTAAATTCAACTTAAAAAAAAACACAACTATCATTGCAAATTAAATCTAAAGAAATGCAACTTCTAGCACGTGACTGGATAAAATAAAAAAAAAATATAAAATGTGATATTTCCTTTAAAAAATGCAAGGCAAAGGATTCTATGATCGTTTGCAATATTTAAATCATTAATTCAATAATTTATCGTTATTTATGTAGGATTGAATTTATACAGGATATGCATCCAAATTCCGGTCCAATGGCCAATTTGTAAAATTTAATAGGAATATATATTGTTTAATACTATTAATTTGATCTAAATGAAGTAAATAATTACATTTTATGTAGCTTGAGTCAAACAATGCATTTATGAATAATGAGTTTTAGATTTCTTCATACTTTGCTCTGCGAGCCATATTTTACAAAATATTTTATATAAAAGTTGCTACATCAATCAGTCTCCTAAATCAATAATTAAAACTGACTGATTTATAAAATTAAAGAATATTATTAGAGAAACGAGTTCTTTTAGAACTTTCCGTCCATCATCTTGAAGAAAATATTAATTTCAGGCCAATCAATGCCCGGAATAACTTCAAGGCTAATAAATATGTAATTTAATAAAAAATTTCAGAACGCATTACTCATGATAGAACTGGAAATTAATTTGGATTTAAATGAAAGTTCAAAATATCATTATATTATATACTAGCCACCTTTGGCGACCAGCCGGTTTTCCAATCTTACTTTTATTAAAATTATCAGTTAAATACTTTATATAATATCACTGTCAATTAAATACTTTATGCGGCTTGTCATTGCCAATTAAATGCTTTATGTAGCTTATCTTTTAATAGATACTTCATAAAAATATTTTTAAGGTACAAATTTTGATAGTCATATAATTCACTCATGCAGGTATAAAGGCCTTAAACCAGTAATGTACTATATATCTATCTAATTATCTGTCAGCTCTCGCAAAATTTCAACTTTAATTTAAATTAGAAATGATTAAACTGCAAAATGGTACAAAAAAGTACCAAGCATTTTTTTAAAAATATAAGTAAAAGAGAATCATTATGTGTACTACTGAATAATTTCAATAATTTACGTGATATTTCAAGTATTAGTCAACAAAAATTACTTGGATTCATTATAAAAGTTTTAATTTTAATTTCAAACGAATTTAAATGATGCGAATATAACATTTTATTTTATTTTGTTCTATAAACATAATTAAAAAGTTACCGAGTCCAAATTTTATACATCTTTTAATTCTAAGAAATCATATTCTACGAAATATTTTAGACATTTCAACTTTCAAATAAATAAATGAAGGTTTCTATGTTCTGCCATCAAATTCATCAATTTATGAAGTTTTAAATAGAAATGTTTGAAACATTCAACATTTTCATTCATAGGCCAGTCAGTTCTGAGAAATCCTGGGTGTTGATTGGGGTATCATCTTTGGAATGGTCGATAAAGCGGTTTAAAATTACTCTTTTTTTATTGAATAGTGATCTTCAAATATTCAGAAATCAGTCGGTTTTAGAGACTGAGTTTAATTGAAGTTTATTTCTTTTTATTTAAAATCTAAACTTCATTTTTACATTCTATGTAGTTATTTACTTCATTTAGACACTTTTTATTGATGCATTTCTAATATTAAAGTTTTAAAAATTAGCCTTTGGACTTTCAATTGAAAAAATATGATACTAAATCATGTTTGTCTTAAATAAAGCTGATTTATTAATAATATTGTAAAAGTCACACAATTTACATTTTCTTTTTAGAAAAAACATATCTCATATTTATTTCATTTCATGCTGACGTGTGCTGAAAATTACATTTTCATGTGTTTAATTTGCAATAATTATTTATTTTTTAATTTGAGTTTTTGTTAAGCTGATGGTAATAAATTTGATAAAAGTTAATTTTTTCCCTTTCACTCATAAAGTGCTCGTGCAGATTAAATTTTATTGCTTTGTCCAAAATATATTGTTGAAAAATATGGTTAAAATATTTCTTTAAAAGTTTATTAAAGATAGAATATTGAATTATATTTTGAAATACTGATAGCATTAGAAAGCTAATTTTTTAATCCTTAATTTGATGTAAAAATAATCTTTGTGCGATAATATTTTCGGAAATTATAGCGAAGAAATGTCGAAATTTCGTTTAATTCGTAATTAATTCAAATTCTAATTAAAAATTCGATAAAAGGGCTTTGAGGTGCACATTCCCGACCTCTAAGGTATACATGTTCCGAATTTGGCAGCTGTATGTCCAACGGTCTGGCCTGTAGAGCGACAACACCCACTCAAACACACACGCACATTGAGCTTTATTATAAGTACAGATAAAGATAATTTAATCTTTAGAATAAGTGTCCTCGCAATTCAAAGCTATGATGAATCCAGAGTTTGAGTGATTAAAAAATTATTTTGTAATTATAAATTAATAAAGAACGATTAAATACAGATTTTCAATCTTCATTTCTTTAAATTAAAATCATTCATGAGAGAATTTTCAAAATGAGTCCAAAATTCTTTGAAATGCGCAGATAAATTTGACAGTTAAGAGGATTAGGAATATGAAAGCTTTGAGTATTGCTTATTAAAATTCAAAGTTTTTCAAATACATTATTTAAAAGAAAAAAAAAATGTCCTTTGTGAGCTCACAGATCGATTTTTCATATTGTTTTTTAAAATCAAAACTTATTTTGCGATTAGCTCAGTTATTTGTTCCATTCAGTAATGTTCAAAAGCTTCCTTAGACAAAACTGTTCTAAAAATTTTTTCCCCATAATTATAGTTAACTTTAAACATGAATAATGGTCGCAACTTGAAGGAGGGAAAAAAAAGACATCCTTAAAAGACCCAGTACAAGAGCGTACATTGCAGCACAAAATCCACAAATCTAGTCATGGCCATAGCTTACAGTTTTAACAGCATTTTCTTTGGGGATGAGATAAACATAGACATACATTTTGTGTTAATGTCCTTGGTCCATCCAGGATTAAGCCACTCAATAGTATTCACTTCGAAACATTAATGCTATAGATGCAGTTTTCATAGAATTCTGTGAAATGACATATAATTTTAATATTGATTGAAATTGTAAAATCGTAGTCAAAAAAAATTAAAAATTGCATGCTATTATAAACATAAAAGAGTATAAATAATAAATAGATAAATCGCAAAATTGTTAAGAGTCTTCGAAATTAGGTTGACTGATCGATTTTATTTAAACGTCATTTTATAATATTGTTACGGAAGAAAAGAATGAAAGTCTTAAATTCTAGTAAGTAAAATTTCAGTTTGAATATTTCTTACTTTCATTTGTTTTCAAAATTTTTTTATTGCTTTCTTAATCTTTCGTCAATAAATGCTTCCACGGTGACTCATCGTTTTCTGGATCCTCAATAATGTTATAAATTTATTAGTCAGGTATTAGTCCTCTTTTTTAAAGAAATCACCAATTTCGCAAATGAGGTTAATTTTGGTTGAAATTTAGCTTTTAATTCTTTTATTCTAGAAAAGCGAAACTAATAAAAAGGAATATTCCTAGCTTAACTTTAAAAAATCACCAACCTCGCTAGAACAAAATTAGATTTATTCATAAGTATCTGAAATATTAACCTTATTTTGAATTCAAATCATTGATTTTAGCAAAAATTTATTGCTAAATATTTTTTTAAAAATTACATATTACACAAAGTAGTTTTAATTGATCTTCAATAATGCAGTCCCGTGATCTTTCTCATCTTTGGAAGTTTAATTTGGACAATTTTAAGTTATAAATACTTACCGTCTAATTTCTAACTGTTCCATGAAAATTAATTATTGTAAATTCATCATTAAATTTCTTATATTTTATGCAATGTTTACAAAATTTTACATATGACGTTCGTTTACTCACAAGGCTTTAGACTTGCCACGTCAATTACGTGACGTCAGCCTGCTATCGCCATCCACTGTATACACCCTCTTTACTTTGGGTTCATGAAACGTCGCGCTGTGTTAGCCATTTTGTAGGGCATATTTTTGGAGTTGACATATTTATAAAATCATTTTCCTTATCTTTAAAAGTACTGCTGTCAAAAGTTTGCCACTTAAATTGTAATGTCCACAATGAATCCCGAATAGTAAGTATTTTATGTTATTTAAATTGAGTTTTTCCTTGTTCTCTCCGATTGTTGAAATATTGTGCAGATTTTTAATTATATAAAAAGTTATTTTGTACCAAATTTTAATTTTTGATATAAGTAAGCTCGCTCTTTTAACATTCAATCACTTAAAGTTTGTACAAAATTGCCTGAAATATAATTCCTGCAAATTGAAAAGCCATGTCATTGTTTTCATGTGATATTTTTAATTGTTCTGATGCGTAATACCTGATAGTCAGATAATGTATTTAGTGATCATGTGATTTTTCTCTTGGATATTGTCGTTTATAAATTTTTAGAATTGGAAGAAATTTAAATTTATTAAATAAAAATCCATTCGAGATCATTTTTTCCTGTTTATTTTGAAGAATTTCCTTCTAGCTTGTACATGTAATGTCGTCTGTACATACGACTCGTTATTAGAAAGGATAATGAAAATAATCGATGTATTTTCTCGTTTTGAAATACAATGAACAAACCAATATCAAACATCAGTATCTAGAAATTTATATGAACGCAAATTACATAAGCCTAACAAATAAAAATTACTTCTTTATGTTCGCTTAGTTAGTGGTTGGTTTTATTCTGCTCTGTGTCGTAATATTTTATGCACATTCTTATGCGTTAAAATTGTTTGCAAATGATTTTGTGAAATTTTATTACAAGAATTGATTACAAGAACTGCTAAATCAAACTTGATTGGAACCTTGCAGAAGTCATTGGCATGACATTTTCTTAAATATCCCTTCTTTTTAAATTAACGTATGTGAACGACTTCTATGAAAAATCTGATTATTTTAAGATGCTAAAATTCTATGTTGAGTGCAAAAAAAAAAAAAAATTGTTTATTTATGGAACTGTCTGATAATTCCTTTGTTATCTGTTCATTGTTCTCATCAAACCACCTCCTAAAATAATATTGCTTGGTCTGTAATTTTATTAATCTGTATTCTTATATGAATAAAGCTTATTTAATTGAATTTTTTTTTGTTAATTTCATTTTACACTTTTGAGAATTAAGCTCATAAAAAATGGTAATTGATTTTTAATTTTGATCATTTAATGTGTAAAGCAGTTCAATAAAAACTGATTATCTACTTAACTTTTTCTAAAACATAAAATAACAATTTAATATTAAATTTAATTTAAGATAATAAGTTAGGTGGAAAATAAGTTATTGAAATTTTTGTCCGATTTCTAATGCTGATTGTATGTGATTATACTGTAATATTTGTTTTTATAATAGAAATAAACATTTCAATGTTGGTTATTTCTGTTAATATTCTAATTTTTATTCTTGGGAAATCTGAATTGCACACGAATAAAATATTTCATTAGTTTTGCTAATTAATAATATATATTAATATCTCGATAAAGTAACTGCTGAGGGAATTTTTGTTGAAAATTTATACAATTTTGAAATATATCCAATTGTGTTCATGAAAGCTTTAAAAAGTAACTTATTACATAAATTTTTATTTCAAAATTAATTATAACTGAAAATATGATATTGATCCTAAGTAAGAGAATTGTTTTAATATTGAGAGAAGACATCTATTTACTATGAGGATTTTTATACAAATGTAAAATTAACTTTTATTAGCATCTGAATTTCCAATATTGATATTGAAATCTACCATATTTGTTTATATGTGTAAACTTAACAATTTTAATTATTTAAATTGTTGAAATAATAAAAAATTTATAAATTTATGTATATATTTTTATATAATATAAATTTATGTAAAGTTAAAATGTTCTGAAACTTTTTTAGTGATTACTTGTTTAAATTGCTACTTATTGGAGACTCTGGTGTTGGAAAATCATGTCTGTTACTGAGATTTGCTGTAAGTGTTATTTAAAATATTTGCTGATATTTCTAATATGTAAAAACTATATATTATAAATTGTTGAATATTCCATCAATATAGTTGATTGTTTTTAAGTCATTTTTTCAAAATTCTATTTTCCAAAAGCAAAGTATAATTAGTGTAATAAAATAATTTAACAGTTGATTCAGGAATTACGTTGGAACTGTAGATTGGAATTAAGAAATTTTTTAAAAAAAATTTTAGAATTTAAACATTTAAGTAATATCTTGTTTGATAAATTTTAGTCATAGTGAAATTTTTCCTGTTTGGTAATTATGATTAATGTTTTCCCTTTTCTGTAGCCATTTTAAAAAGTGGCTTATGTAAAAAAAAAATCTAAATTGTTTCAGAATATTTGACAGTTTTTTCTTTTCTTTTCTATGAATATTAATAATCTTTCATTTGATAGCATTTTACTACATTTCTGTTTTAAGAAATTTATGAATTCTGTAGAATAAAATTTATGGTAAAATGCTTTCTTGAATTATGTAGAGTGAAATTAATTGCTTGTTTTTTCGTCCTTTAAAATTAAAAATTTAAGGTGTTTAATTCATTGGTGTGTAAAACATTTTGTAATTTTCTGAATATTTCAACATATATAAAAATGTTATCGTGGTAAATTTTAAAGAAAATATAATGTTTTTAAAATACACTTTGAAATTCTTTTGTAGGATGACACATACACAGAAAGCTACATCAGTACAATTGGTGTTGATTTTGTAAGTATCTTTTTTGTTTTCATTGATTGAGTCCTTTATTTTCAAAAACAAATTTATATATGTGTATCATTTTTATATTTAAAATATTTTTGGTGAAGTGAAGCATAGTGTGCCCCTGAGTTTCTCGCGAATATGGCAACCCAACGGAACATTCTTCTAGCAACCCTAATTCTGTTTTGTTTACCACTTTTTATAATAATTGAGTTGTATACGAGCTACAACTATTTTATAAAAAATGTTCAAGAAAAAAAATCTCAAGGATTTTTTATTCGATGTTTAAAGTTTTTTTTGCAATGAATAAGTAATGCAATTCATATTTTTTAAATGTAAATGTAAATATGAATAGGAAATATTTGTTTTCAATTGTTAATACAGTAAAAGGTCTTTATTCGCGGGGTATATGTTCCATAAATATGTTGCGAATACAGAAATCGTGAATACGAAATGGTAATTTATATTGGGTTCGTTAATAGGTGACAAAATAAAAAAAATCAATTTAATTGAAGTTTTTGAACATTTTGATTAATTATCTTAAGGCTTAGGTAATGGTTTGAAGAATTTTGTAATTTTCTCTTACTTAGCAATTTTTAAAAGCTGCTTTAATTCAGACTGATATGCAGCAGTCGCATTAGCAATTTGCCTCTTAAAAAGTAAGACTTCATTCCATAGACGGATCGATGTTCGTAAAGAAATCGCAAAGCTCATTTGCCATTCTTAAACCTTCACTAAGATTTTTCAAATTAAATGTCGTGTTTCCAGTGCTTGATGAAGCCTCTTTTTCAATAGGCTGTAAATTTAACATTTCCTCTAAGTCAGATCTTCATCTTGCCATTCGAGCAATTCCTGAATGTCACTTGATTCTATCTGTTCGAACTCATCTTGTCTTATTCCACTCGCGATTTTGGCTATGATTGCATTTAACAACATACTTTAGGTATAGTTGTAATTAGATCTATTTTACTTTTTAAATTAGTCTATTTGATGGCATTTGCAAAGGATATTGGGTTGGACACCTATTGGAATCATTTTATTATGTATGTACTTATTAGATTCACGAATAAAGAAATTTTTATTTCGAATATTAGGAATCAGGTTGCATTTTTTAAGTCTGCGAATAGTGAAAATGCGAATAAGGAGCTTTTACTGTATACACTTTAAAAAATCGTCTGAAATCATAATTTACGAAACTGTCTGCGTTCTCGCATTAAGAAAAATAGCTGCATTGGAATTCTTCGAAGTTCTCGTAATTCTTTTGCTGTTGTAACGTTTGTTCCATTAATAATTTGACATGTAAGCAATTGTGCAAGAATGGATGCCGGGTAAATCTACAGCATGGATGAAGGGCGAGTGGAATATATGTATACATTACGAGTTGATGAAGTTAGGAAAGGATATTTGTATGTACTGTTCCTGTTATCCCACATTGTCCTTATGTTCAATGTGCTAGCGAAGTTACCAAAATCCTTATCCTGTCAGTAGCAAAGTCTTAGGATATATATGTATATATTTTTAAGTTGAAAAAATTATGCCCGTCGCCTTCTTCAGAAGCCAACGGGTATTGCTTGCTCTAAAATTTGCTCTGTACACAACAGGACAGCGCAGCCGGTTTGGAAAAAAACACACACACACACACACGAAACAAAACTACAAAATTAAGAAACGATAGAGATCCCAAAGGTTAAAAAAATACATAATAAAAATCTAAGTAACAGATTATATAAATCTTAGATTAAAATCAAAATTCTGATGCTTAACAGTTAAGATCATAATTTTAATGCTTAAAGTGATAACATAACCATAACTGATGCATAGAAATGTTTATTTTGTCTGCCATCTTTATTGGAGACTTGACATCCTTGGTGCAACAAGGGGCACACTAATCTACACTTTTACCAATATATTTATTAAAGGTTTTTGAGATTGAAATTTATATTAACTCGTCTAGTCTATTGGGATCCGAATATAAAATTTAGGTGCTTTTAGTTTAGTTCATTTAAAATTTGATATTTAACAGTTTGATTAATTAAAATATTGTAACTTATATTAACCCTTTTGCGCTTACTGGCACATATACGTGCCAACAAGAAACACGCTCATTTCTCGGCCGAAACACCAGCGTGACAGAGGCTTTTCTTGTTCACCCCCGGCCGTTACACATTTGTGCCAGTGTCCTAGAACGTTTTAAAAAATACAGTTCCATCTTGTGCCGAAAATTATATGTCCATAAGGTTTCAGATACATGTAGATCTGACCTTCTACTCGAAATGAGAGAAGCATGACTCGCATACACGTGGTTTTTGATTATATAAACATAGGGGGAAATAAATGCTTTCGAATGGAATGCTTTGACGGCTCTTTAAATTCGCACATGGTATTTGTTTATAGTAAATAGGGAATTTTATTTTCGCTAGAGCGTTGATTATTTCGGTTTGCAGTCCAGTTTTTAGTGGATAATTATTTTTTTTTAGACATGAATTCTTTCTGTTTTTATAATGTTTTTGATTTATAATGTTAAAAGTCATTAAAGTATTGAAAATAAAATGTGTAAAATATATATTTAAACAAGAAATGACTTAAGTAAATAAAATGTGTATAAATGTATAAAAAAAGCATATGCTGTTCAAATTCTATACAGAGCATTATTAAACAATGCGTTGATACTTCGGTAAATTCATGGATTTAGGCTTAACAGCAAAAAATCATCCGGCCCTGGACAGACACTCGCAAAAGAAACTGCCGGCCTCAGCGATAAGTTCGCGTTAGCGATTCCCGTCGCGAAAAAGTTAACATGATTTTCTATGAAATATTAACATGATCTTCTAGAAACTATAGGTTGATAACTTCTCTTAATTTTATGTAGGGGCTAAATTTGTCTTAGTTTACGAAACAATTTAATTGTAAAAAGCAGTTTTTTGTTCATGCAAAATGTTATCACAAACAACATCAAGCATATAACACAACCTTTTTAACAAGCCATTTAAATGAAATTTTAGACATACTGTGCCTTTTATTAAATTTTAGTTTCTTGATCTATTAAGTATGCTTTGTAGTGTAACTTTAAAAAAAAATTCTAATACTATTTGTTATTTAAAGCAATTAATTAAATTTAACAGAATTTTGAATGTTTTTTGTTTTAACTTATGGTATAAAAGTTCTGACTGTTATTTTTACAAAAATAAAATAATGGAAAATGTGTTTATTTTTTTAGAGGAAACTTATCTATTCTGGAAACTATACTAGATATTCTAAATAAGTTAAAAATTTCTAATTGCATCTATATATATATATATATATATTCCTTGTTAACATTAAGCAGTAATATTAAAACAAATGCATATAAAAATCACCTAGAACAAAATATTTTAGATTGTCTTTTAAAGATGCATTTAATCTATGTGACTATTTAGTGACCAAGCTATTAGATCTTAAGCACTTTAAATGGATGCCACTTATAATATCTTATTGAGTTTAAACAAAAATGACAATTTTATCATTATGATTTGCACGATTAAAATATCTTATTAATGTAATTCTATATGAATATTAAGATGCCAGAAAAAAGGATTGAATAAGTAATAGTATTTATTGTACAGCATCTATACTATTATTTATTCAATTCAATTAGAAACTGAAAAATAATATAATGTATAAGTTTTTAAAAAATACATATATTTTCTTAAGTATTTATCAACTTTTTCATATGAATAATATTTGGTATTGTATAAGGCATATCTCTTAAGGGTCCAACGGCTTGCGGAGTTATGGTGGCTTTTCTTCTGGCTCCCATCATCAATGTCCTCATGCTGTATGTTGCTATTTCTTCAATTCATGAATGCGCATACATGGGAAATTGCTCCTTTTATAATTTCACATCAGCATTGGATTGGGTTGTATAATCTGCTTCAAAAGAGTCTGATTTTTTAATGAATCGAGGCCATCCCCTTATGTTGTAATGAAACATTCTTGCTAACCTACTTGGACATTAAAACTGGATATGCGATTGTTTATTCTTACAATTAGTATATTTCTTTGCAACTTTCTGTTATCGATACAAACAATATCTTAAGTATGATTCCTGTTGTCCATAAGCGACTTGCATCTGGCACATTTTACATTTTTTCCTCTCATTTGCTCTTGTATGGGGCTGTTTGACTTCTTAATTTTATCAGCACTTAGTAGGAAGTTTCCAACCAATATCCACAGGAGCCGGGGAATCCTATAATGGGTCAGATTGCAGATTTCTGATCATATTAATAAGACAGCTACCATTTATTCATATAGATACCAAACAAATTAATATACTTTTTTAAAGTATAGTTGTTTGCCTAGAAAATTTAAGAAGCTAAGTGTCAGATATTCTATCAAGTTTCTTTTTGATCAGTATAATTCAGCCTTTGATTTTTAATGTGAAATAAAGATTTGCTCTAAGAAATATTAAAATATTTTTATTAATTTTGAATTTAATAAGAACAGAAAGATAATAATCAAATAGAAATATTCTCCAATTTTCCATTAATGCTTTAATACATTTCAAGTGAATGCTTATATATAGTTAAATAAAAAAAATTTAAAAAATATTCTTTATTTTGCAGAAAATAAGAACCATAGAACTTGAAGGTAAAACTATCAAACTTCAAATAGTAAGTTTTTTTTTCCTAGAAGTTTTTATATTTTGTAAAGAATTTGGTGATTTTGAAATATTTTTTAGATTGCAATATCAGTATTGTATTAAATGCCATTATACGTTTGTCTTTGAAATTAGAATCAATCTGTTTCTTCTATTTATATCATTTCATGAAATATTCTTATAGTACTTAAGATTTTGGAATAATTGTATATTTAAGCATATCTCCATCCTCCTTTGAAATATAGAGCCATATATTTAATATAGTTATATTAAGCTTAACTCTAAAGTAAGTAAATTGTCTGATAATTTGAAGAGTATTTGAAACTATTTTCAATTTTAAATCTATCATTAAAGTCAATATTCTGGATTGTGAGTATATGGTATTTCCCCCCTTTCAATTAATGGTTAATTTTGTTTGAGTTGTTTAATTTTGCCTATTCTTATTCATTACTTTTCATAATTGTCTATAGGCAGTATAATTAAATCATGTCCTTTCATTTTAAAGTTCTTTTCTTCATATGTAATATGTATATATTACTATTTATGAACCTATTATCAAATCTGGTAGGTGTTTATATTTAGGCCACAAATCAAATCAAATCTCTTTCTTTTTTATTTTATTTTATTTTAAATCATTGATATTTTAATTCTGAATGAAAACAGTAGCTGCATTAGTTGAAGAATTTTCTGCATCCATTAAAAATTGTGGATTGAGTGATTTTTTAACATTTTTCTCTCACTAATATATTAATACATGAAATTCAGATTTTTCATTAAATGCCTTCTTAATCCTCCGACTCCCCAATTTACGGACTTAAAATCGTCTTTTTTGGGATATTTTATGATTAGATATAATAGAGAATGGAAAAATACTTTCTTTCTTTCTGACAAATACTTTTTATATTAATTATTATCATGAGAAACTTAAGTTGCCAGAAAAACCAATTTCAGATGTTATTACTAAAAATTTATTTAAAAATTTCAGTTTCTATTTATTAATATAAAAGCAAAATAAAAAAGTAATATATATATAAAATTTGAGGAGGGATATTCTTCATATCAATTTTGCACCTCTGCCTAATGCTTTACAAGTTTATTGAATCATGATCCGAGTCATCACTATTGGAGGAACAGTCCGAGAAAACTATATTACTATATCTATCAAAACTAAAATCATTCAGAATTTGATAAGTCATTAGGAATATACTGTCAATAGCTGAATGTTTTCTAGCAGCTATTTCTGTAAGAAAAGGGTGTCAAAAAATAAGGTTTGAGCAGTAATAATACTTGTAATAAGTATTTGGAATTGAACAGTTTTGGGTTTAATAAGAATAAGATTTTTAATCCTTCTATTTTCTAATGGATCTTTTTTAATAACTTGAACAAAGTTGTATTCAAGTAATGCATTCAGCATGTAAAACTTTGTATATGTTTGTTAATGTGGGATTTTAAAGTGTAATTAGAATTTCATCTTCACTGTACATAGTTTTACGGTCTACACTTTCCCAAAGGCATAATCTGTATTTAAATATTTTTACTCTTCTCCCTATCTCATTGAAATTAATAGAAAGTTTACTTTTTGTTATAGTGGGATACTGCTGGTCAGGAAAGGTTTAGAACCATCACCTCTAGTTATTACAGAGGAGCGCATGGAATTATAGTTGTCTATGATGTAACTGATCAGGTAAACTAATTTATTTTGAATCTTACATTTTTACTTCCTCACATAAGGATCTCTGCACAAAATTTGTAGATTTCTATCAAATTTCTTACAATATAATTTAATATCAATATAATTTAATATCAATTTAATAATAATATAATAATAATATCAAATTTCTTAGAATATAATTTACAAATTATATTCTGCTATTTGAATATAATTTATCTAGATAATTATAAAATGAAAACTAGGCAAATAAGATCCGGACTTGTATTTAACATCTAATGTTGATACCTATCAAACTTTGGACGTAACCCAATGAGGGTTGATTTGTACTTATTGAAATATTTTTGATAACTCAAAAAAGTCAAATCATTATTTACTATAGGATTTTATAAATTTTCTTGTCAAATTTTTATTTCAATCAGTTGGGGTGGGCAGTGGATGAATCTAAATCATAAATTTGATTTTTCAATTATTAATTCAATTTTTTAATTTACAATAACTTACTTTTTGAATGATAGATTCAATTAAAATGTTAAATTTATACCAAAGGTTATTCTGTAAACATTGTATGCAAGTGCCTCATATTTTCTGGTTCAAAAACTTTTATTTTAGAATATAGGATAAAGGTTTGTTAAGATCAACTCCCACTGGTTTGTATTGTCTCTATTAATAATAAAGATGTACTTATTGTTAAAGTTAACCAGCATGGTTAGTAAGGAACATAAGGAACGTTCAACCCTTATCTGCCTAAGTACAAGACTGATATGAAAAACTTTTTAGCTATGTAACATATTTAAAGTATTTTTAATAATGGGTTGCAAATTTTAAAAACTATTTAAAAATTTTAATGATGCATATTTTTTACAGGAGTCTTTCAATAATGTCAAACAATGGTTGCAAGAAATTGATCGTTATGCCTCAGAAAATGTAAATAGATTATTAGTTGGAAACAAGTGTGATTTAACTCCAAAAAAAGTAGTAGACTATGTTACTGCCAAAGTGAGTTATTTAAAAAAATTTTTTTTTTTACTCAAATGTATAATTTTATTTCAAAAATAAACTAATGTTAATTTATTTTATTAGTGGTTAAATCAACTTTTGAAAATTATGTATTTAGATTTCACATGCACAGTGTTCTTTGTTATAATTTACAATATAGTTGAAATTTATTTTATCTTTAAAAATAAATTTTCTAAAGTATTGGCATTTCTTAAATCTTGGGTGTCTTTAGGATTAAAAAGTAATTAACCGTTATGGAGCAATAATTAATCTGTTTGGAATTTTTCTATTTTTCATACCTCTTTACCAATATATCTTCAGTTATGCTATGAAGAAATGTAACAAGCTAAATTTGGCACTTATTGATGCCAATTTTCTAAATTTTATATAAAATTAATTCATTCTTTTCTATCCTTTCATCATATCTGCCAACTTTCCAGGCAAGCTTTCTTGACTGTGCAAACATTTTTTGTTCTAAATTTTAAAATTTCATGAAGTTCGAAATTTTAAATTCAGTAATACTCGATGTATTTTTAAATTTTATAATTAGTTACAAAAAATTTAACAGTGCTTATTTTAAATATTAGAAAAAAGTATTTAAATGTAAAGATTCATAAATAATAAAAAAATTATAATGCAGTTTAAAATTTTGTTGACAGGAATTTGCTGATCAGTTGGGTATTCCTTTCTTGGAAACAAGTGCAAAGAATGCTACTAATGTGGAACAGGCATTCATGACTATGGCAGCTGAAATCAAGAAACGTATGGGACCACCCACATCTGCTGCAGATGCATCTCGGCAAGGGGAGAAGATCAATCCCAGTACACCAGTCAAGGCACCAAGCGGCGGGTGCTGTTAAGGGCTTTTTAAAGAAAAATGAATTCCATCAATTCAGTGGCTTGCATTCATTTTACAACAGTTGGTGAAATACAGGCACTTTGGCTAAGTTCACTGGAGGTAGATGTGTATAAAAAGTCTGCCAGGACAAACGGTTTCATTTAATAGACTCCATCGTGGCACTATTTCCCTTGTACTTTTGGCTGCTTTCAAACATTACAAAAAGAAAAAGAATCATTTTAGATTTTCTAGATTTTTGCCCTTTGATTTCAAACATACTGTATTTATATTAACAGAAATTAAAATTCTCTTTTGTCATAAAGGAAAAACAAACTGTTGTGATTATTTAAGTTTTTATTACAATGCCTCCTTTTTCTTTAGCCACTGTATTCAATTTAATTTAATTTAATTTAATCCTTATCTGAGGCTGTAGTCATGAACATGTATATGACAAGATTTCATCTTGCATTTGAATTAGTTATTGAACTATTTGAGCAAACATATAGTATTCAAATTCGTCATGCCATGCTTGCATGGATTTTGTCAATTTTTAGGTTTATCATTCCAACCCCCTGATGTGTGTATATGTATGCTTCACTCTTATAGCTGTTTGTATAATGTACATGTTTGAAGTTCAGATAGATTAGTTGCCTTAGCAATCGTCTTTTCTTTTTTAAAAAAAAAAAGTTTTTTTAAGTGTTAAATACTTCAGTCTAAAGATTTTTGGTTAACTTATTTTTGATGAAAATGATTTAGATAGTAAAAATTTTGTGGGAGAGTTTGACTGTATCACAATGTCTAATAATGTTAATATTTAAATGTTTGTGTTTTGTGCTGGGTAGCAAAAACTTTTTATTTCGAGCTTATGATTGTTGAATGAGTGAAAATTCTTAAAGAAAATTGTATTCTAAATTGAGGCTGTTTGAATTTTAGATGGATACGTTTTTCCCAGTTTTCAAACTCGGATAATGGAAAAAATATATTCTGTAGTACATTCTAATACTATGAGTTTTTATTGTATGTTATATAATTAAAAGGCTTTTGTGTATGCTATTGTAGTTTTTAAATTTTTGTTAAATCCCTTCCTTTTAAGCCCTTTGTAAATTTGTTTTAATAGTAAATTGGAATTATGTATTAAATGTTTCATTCTGGAACTTTTTTTAAGTGCCTTGATTAAAGCTATGTTTAAATTCTATACACAAGACATTTAATTACCTTTTTTTATGATGCTATATGAAAATAAGTTTTTTTAGTAATTGTAGTTGCATTTGAGTTTGAGCTTTCATATGTATTCCTTTAGTTTATTCTTCCATTCGAATGAAAGGAAATTTAAATGCTTAAAATGAACATATTTATCAATCAGATTGCATCCTGTATATGAATATTTTTTAATCCAATAAATATGCCCTATTAGATACAGAAATTCGTAACTTTATATTTTCAAGACTGATAAGGAATTCATGGTTTTAAAATCTAAACATCTATTCAAAAGAACTATTCTGAAATTTTTCAATAATTTGTAAAGTATTTCACAAATGAATAAAGGAAGAAATACAATTTTGATATATATTTACATTTTTTTATTAATGAGTCCTAAAATACATCCTTAAAATCTGTCTTTTAACTTCCTTTAAGAGACTTAGGTTAGAACAACTTGTGTACACAACATTTGCCTTTTCATGGGGGGGGGGAAGGTCAATGCCTTTTTATCTATATTCTAAGAGAAACAATATTTTACATAATTTTTTTGTAGTTTGCACCTAAATATTTTAAATTGTCTTTATTATCAAGATGAATCATTGAGGAGTAAGTTGTTGGAAGATATGAAGCTAAATTTTAAAACTTAAACAAACAAATTCAAGTTTTAATTTTTTAAAATTAAAGTTTTTGGATTTATAATTAATATTTATAATTTTCCCATTATGTAATTTCAGTGTAACATTAAATAAATTATTAGAAACATGACAATCTGCAAGGTTAAATGGAAATCGATGACGATGAAGTGAAACTTTAATCTGAATAAATAAGAATGTTTTGATATATGATGGAAACTTGCATTTAAGAATATAATGTTTAGTGAAAAGAACGTTCCTTTGTTGGATTGTTTTATTTCATTGTCATTGTTTGTATCATTATTTTGAGGTGATAACAATCTATATGCTGCAAGAATGATCCAATATACTTGATATAAAACTTAGCAGATAAAAATACATTGATTGAAGGAAAATGGTTTAAATTATTTTGATTCTTCTAAAGTATTTATATATATATAATCCCAACTAAATATATATATAATATAGATTTTTTTTTTTTTAAACACCTGAATAGTTGAAATATTTTCCAGAGCACATTTTTCATCTTTCTGAATTTCAAAACCAATTTTTTAAAAAAAATTTATATTTCCCTTGTCATGCTTTGAAATTTGGCACCTGAATACTTGCATCAATTTTAAACAAAATCCTTCCAGAAAAATATTTGGCTTTGTCCAGGTACAAAGATAGGATTAAAATTGAACTTTGAAAGAAAAGTTAGTTATCTAAAATTCAATGCAAATTATAAATATTAAATGTAGGTCGGTATTAAATTTTGAAACAAAATTGTCAGAGGATTGACCATTTATTGGTATGATTTTGCATGCACATATGCCAAGCCTAAACTGAATGATATGTAGTATGATATTGAATTTACTCTTAAAGTACTTTGTCAGATTTTGTTTTCAATCAAATGGAGGAAAGGTACCTAAAATGCATATTTACTTCTTTATTTGTGTATTAATATTTTCACTGCCATTGAGAATAGACTGTTTACAAGATAGTTAAGATCTCATGAATGGGTTAACTACATGTCTGTAATTTGCACATAGAATCTTATCAAAAATCACTTTGATACAAAGGTTAATTTTGATTGAGATTGTTCATCAGTGGCATGAAGTTAATATTCAATCATTTCTTTACCATTCCATGAAGCACACTAATCTTCTATGAAAAGAAATAAAATGACCACTTGTGAACTTCACAAACTGCTCTGAAATCTTATTATTTTATTCAATGGATAGGAATGATATTTGAGAATATACTAGAAAACTTTGGGTGGCTATACTTGTCGTTTTTAATACTATTATGTAATTTCTAAAGACACAAGATGCTGAAAAATAAAATATGTTGTAAATTTTATACAGATTTTAGGTAGGTTTTATATATATAACGTAAAAATGTATGATATGGATTGTTCACATGTGAGTCATCAACTTAAAATATTGATTTTCAAATGTCGATTTTCCATTTCATTCAATTCTTGATTTGGTTGATGTAGAAATATTAATTTTGCATTGAATTATTTGATATATGCAATTTATTTCTTATTTTTCTATATTTAACCTTGAGTCAGAGAACCATAAAAACTTAGGTTGTCTTGCATAAGTTGAATGTGCTTCCAGTTATAAGGCAATCGTGCTTTTAGGATTTACATAGCACATTCAAATATTTTGAACTTGTTTAAAAAGGATTTATATTTTATTTGTGCTATCATTTAATTTGATACAGTTGAGACAACTTTAGTCATGTTGGCGATCCCAGTAAAATAAGCTAACTGTGCAAATGCGTTCTCACAATTTAAAAATTGTAAAACAAGAAATTTATAGCAAAATTATTACACCTTTTAAAACTCTGTAATAGCTGTAATTTTGATGTTATTCTTTTTCAAAAGTGAAGATTGCTATTATGAAGAGTGGTATGAAATATATCCAATAATAATTTATAATCCATATCCAATTAAAAATTCTTTTGATTGTTAATTTTATGAGGAATTAACCAATTCTACTTGAGTAATTTTTATTTTTTAATTCATCAGATATGAGAATATATTTATATTCAGAATGAAGGACTGCTGTATGACTTTATTGCACCTCTTTTTCATTTTCCTGTCTGCAAGTCGCCGTACTATTACACCATCTTTAAGTGCATATGGGTTGGATTCCTTTGATTACAGTAATTTTTAAGTTGTAAAATAGGCTTTGTTACATTGAATAACTCGGTTAACATGGTGAAGGTTCGCATTTTCTACATATTTCATCGATCTTAAGATGTATCCTTCCGTGTATTTCAAAAACAAGCATTTTGTGTCAAAATTGCCGTAACACTACTCTTTTCCGAAAATTTTAGGCAATCATTTCGAAATAAAATGGAGAATTCATCTTCATAGAACGGAGGTTATTGACATATATGATGAACTGTAAAATTCTTTTAGCCCTTAAATTCAAAACTATGTATCGTATAACCAGTAAAGCATAGATTCTCAACCCTTTTTGAACTGGTGCCCCCTTTTCTAGTGAATATTTCAACACCGCCCCTCCCACTTCAGTGAAATAATATCGTACATAATGCATGGTGAAAACAGGAATTAAATTAAAAAAATTTCTAATAGATAGAATATTGTTGGGATTGAAAAGCTACTGAGTTTCTCCTTTATTTAAAAAAGTTTTAACTTGCCTGTTATAAGGACAGAAAGGGGTTTTGATGATACGAATTAATTTATAATAAAATATTGCTTCCTAAATAAATAGACAATTTCAGAGATCAAAACGCACACTTAATTATACTAAAAAGTATTTTTATTAAAATTTATTAAGACATCGAATTTGTAACTTAACTAATGAGAAGGCTGGATTTGATGCATTTTAAGGAGCTTGTCAGGCTCGATTTCACTTAAAAACAATCGTAAGTCGCCGCGTTCAGTAACAGGGAGCCGATTTTTCTTTTATGTTACTAATGTTTCTACAGCACTAAATTCTCATTCTACTAAATATGAAGATGGGAATGCTATTAGAAGTCGTTGAACAATCGGCCATAATCCTGATTACAGTTGCAAAATCGACTTCTGCAGCCAAAATTGTTGATAGTCATTCTTGAATTTAATGTTTAGTTTCTCGTTTGTGGTTAATTCTGTTTGTTCTTATTTTAACTGAGGTGATCCTGCTGTATTGACATTGAAAAAAGGATCCAAAGCTCAGTCTGGTATGTCCATGTTTAAAATATCCTGGAATCGTTGCTTACAGTCATTGTAGACTATAGTATTTGATTAATCTTGTAACGCCCCTCCGTGCCATATCAACGCTCTCAGATTTTCTCGGGATCTTTTACCGCCCCCCTGAAAACTTCAAACGCCTACAAGGGGGGTTATCGCCCACGTTGGCAATCTATGCTGTAAAGTAACATACCTATAGTAAAATGATTATGTTGAATTTATTCACAGAAGTTGCAGTGCCCCTAGCGGTGAAATGAGGAAACTATAAAAATGAGAGGATCGACCAAAAAGTATAATTAGAAAAGTGTATGCCCTGCCATAATAAAAAAAATAAATAAATAAAAAATAAAGTTTTATGGAGTTATTGTTAAAAAGGGCGGATGTATTTGGGGTTAAAATTCTGAGCTTTACGTAACTTTGAAAATTTTTTTTTATCTTGAATTAAAAAAAAAAAATGTATATTCCAATATTATCATAGTTAATCTCGAGTTGAACAGTAACGAAGCATTTTAAATTTGAAAAATACTTTAGGCTGAGGGGAATACTGGAAAATAACGTTTTTCAAATTTAGAACAAAACCTTTATGTAAAGTTTATAATTTTAATCGACCTATTTTTCCGGTAACTCTTTGAAACTTTTCCTTTATTATGGTATAGTGTACATTTTTCCTACATATATATATTCTGTAACTTTCTTATTTTGCATGTTACTTCTCTGGCTTTGCGAGATGTTTTTAATTTAAAAGGACTCTACCATTAGCTTTGTACATATAATTGGGTTGCAAAATTGACGACTTTTGAATTTGCACATCATTCAGTATTTTGATAATGGTGAATGGAAATTCCCAGTGTTGCATGGACCTGATCTTTGAGATGGATGGGGTTGTAAAATCAAGCTTGATGTCCATCATAATACCGCTGTGTTGATAATTAATTATAAGATATTCATTTTGCTACTTATAGGTTGATTCTTTTTTCAGTCTATTTGATATACATTTTTCAAACGTAGTTCCAAATCACATTCGATTATCCAATATTAAAGAATTATCAGCAGGGTAGGAAGACTAACGAATAACGTTTTCTAAAAATAATTCGGTCAGTCGCATCATGCATAGCATTTTTGAAAGTCAGAAGCATAGATTTATGTATGTCCCAATTCTGTCAATATAAACGTTAACACAAGGATGATAATATTTCGATTATACTCTTTTTATACTATCTTGCTGTGGATGTAATGTTGCAGTAAAAACTTTTGAATATAGAGGAATTTATATAGTTCCGTAAAATATACTTGGATACGAATGTAGTATTGTGGGGGATCACTAAAACACGAAGAACTGCCTCAGTAACTATTAAAACTTCTTTTTATGAGATAGTTATTCTTCTTTTATTTCCTCTTTTCAAACTTTGATTTAAGTCATTTGGTTTTTATCCAATTTCTATTTACTTTCGCGTTAGTCGTACTCTCTTTTCACTTTCTTTCATTTGCGTTTTTGTTCAGTTTATATCGCTGTCATCAGTTACTGTGATACCAGTTTTCAAAACAGTCACGGTCTTTAGGCCTGGAGGAAGAAAGAAATTTCAAAGCCTTTATCGCAGTTATTATCTCCAGCATCGATACAGACAAGCTACACAAAATTTGGCAAGAATTACATTTCAGACTCGATTTTTACGATATAATAAAATGAGCGCATTTCTAACATTTCTGATCTGTATATTCAAAACTTTTTTTTTATATTGCTTTTGCATGTATGTACATTTTTAATGAATATATTTATTACACCTATGAAAATAGAGTATTCGTTTTGGTTTACCCAATATTTCAAATTTGCTAATTGTATTAATTTTCTTTATTAATTTTCATTATCCTTTGCTTAAACCATATAATCCAAACAGTGCACAGAAACGTGGAAGACGCCATGGCAAGACAATATTTTTTCCTCCCTTCGTGACATTTCTCTTTAAAAAAAATAACATCAAAGCATTAATATTGTCTCCACGACGTTTCTTAAGACTTGGGTCTGGGAATCTGTACTCCTTTGTCTGTGTGGTCGTTAATCCACCAAGTCCAAGGGCCCAAATTGAATAAGTGCCAACACATTTGCAAGAAAATTCAATTTGTAGCATTAATCAAGTTTAAAACATCAGATACGAAAGAATTAAATAAGTGAATTGTACATGCACGCAAACAAATGCACATAATGTGTAAAGGGATAGCCATTTTGAAAAAAAGTGTAAGAAAGAGTATGAAACATTAGAATTGGGGTTGAAATTAATCTATATGTTACGTAAGTATTGCTCAAATGGTTGTTATCTAAAATTACTATCAAGTCTCATTTCATACTTCAACGCACTGCTTACCAATCACGTAATCGTGCTCAATTGCCTGATTTTCATCAACCATGTAAACGCAACGATTAAGATTGAGTGTTTTGCAAATGCTAAATTATTTTCTGTTACTTATAATACAATATATAGACGTACTGCAATCTAGTAAAATATATTATAAGTTTCTGAATTTTGATTTTGAATAATAAAATAAATTACGAAATAATTTATTCATGGGGATAGAACTGAAATGAAGTACTAAAGTTATGTTCGCTTAGTTTCGGAATTGCCGTTCTTCTAGAGAGAAGTGCAATTACTTGTTCATTTCATTATGTCTAACATTGTTAGAGAACAATTAGAGAATTATTTTTCTTCTGTTAATCCCACATCGAAACGGATGATGGCTGATATTATGACTTGCCGGAAAGAATATTGTAGTGTCTTAGAAACATTACCTGATGACGAGCAATCTCAGTTAATTTGGAAATCGATAGTTAAACCTGAAGCCATAGAAAAGTATAAAAATTTGCCTGAAAATAAAATTGACGTGGAATATTTTCCTGTTCTTCGTACTCGCCCGGGAGAAAAAATAATTGTTGACGATGATGCAGCATCGGGCCGTTCCTTTGTGAGTATTTTTTCTTTTTCTTTTCCCACTCTCCCCTCAACTGAATGTTAAAAATGAAGCTTTATTTTTCAGAAGAAAATAATATATAAATACAAATGTACTTTCTTTAAAAATTGAAATCATGACTTGCGAAAATCATTTATTTTTTCAATGAAAATATCTTTAATGTTGAATGTGAACATATTTTATCTTCTCTTGAATTTGGTGATTTTTTTTAAATGTAAATATACAGCAAATGTATACATAGTTATATTTACCTCAAACCGTTATATTCATTATTGCAATATACAAAGAGTTTTTTTTTATAAGTTTCATACCATAAGGAGAAAAAAAAAAAAAAATGGAAGAGGAAATAAACCAAAGATAACTTTCACTGTCATGTAATATTTTTTGTTTATCTTATTTAAAGATAAAAGATCTCTTGCCATAAAAAAATTTATTGATAGAGATATGAGTGACACAAAATTATGTTTAATTAATTTTCACTTTAAGATTAATAAATACTGTTTTGATAGTTTTAAATGTCATTTTTTATCATTTAAGGTAAAGACAAAATGTCACACTAATGCCTGCTTGCATAATTCCTGATTAAAATATTACATGTTAATATTTAACAATTTTTAAATTGAGACAATGAAAAATACTTGAATTTATGTGATTTGGAAACATTGATAGATTTATTATGAATGCTGTGTAAGCTAGTAAAATTTCATGTGCATAATAGTAAAATTTTAATTAATATATATATTTTAAATCACTGCTAAAAAGTGTCATATATCATTAATTTATATGCAATGATAATTTGAAGTGAAATAGTCAAGGAGTAAACATACATCTTAAAAAATTTCTTCATCATCATTATCATATAGAAAATTGATAATTCACCAATACTCTGTACATTTAATCTTAAGCTAAATATATTGTTTTTTAGATTGACTATATAAGGAGCTATTTTTCTACTGTAAATTTTATATTTAGATGTGAATCTATTTCATCCCCTCACATTGCATCTAGGAGGTAGTTTATAAAACTACAGTGAAACAATAGTTGAATTTTTTGAAACAATTGATGAGATTATTAAATTAAAAAAGTACTTTATCAGAGTTTTACCTAAATAGGAATGTTAAAGTATATTGGCAAATTGTGGTTAAAAAATGTTTAATTCAATTATTCAATTGACTGCAGAATAGACTGAATAACTAAGGCTACATCCATCTATAATTTATATTAGAAGTAAAGGATTTACTGAATAAGATGAGCTACAATAATTGTTTTAATGCTTTTGTGAAAACAAGTGAATTCTTTATATTTTATGAAGGAATATGAATTGCATAACAGAAATATTTTAGTTTACGATGCTTTGTTTATTCTTAAATTAATGTTTTAATCCGCTTTTCTCTCTGATGTTTCTTCAGTGAAAAATCTTGAATTTAGCCTTATGTCTAATGTCTTTTATATATAATTTTTTTATCAAATTGATATATAATCATAGACATTAAACAAAATTTAATTTAAAGACATTATATGCATATATATATATCATTAATTAGCCATATGTACTGTCACTAAATACTATTAGAATATGTAATCTTGCTTCTTTTTCATCTAAATTTAAAAAAAATAAAATATGAGTATTTACAAAAGTTTTAATAAGGACAAACCAACTGCAAATTTATTCTCTTTGTTATTATTTTATGTGCAAATATTAACTATTTTAGACCTATTAATTATTTTTAATATCTTAGATTTCAAAGCATCTGTAAAGAGTTGAAATCAGTGATATTAATTGCTAAGAAGTAGTAGTGTTAATGGATTTTAATTTTGTCAATTCGGTACTTTTCCATTATACTGGCGCAAGTGAAAAGTCGCCAATAATGATGAAACTGCCAAACAGAATATCACTGCCAGTAACCTTTTGCCACCACATTTTTTAAAGAAAATCATGGCCATTTTATCACCTGTGTGAAATGGCGACTGTGTGCTGTCGCCAAAGAGTGTGCTTGGCGAGATTTGCGCTGATATAATGGAAAAGTACCTTCACTTCTATTCAATTATTATTTATTGACTTGATTGTTCTCTTGCTATTATGGAGATAGAGTAACCTACCTTGATTGGGGATTTGAAATTCTGTGGTTTATCTCAAAAATAGCCCTTGTGTTGCTTCAAAGCAGGATGTTGACAGAACAAAATTGAACCAAATTGATATCGGAGTCTTTGCTATAATATAATGCCTCTGTTATTGATCCTTATTAGTGCTGAATTATTATTTATTATCATGTAGAATATTCAATGTATTTAATGATTACCAATGACATTTATTTTTTCTAATTATTGAGAAGTGGGTTGTTTTAAAGATGAAATGGTTAAAGATGGTATTGATAGAAATGCGTGATAAATTGTATTAGAATTTTTTTTTTCAATATTTATTTTTTTCTGGTTTCTTTTATCATTCTTTTAAAATATTTTTTTTAAATACTTAACATTTCCTTTTTTTATATTACATTTTATAAAAACAAGAAGGATTGAGTCCGATTCTTAAAATTTTTATCGACTGTAATTATAAATAAGGTTTTTATCACTGTTACTATAAATGAATACATCACATTATTTTGGTGTAATGTGTTTTAATTTCGCTTTTAAAAGTAAATTTATTTGTTTTAGGGTTACACTTGGAGAGATGAGCATTCTGCACCTTTTCGTTGGGAAACCCAGGTAATAAAAACTCTAATTGTGCTCTTTGAATGAAAGATATTATCATTTTATAGAAATATCTCACTGATACTGAAACAAGTGAGAATTGTTGTATTTTAATCAAAATAACATGAATAAAGCTTTATTTTTTTAAACATTACGAATCTTGCAGTATTTTTTTTTGGTCTATTTTGAAATCTATACTTATAATAAAGCTCAATGTGTGTGTGTTTGCACTTTACAAACATGACCATTGGACCTACAGCTATCAAATTTGGTACGTGTATACCTTGGAGGTCTGGAATGTGGACTTCGGAGATCCTTAAAAATTTTTTAAAAATTAGAGTTTATTTAATTTGAACTAATTAAAAATTGAGCGAAATTTTGACGTTTTTCCGCTATAACTTCCGAACATATTATGGCACAAAGTTATTTTTGCATCAAATTAAAGGTAAAAAAATTCGCTTTCTAATGATAATGTTTTAACTTAAACTTCTATTACTAATGAATTTTTAAAGAAATTTTTAACTACATTTTTCAACAATCTATTTCAGACAGAACAATAAAATTTAGATGCACTAAAATGATTTAGTCATTTAATTTTTCATGATGATTTTATCTAATGTAGTTGTCTAATGATTATAAAAATAATTAGTTATTTGAAAGATGTGTTAGACTTTATATATCTGGCATTAATAAATTTATATCCATGGGTTGATTTTTTAAGCAAAAATAAGGAAATGCATTTATTTCCTTTTTGTTTTTAAGAGTATGATGGATTAAAAATTTGCTGAAGATAATTTCTTTTTACCTTTTAACATTTATTAAATAATTAGAGAGATTTACTTAATTCTGTTTGAAATGTCAATTCATAGATATGTACTTCTTACTGTTAGATGTTGAAAGTTATAGATTATTGCCGATGATTATTTTCTTTGTCTTTTTTAAAGTTTTTGTTCATTTTAATGGCCATGCATTTTTGATCATGGAGGAAATAAATGAAATTGAAGCGTATAATTTTTCTTTTTCCCAAAGAAATAAAGTATATTAATATTACAAAACTTGAAATTAAGAATATATTTCTATAAATTTTATAAAGTTATAGAAAATTAAATTGTCATAACTTGCTATTCATATTTTTTCAAAAATCTGAAATCCATAGTTTTTGTACATTTTTTATTGTTTCTTATTGTGTGATGTATATTATGTATTATTTTAGTGAAATATTTGTAAAAAGATTTAATAGTAATGTACATTGAAGTGAAGACTAAACTTGAAGCAAGATGAACATTTATAATGAATGTAAAAGGGAATTAGTTTATTTATTTTTTGCTATATTTATATTACTTCTAGAGCCAGCTAGATTTGCGATTTGATGCAGAGGAATCAGGTAGTGAAAAGATTACAACTCTTGAGAAAGAGGCAACTAAAAAGAAAGAATCTGAGAAAGTAGAAGGAAGAAAAGAAGAGGAAGTGAAGCGTCCCCCTCCTGTGAAAAGGCCAGAAGTACCTCCTCCTCCAGTTCCACCTCATGCTGTTTCACCTATTCCTCCTCATATTGAAACTCCTCCTCCTGAAGGAAAGAAAGATGAAATCCCTATTTATGCTAAAGTCATGAAACGCAAATCTGCCACAAAGACTCTTGCAATCAGTGAAATGAAAGCTCATCGTAAGGCAAAAGAAGAAATGAAACCTGCAGTTCCTCCTCGTATGTCCCTGGAATTGAAAGGAGCAGTTGATATTTCAAAATACAAAACATTACCCATTGATTTTGAGGTTAATATTTTTTTAAATACTTTTATATTAAAAAACTTACTGTGCTGCAGGTTTGATAGTAAAAGTAAAAATGAATGCTGGATGCAGTAAATTTTAAGTTTTTATTTTGTTTTGGATTTCAGAGTGTATTTTCTTTGTTTATATCTTATTACTTCAAAGAAATATTTATATATTTTCCGATTTTCATCATCATATTCATTTTATTCTTTATAATTATGGTTTGATTAACATAAATATTTAAATTATTACAACTTTTCTTAAGTCCAGAGAGTGAAAAAAGGATTATTTATTAAGAAACAAGATAAAAATAGGTACTAGATAGAAGCTTCGCCGTGAGCTTATTATCAAGCTTGGCAAAAAATGTTAAAAGCTATTAAATGTTGAAACCTAGTGTTCTTTCCTGTTGAATACAGAGGACTTTTTAGTATAACAATCATATATATATGTATATGGTGATTACTTTATAAAAAGTCTAGACTAGTCATTATTTTAAAAGTAATTGCATAAAATCAATTAGCGGCCAGAAAAAAGAAAAGGTATCCTCAAGGTTTCTTGTTGCATCCATTTTGTGTGATGTAATCTTTCATTGATTTTAATATTTGAACTGAGCTTGATATTGTACTAAGAGTTACACCTGTAGAAGCGTAGGACCATTTTTTGTTAGACTATTCATTCCAGGAACATAGCTTGACTTTTCAGTTAAAGTCACAAGTCATTTAGCTTTGATGAATTGCTAATGAAACTATTTTTATTCATGATAAATTATAAATTTAGAAATAAAAAATTATATAAATCTGAAAGTTTTTTCCACTTAAATATAAAGTTGAATCATTAAATGAGTAATATTCCGAATTGCAGCTTGGGAAGTGAATGCTGACTAATGGAGAATCTGAATATGTTTTCATTCTCAAATTACTGTTATTGACTATAATTATCAAATAGCTTTTTTTTTTGGCTCGGATAACTTAACCTTTTTTATTGAAGATAAGTTGAATGAACAAAATTTAAAAATAATTACTGTAGGTTCTGCAGCTTCACTTTTTGCTTATAAGTGTGATTTGCACATTTTATTTTTTTAAATATTAAAATGCATTTCTACATTTTGTAAAAATTTAATATATTTTTGACTACTTTTTTTAA
>JAPMOQ010010989.1:2479270-2520437 GCA_026543055.1 Argiope trifasciata | reverse complement strand
TTCTTTTAGAAAAAAGTATAGATCAAAAACAAAATACAGAGTCTTGCGTTTTTGAATAAATTAAATTACTGCTAAGTTTCACCTTTTGGTATTTTTAAAAAGTAGATCGTAGTAGAAAATGATGTACATTCAGCATTTTTAGTAAAAACACAAAAAATTTTAAATTTATTAGTTGTAATACTTGGCCATAAACATGGATCACTTTTACCCGCTTGTCATTTTCATCGTTATTTTCCGATTCAATCAAATTTATACAAACACATGGTTCTTCAACAAATTTCATTGTTTCAACCTTTTCATTGCAAGACTGCCTAGTTTTCGTGAAATTTTCTTCCCCAGTGGAAGTTTGAATAATAATTTCTAAAATTGAAGCAATTTCATTGCCAGTATTACTTCATAGAGAGAGAAAGAGAGGCAGAGAGAGAGAGAGAAAGATCTACTTGTGAGAAATCACAAGTAGATCTTTCTCTCTCAATTTCCCTCTTCAATTTCTCTCTTCAATCTTTCTCTCTTCAATTTCTCTTTCAAGAAATTGAAGTTTAGCTTTTGTACTTTTTTCTTTTCCGATAATTTTCTTTTTTACCACAATGAGGAATATTTCCTTGGCATGGGCGTAGTTATATCTAATAGTATTAAGCAGTTTATAGAATGAATTACCAAATCACTAAATGCTATCGAATATGCTAATACCTAGTAGTTGAGGCAAGTGACTGTAAACTTAATTACCTTATATTAATAATATTTTACGCTCTTGCACTAGACTATAATACTGTACGGTTCGTGTATTTCCAAATCCTCCATTTAAACTTCTTAGTTAATTTTTTTCATTCCAGCCCTGCCTGATGAAGAAGTAATGTAGTGTGTATTACTAGGCGTTAATCGCTTAATTTATCGTCGTTTTCCATTTTGTTTGAATAAATTAATATAAACAAATATACATAGATGCACAAATAATAAATATTATATTACATTTGCATAAAAGTTGATTACTGATAATTTACAAGTCCATTCGAACCCAACCTCAGCTCGATTTCTGGGCGCTGGGCACACTGTTCTGTCTTAACATGTCTGAAGGGGATTTCCTTATTCATAAATGAACTTATCCTGCCTTTTTATAGATATCACTGCGACGTTTGTCTAATAAAGGCGCCAGTTGATGATTAGCCAATCATATGGAAACAAGCTTGTTAACTTTTAGTATGTGTAACATTATTATTGTTCAGAACACTATTTTAATTTTTAATCCCGGTGCCCCTCCCCCTCAGACGTGGGGTCCGTATGCATAGCACCCTCCTCACCCCTCATATGACTGACCCTGTACAGCATAAACTTATTCTGTAAAGAATTTCATTTAAAATACAGAAAAATGAAAAAAGTTTCAGATATAAGAAATTATTTGAATTTTGTTTCATTTATCTAGGATATAAATCATATTAATATTTTCATTTTTGCACATTTCACATTCACTTTCGTGCATCAGTATATTTTTATAGATTAAAGAGACATATGTCTATATTATTTGACACGTACAGATTCATGGCTTATTTGTGTTTGATTATATTATATTTGCTAAATTTTATTTATAAGAAAAATGTAAAATGTATATTAAAAGTATTTTGTTATATACTATTCATTTACACTTTTATTCATAATTTTTTCATTATATTTGGTCTTATATTTATTCCATTCTCCAAGAGATGGCAGCACCATCCTGAGCAGGAAAAGGAATTCGATCCTTGCATCAACTTGAATTTAAATTCACATGATTCAAAATAAATGAATAGGAGAAAAATTAAAATATACATATAAAATTTTCGATGCTAAGGAATCAAGAATATGATTATTTTTATAAATGATCAAAAAAATTTTATTGGAAACTAATTTTATGTTTGATGCATATTTTGGTTTTTCTTTTTCACTTTGTCTTTATATGTGAACAAAAAGCTTGTATCTAAGCCATAAAAACACATAAGAGAGTTATTCAGAAACTAAGGACCAAGTCGTGGTAGTGCTCGAATGTCGAGCAAACATTGAAACACGCATGCGTATCAACAACCTGCATGCCTTGCATGTCAAACTACATCATTTGCATTGGTATTGCAGTGTGATAAGTACAGTGCTACTTCAAAATGTTTAAAATAATCGATCAGCCCGCCGACTGTGAGATACGGTCGGTGATTCGGTTTCTCACAGCGAAGAACGTTTCAGCAGCGAAAATTCATTGGCAAATAAGCGATGCGTATGGTCCAAATGCAATGAGTGGCAGTAAAGTGCGTAAATGGGTGAGAACTTTCAAGGACGGACATGATGAATCGCATTCAGGTCTACCATCTGTGATTACAGATGATTTGGCCAATGTAGAGGATGAAAAGATTCGTGAAGACCGGCGATTCACAATTTCAACTTTATCATTGGAATTTCCGAATGTGGGTAAAAAAACTTTGCATAAAATCGTTTCTGAAAAGTTGAAATTTCGCAAATTGAGCAAACGTTGAGTTCCCCGGCTGCTTCCTGAGGAATATAGACTGAAAAGAATGGCTTAATTTTTTTGATCGATATCATAAAGAAGATGATCAATTCTTAGGGGAGATTTCCACAGAGTAGGTGACGTCGGTGTCTCACTGAACTCCCGAGTCTAAATGTCAGTCAATGGAATTGAGTTACACAACATCACCAATCAGAGTCAAGGCCAAGTAGACAATCTCAACACGCAAGGTTATGGCAACCGTGTATTGGGACAGACATGAAGATTTGCTAGTCGAGTTTATGCTGCAAGGATCAACAATATATGCAGCCACTTGCTGCATTTATTGTATACCCTAACTAAACTTAGACGTGCGATAAGCGACGTGGTTTTCTGACATTTGGAGTTTTGTTGCTGAATGAAAATGCCAGATCCCATTCTACCATTCAACACAAAATCTGATCAGATCTTTAGATGGGAACATATTGACCACCCACCATACAGTTAAGATTTGGTACAGAGTGATTTTCACTTATTCCGCTATCTAAAAGAGTTTCTCTGCCACAAGCACTTCTCCTTAGATGGCGTGGTGAAAGGAGCAGTTCTAGACTAGTTATTCTCACCGGCGGCAGACGCCTACGACGTCTAAGCTTATAGAACTTTATGACAAATGTTTAAACAAATATGTAAACTATGTAGAAAAATAGAGACACATGTAAGGAATTTAAAAAATAAAGTTTTTTTAAAAAACCTATAATGTTTTATAAGTAAACGGACCTTAATACGAATAACCCTCGTATTAAAATTAATTCATATAAATTTTTCAGTATTTGAGTTTTTACCTTCACATATGTACGAATTGTCGAACCAAATTATAGTCACGTTCTTTGATGGATTTTGTCCAAAATTTGATTAGCTACGATTCTGATAAAAAATATCTTTCTAGTTTGTTATTTTTTAAAAATCATCGTTTCATTATTTATATGATTGGATTAATGGGTAATTAAATTGAGGGGCTTAATCCAAAATTTGTAAATGGAAACAATTTTGTGTTAAAAGCTAACTTACTAAGAACTCTTTGAGCTTTTGACTTATATTATATTCGCATAGATATAATTCCAAAAATAATCTTTACTCCCCGACAGTTGGAATTTTTGTAGCTATCCATAGAAATGCAGGATTTGAATTTAAAAAAAGTTTTTATTTTTATTTTTATTTTATTTTTTTAAAGGTTTTAGGGTTGGTTTTTTTGCTTAGGTTGTAAGGTTTTTAGATTTTTTTTTTCAAGATTATAAGTTTTTTCTACCTGTAAAAGAAAGCAATAAAAATGTCTTATAATAATAGCAAGTAAAAGATAAAAAAAATTATTTTCTTTATTAAAATTAGAATATTCTTGGAATTTTTTTAAAAATCGCTAAAAAGGCTGTAATAGAACCATTGAATAGATATTTAAAAAGACAGCTAGAACTTTAAAATTTTCCCCAAAAATATTCCAATTTCAATAAACAAAATTATTTTTTTAAATATTTTACCTGCTGTTATTATAAGACATTTTTATTGCTTTCTTGTACAGGCAGAAAAAGAAAACTTATAATCTTGAAGGTAAAGAAAATCTATAATTTATTAAAAAAAAATCAAATCTTTTATTCCGATGGATAGTCACAAAATTTGCCTATTTACAAGCGGCATGGACAAGCAGACGCGGTGAAAAGGTACGAAATTAATTTTCCCTCATCTTTTATTCTATAAAAAAATTGTTAGGGAAAATATTGTTTAGAGTGCTAATATTTTATTAAGAATCTCATGTGTCAACTCAGATCAGGGGAAACACAGGGATCTTTTTAAAAAGCTATTTGTTTAGGTCAGTAACTTTTATCAATCACTTAAAGCGTGGAATTCGCTGATTAAACATTTTTAAAAGGCATTTATTGAAAAGCGGCAAACGTGGAATCGGATCAGGAAATAGAATATTTTTCGAATGAAATTACTATGGGCTAAATTAAAATTAAAGTTTAGAAATTAATTTGGATTTAAATTAGATGCTAAAATATCATAACACACACACACACACACACACACACACACACACACACACACACACACACACACACACACACACACACACACCAAGATTTGAATAGTAAACTGTATTCTATTGTATTGTTTTTAGTTTGAATTTTCACTTATAAGACAAACCAATGTTAGTTGTAAAGAATATAACCTTTAAGTACTGAAAAAAAAAACCCCGATTCATTATGGCAACATGCAGCATTTTGAACGAAGAGACTTAAATAGAATGTTTAATTATTATTGTTATTATTATTAGTGTTGCTTGTCTTTTAGATTTTTGTTATCTGGTAATCCTATAGTGACATTGGTGTATAGGTGAACTGTTAGTTGATGACTGAAGGACTGCGAAGTTTTTTTAGATAAAAATATAAGTTTACTTCAATTTAAATGCAAAGTGTAAAGATTTATTCTACGAATAAATGGGCCGCGCTGGCTCGGTGGTAAGGTCTCGGTTTATGAGCCGTACCCTAATAGCACACATATATTGTAAAATATTATATGACATTAAACATTATTCGCAATATTGTACAATGTTGTTGAATATTAAATGATATAATATAATATCGTACAATATTGTAAAAGAGGATGTGTTACCTGTTTAGAGCTTCAGGTTCGAGACCCGATTCCACCGTCGTGTAAGGGGGCCTAATGCACGTCAAATGCATCAAGCCAAACGCCCCCCCCCCCCCATTGGGGTTATGCGATGTGGAGAGGTGGGGGTACCAGCTAAGGGTCACTCTTCTCATCAGACAGCGGCTCAAAATTACAAGGTCCGTCCCAAAATAGCCTTAGTGTTCCTTCACAACGGGATGTTAATATGCAGTGGAAGCTTTATAAGCCAGATAACATCCTCGGGGCTGAGTGATTACTTTTGGTCTTGTGGTCATGTTGTCTGGTTACTAACCGCAATGTCCCTGGTTCAATCCTACCTATCGTCAATGGTAACAAATATAACTAAACTAAACTCGAAAAATAAATTTTGAACAATTAATTCTCAACCACTCAATTCTACTAAATTTTTACTCACTTTATTTACCCGTTCCTTTCGCATAGGATGTTAGTCTCTTGATAAGTTGTTGAACTTAAATTTAAACAAGCGCAGTCGAAGTAAAAGGAGATTTTTATATTATGAAAGGGAAAGGAGGAATTGCAGTTACACTATCACTTTGTATGCCGTATTTGATATTAAAGTATAATAATCGTTTTTGATCACTATTTTTAATAATAAATACAAAATTATCGTTCAATTTATTGATTTTTGAAATGCAACTAAGTCACATTATTTATATAGTTTAGTTTTTTAAGATACAAAAAAATGAGAAAAACGGCACATCTATGATGTTTATGCTATTTATGAAAATGACAACTGTACACTTTCCTATGAAAAGTAATGGATTTTATTGTTAATAACTTCCCTATACCATAAATAAACAGCACTAACTATCACATTCAGATGAAAGATTTTACAGACCTGAAAACACGTGATTAAACAACATTGTTGAAGTGCACCTTAGATGTTGCTCGTTGATATCTTTATATTCGTCTATTTATAGATTGTCGATTCATCACAGTGTGGATGAAGACACATCGGATGCATTGTTATAGTTACATAGACGCGTTGTTACGCACAGTAAGTTGAATTACTCTCTTAACACTAATCATACCAACACTTATTAGATACCTAGTTTACCATAGCGGGTCAAATGACCCGAAATTTACGTTTCCTACTTTTATGTATGAAATATGGATGTTGGAAAGGAAATAAAAATATAATGATAATAAAATATGTATATAATTATATGGAATAGTATTTTTACACTTTCTATTTCAAACGCAAAAAATAAGAGTTGTTCTTATACATCACATTTTTTACACATAAATGTTTCCATCGCACATTTCCCGCAAACAAATTTTTTACAATTGGAGCAAATTTTATTAGTTTTATTCTCTTTGCAGTATCCTATTTGACACCTCTTACGTTTATTAGAATCTGTAACAGGGTTAGGCAACGATCGTTTAGTATTTGCTTTTTCTTTTGGTTTTTCACGGGCAACTCGAAAATCATCGGCAAGTTCTACTGCTAGCTTGAGTAAAAAGTCTTGTCTCGAGACATTATCTCCTTTTGTTTGCTTGTATAAAATCCAGGCATTTATACCACTTTAGGTAACAGTCTTTACGTACTACTTTACGTAACAGTCTTTGCATACATTTGCAGTTTACTGAATATAATAAGATAAGCAATATGTATTGATAAGTTTATAAAACAAAAAAAATGTTCTCCGGGTCAAATGACCCGATGTGGTAGAAAACAATATACGACAGTTATTACTCAAAATAAACAAAACAAAAAAATTATAAAAATAGTATAAGAACAGTAGACTTAATTAGTCAGAAAAAGTCAGTAAGTTAAATTTGGAGAAGTAATAAGATAATACGTGCATTATCAATGCAAAAGTTCAAAATGGGTCATTTGACCCGTTATGGTATAATTAGTGTTAAATAATTGCTAGTTGACTGATGATTCTGTTCTGAAAAGGCACAAGCAATTATTTTGGGACTGCCTCTGAATTTTGTGTGTGTTTTCGCCGATTTTTACATCATTTCCCTTTTTTTTTCTAAAACGTTTTACCCTTCTAGATTATAATTGTCAGTCTCCTTGTTTAATCTCAAAACATTTCCATTATTAATTAGAATTTTTGTTATTTGATTTGAACCACTTTCTGATAGTGACGCTGACCCATCTTGTTGCATATCTCTATAAGAGCACAGAATCTCGGTTTCTAAATGGATAATCTCGAAAACGAAATTTAATAAAAGATTGGCTAAAAGTTTGATTTTTTTGGTCAAAAAATTCTTCAAAATTTTAATTCCCTTCTACATTGTCAGCATTTTACTGATGGAATATACCATAATGGATCCACATGGTGTTGTAGCATGCAAATTATAGAGGGGACTGTCTGCTCAAATATCTTTATCTTTTCGCGTTGGTTTCAAATTAAGAGGTCTATTCTTAAATAGAATTTATGTAAATCAAACTGAAGATTTAAAAAAAAAGATTCGATCTCTAGTCTGACACATTGTTGCGTAAATGATGTTTATATCTTGATTCACAAATCATTATTTTTTTAAAAAAATTGCTCTTCAGTATATAACAACAACGAAGAACATTCAAAAAATGTATTTTATGCAGTCACAAAGAACATGAATAAAAATCCAGTATCTAAAACAATAAAAAAATTGTGGCGAAATATAGTTAAAATAATTTAAAATATAGAAACTTGCTCGGAAATTTAATTGGTATTTCTGAAAAGTTTGCTTCTTAAGTTTTAAACTGGTGCGGAATTTCGGTCCAGTAGTAGACTCTAAAACTTTGCGAGAAAAAAAACTAAAATTTTGATTGATTTGAATCAAAATGATTAACATTTTGAAAACTCTGATCTTAATGAGTGGAAATCATTACTCTCCAAATTTGATATCTGTAGATCCACCAATCTACCTACCTTGTTGAGCGTTTTGAACGTTTTTTTCCATAATGCCTGTCGCACTACTCAGTTTACGCAACTAATCATTGCCAGCTCATATAAACTTAATGAAAATTTATAAGAGTTAATATGCATAAAAAACGAAGTTATTCTTCAATTAAACAACTAGACATGCGATTTACGGAGATTTAAGCATTCAGTATATTTTTTTTTGTATTCTTTGATTTTTTGAGAAACTATGAACCATAATTAAAGCAAATTTTATGAAACTAACTTAAAAGGAAATATTTCCTTAGTTCAAACTATAAAAAGGATAATAAAATGTATTTAAAGTGCTCTAGTGCTGCTACATCTAAAATATTAATGAACTTAACCGAGTTCGTTAGTGTTTAAAAAGTTATTTTTTAAAATTATTTTTAATTACGTGATTTTGTGACCTAATATGTTTATTTATGTTATTATATCATTGAATTATATTATATTATTTTAGATTTGCATTAAAATAGAAATTAAAATAAACTAGTGGTCGAAGAATTAAAATTTTGAATATAATAATTCGCAAAACTAAATGTTG
Source organism: Argiope trifasciata (assembly GCA_026543055.1). Lineage (NCBI taxonomy): Eukaryota > Metazoa > Arthropoda > Arachnida > Araneae > Araneidae > Argiope > Argiope trifasciata. The sequence continues at coordinate 2,511,847 of JAPMOQ010010989.1, read as the reverse complement.
CCTTGTGATCAAAATTATTTTACGATCACTTGGGGCATTTGAACTAGAACTAATAGGATTTTACTGCCTCATTCAATTCCCCACCATCCTTTTATGTTAACTTCTGAATTGTTTCTAGCTTTTTATTTTAATAGCTTGTGTGGTCCATCATTTTGTTTCTTTCTTTAGCGTTAAAAAAATATATTTTCAGTCTAGACTTAGCTATTAGAAATCATAAGGTAATTAAAATTTCAAAATGTATGTCGCACTTTTTCATTAGAAAATCTATTTTTAATAAAATTAATTTTCTTTCTGTTCTACTTTATGCTCACGAAATGAAGATTTTTGCCGCATTGCAGCTCATTTAGTCTTTTCTAATGAGGTATATGAGGTAAGCGATGCGCAAGGAAAAAATGAAAAATAAATAAAAATCTTGAACATGTCGAAAGAGCGAATGCATTAAGCCGTCTTCTACATTCAGAAGCGGTTCCACCCGGCAGTGCAAAACAGTCGGATATCAGCGAACTCTCCTCTTGGGTGATGTACTGTGGATGTGAATATCAACACGGACGGAAAGTTACTTTTTACTTCGGATTTTTCCTTAAAACACCTCTATTAATAGACCCTTTTTTTCCAAAAAAGATTCCTCCTGAACCCCGAAGCGGCTCAGTCAGAAAAAAAAAGAGACCCTGGGAACATCCAGTTGCACAAGAAGCTAGCTGCTCAGGGCTATGCGGAACCCCATCCTGCAAGATCTTCTATGTTGTCGTCCAGGTGTCAAAGTAGGACACAATCAGAGATTCGGATGGAAAAAGAAATATTAATAAATAAAGAGAGAGATAGACTGCTTCTGCTGCTGCTGCGTCTGTGGAGAAATATACCAAAGGGGAAAAAATAAAAGACGCAAAAAAAAAAAGTCTGAAAAAAGCAACTGACTTTCCTCTCTGGCTCTGAAAATCGAGATCAACACGTGCAAAACTATTTCTGCCTTTAATATGAGAGGATATTTTTTTAGTTATTTTTTGTCTCTGCTTCTGAGAGGTTTCCTGTGATTTTTGTGGTGTATTTTCCGTGGGAAGCAATTCAAGAAGTATTTTACAGGTGTGCATGTCGAGGGAGGAACTGAGGCAATTCAATATTTTGTAACGGCTGCAGGAAAATCCTGCTGCTACTTTATCGGGGAAATACGTGTCTCTCTTCTGCAAATAGAAATTCCACATGAATCTTTGGATAGATTTTTTTTTCATTAAAGGATGTTTCGATTTCTAGAATGGCTCACAGCATTACAGAAAGCAAAAGAACTTTCACTAATCCTCAATAAAAAAAAATCGAACGATATTCTTCAGTAGCATTAAAAAAAGTAAGTGCAAAAGAAATGATTACACGGATTCGTTTTACAAAGTTAATTGATAGGCAGGATGATCTTTTGTAAAGAATAAAGATAATATAATCGATTTTTTTTATACTAACAAGAAATCTAAATTAAACTTACTTATTACTTATTATAAGATTTAATAAGTAATCTCTTCTCTACAAAAAATGAATAAAAATGATATTGAGTTCGAATCAATTAATTAAATGTAAAAAGTGCACTTTCAGACAGTTTCTTTACAATAATTTTTTTCTCAGGTAATGGTTGAACATGTATTTGTAAATTTTATTAAAATCAATAATTTGAGAAATGCATTACAATTTTAAAATTGATTACATGGTTTAAAAAGGACATGCATCATACATTTGGATCTTGGGGCTGGGATAAATACTATGTAAATAAACAAATAAATTTTTTTAAAGATAAAAATATATATATATTTTGTAACTTTGTTTATAATTAAATAGAGTTTCTTATTATCATGATTAGTTTGATTACTTTGAGAAACAACATATTAGCTATTTTTTTTACAAATTATTATTTCTGAAATTTCAAAAAAAATGAGGCTATATATTACAAAATGGATCTCAATGGATGTACTCTGAAACCATATTTGACATTTCATGCAAGTTGGAAAAATCCGTCTTTGCCGTCTATTCTTCCCTATAATTAAAATCTATTGCGATAAATTTCCAGGAATGAGAAATGTAATTTATCAGAAAGTACACTGATGGAAAAAAAAAATCCCAACACAAGGAAGGAGCTGTGCTAGATAAACGAAATTTGGTAGGCGTATTTATACATCTGAAAGATGACGTTCATTCAAATTTCGAGCTACGCGCGTAAATGTGGCGCTAGTAGCGACACTGCTAACATGCAAATGAAGTTTGCTTTAAATAAGCGCTGTAAGGTTCGTGATAGCTATTTACAGTTGAGATTTGACGTAGTGGGTTAATGTTAGTCAAGGATGTCTCTGAGAAGATGAAGAAGCCATTATCAACAGTTCACTGAGTTTGAACGAGGTCGTGTTGTAGGGATACGAGAAGGTGGGTTTTCTTTCCGCGATATTGCCGAAAGACTTGGCAGGAATGTATCCACTGTGCATGAGTATTGGCGGCAGTGGTCAAGGGAAGGTACTGCCTCAAGAAGACCAGGTTCCGGGCGGCCACGTGGTACTACTGAGAGGGAAGACCGTCGTATTCGGCGTATGGCTGTGGCTAATCGTACTGCGTCTGCAACTGAAATTCGAGCTGCAGTTGGCACCACAATGAGACAACGAACTGTTACAAATCGGTTACTTCAAGGACAGCTCCGAGCCAGATGTCATGTACAGTGCATTCCACTGACTCCAAACCAGTGCCGTTTGCGACATGAGGGGTGTAAAGCTAGAGCTCATTGGAGGACGGAGTGGAGATGTGTTGTGTTTTCTGATGAAAGCCGGTTCTGCCTTGGTCGCAGTGATAGCCGTTTGTTGATTAGAAGGAGGCCAGGTGAACGCCTGCTAGTGACCTGTCTGCGGCCTAGACACACAGAGCCTACTCCTGGAGTTATGGTTTGGGGAGCAATTTCGTATGGCAGCAGGAGCACTCTCGTGGTTATCCCACGCACCCTGACTGCAAATTTGTACGTCAGTCTAGTGATACAACCTGTTGGGCTGCCATTCATGAACAGCATTCAAGGGGGTATTTTCCAACAGGATAACGCTCGCCCTCATACCGCTGTTGTAACCCAACATGCTCTACAGAGTGTCGATATGTTGCCTTGGCCTGCTAGATCACCAGATCTTTCTCCAATCGAGCACGTATGGGACATCATTGGACGACATCTCCAGCGTCGTCCACAACCAGCATTAACCGTTCCTGCATTGACCGCCCAAGTGCAACAGGCATGGAACTCCATCCCACATACTGATATCCGACACCTGTACGACACAATGCATGCACGTTTGCATGCTTGCATTCAAAATTCTTGCGGTTACACCGGTTACTAATGTATCAACATTTCACATTTGAAAAGACTCTTCTCGCCTATGGCTCTATCTGTGATCTTGAAACTTTAATAAATTAAATATGTTACCTAGACAAATGTATTCCCAAAATTTCATTACTGTACAATAATTTTTTCTTGGTGTTGGGATTTTTTTCCCATCAGTGTAGTTTCTTGACTATATTTTCTTGAAAAAATTACACCATAATTGAAACTCATATCTACAGAAATGACTATTGATTTGAATTTTTTTAAATGTGTACATTAGTGATCAAATTTTCTGGACCATTTGAGCTCTAATTATTTCAAGGGGAGAGACACAAAATATCTAAAGCCAGGGAAAGAACGGAGCACCAAATCACTTTACCCTTTATCATAACAAAAGGCATATAACAAAATAAATAATATTCTAGAAAATTATTTCAATTTCCCACCAAATTGAATTATTATTGGCAAACTCTAAACCTAATATATCTTTCTGTTAACGATTTTTGAATCAGGAAATATTAGCTTTGTAAGTGTTTCGTAAATATTATTTTAATTTTATGATTTGTAGTTTCGAATCTAAAGAGAAGAGCATCCATTACAGAAATAAAAAGAACTGTTGCAAAATATACATTTTAAAAAATTAAGAAACAAAATTCCGGTCAATGAATTTTGCTTCAGTGGAAAGATTATTACTATTTATTCTAAGCATTGCAGATTCATCTAAAAATCTGTTAACTTTTTAAGGCATCGTCAAGTGACAGCACACGAACTTTTCATTGATATGGGTTTTTGGAGCCGATACTACCATTTTGACTTCATGGCCTTGCTTTGAACTGTCAATACTGATAATAAACTGTTGATGGCACAAAATATGTTGCCTTGTCTAACGAATCAAGTTGAAAATTGTTTCGGGTTGGGACGAATGAATGCGAATGGACATGGAGACAATCTAATAAATCTCTAGGTTTCATATATCAATAGGGGCCTGATCAATCTAACTGAGCCTCTGTGATGATATGCGACGTGTACAGTTTTAGTGGAATATGAAACCCCTGATGTGTCAAGAGATGAACCTGAGAAATGAAGAGCATGTTAACATCCTGTCCGTTCAGCTACACCTATTTTTGCCTATTATGCATTCCGACGGCTATGAAGGCTATATAGCATCAGAAATGGCGAAAATTCTTGTAAGTGGCTACAGGAGAATTCTTTTACAGGACTTTAGTCTAAATACCCAGAAAGAATTATTATTAAAAATTTCTATGATGCTTTACAAAGTACTGTTTAGAAAAGTATTCACCACATAGCATTTCTATGGATTTGCGAAATGCCCAGGAGGATTTATAGTGCCTTTTTTCAGTATACCTTCAGACGTTAGTATAGTCAATGCCGTGTCCTTTAAGGCACTCCTTATTGCTCTTGGAGACTCTACCTGTTATTAGATAACTGTACAAGTTTTTCTTTTGTTACTCAGTGCATTTGAATTATAGATGAATTATGAGGACGACATGGGAGCCAGAATCAATATTTCTGTATCTCATCGATGAAAAAATGCAACTTAACTGATCATGCAAATTATAATTTTCTTTTCTTAAGAAAAAAGTATGTTTTTGCTTTTATTCATAAATCAATCTAAAATAATCATTTTGCCCTTTCCTTTTGAAAGTTAGAACTCTGTTTCAAAGTTTTAATTAAGATAAAAACTAATTAGATTATTTTACTTTTCAATTAATGTATCAAGTAATATTTCATATTGATTTCATACATTAATTGAAATAAAAACGATATTACTAAGTGTTACAAAAAGTGTTTGAAGAAATAAAGAAATTCCCATACTCAGTTAAACTTCCATCTGTCGAACTTTCTGGCAACAAAATCTCTTCGTATTCTGCTTTTGCTAGTGTCTTGGATTTTCTGAGAAAAACAGCTTCTAGATCTCGATAGATATTTCTGGATATTTAACAAAAATTTTGTATAAAAAGTTATGCAGAAAAAAAGAAATTATTCCTGTTCTTTATAAGATAATAATTAAATAAAAAACTGTTTCAGTAATTGCAACGGCTATAAAAATACTAGAAAGATCAAAATCGCTTAAGAAAAAGCAACACTTGCCAGCAAGAATTATGCTATTATTAGCTTCTATTCGACGAATTTTTTATCTAATTTCTTATAAAATTTTTACTTCAAACTGAATTTAGTTTTTTTTACAGCGATATTTAGTTTTTTTTATAGCATGATCCTAAATAGAAATAATTAAGCGTTTAAAAGAAGTTCAACATAATAGAAGACATAGAAAGAAAGATAAAAAAATTCGAAAAAAGGTAATTTTATCGGCAGATGTGGTAACAAAATTTTGAAAAATTACTACTTTTTGTGCAATTTAATTTTTTTTTTGAAAGTTCAACCATTTTTAATGATAAAATTTTTAGATAGAAAATCGTGAAAAATTTAGAATACATGTTTCTATATACTGAAATTCCCATGCATCAATATTTTTCATTTCTATGTGCAAAGAATTGATTGTGATTTATTTTGATAAATTATGAAAAACCATATTTGAAAATATAACCTTTCTGAAGCATTCATATACTTTGAAATAACATACTATACAGCTCTTGATAATGTGTTTCGGTTTATTCGCACTGTCTTGATAAATGCTTTCCTCCATGTTCAGTAAAAATTTGCTGAGAGGTTGTAAAAAGTTAAAAATTCTATCAGAAATCAACAAAGGAAGTTTTCTTTTCTCTTTTAACAGAGTCATTCAACTGGCTCTTTTATACAAAGTTGTATTTTCGTTTTTAGAGAACAATAGTTGCTTTCCAGTTCTTTTGATTCTAATCGTTGGCCTCCATCTTTTAAGGATATGATTTCATCAGAGATGAGATATCTCGCTGATTAGTTACTAATTTATAACATAACGAGGAGCCTCAGGAAATGAGGGGCAGGATTTTCGTTTCATTCTGTGGTTTGAACACTTTAGAATACTTTCTATACTCAGCCTCAAATAAATGTTGTTAGATATTCTATATTCTTTAGTTTCATCTTTTTAATTGGAGGGTTTCAAATAATACAAAAAATAATTTTCTTGTTCCAGGAAGAAGAGCGTATATATTGAAAGCTGAGTACCTTAATTTTTGTTTGCTGAAGCAATTTACATTTAATGCATTACTTCAGTCATACCATTTAAAAGAAAAGAAAGAGAGATAGAAGGAGAGAGAGGGAAAGAATAATAAAACTTTCATGAAATTTTTTTAAGGAAGATTTTTTCCCTATTTAATTGTAACATTCACGTAAATGAATTAGTAGTAGTTGATATAAACTTCATTACTGCTCAAAAGAAAAAAATCTTTATCTTCGAAAGTATTGAAGAGATTTTAAAGAAACTTTATGTACACATAAGTTTCATAATATATTGTTCGGTGTTTACTGTGGGTTGCGGCTTATTCCGTCTGGTCGACAGTAACATCAAACAGGTTCATGAGCCCGAATGCCTTCAAACAATGTAGCACTGCCTAAGGACTCGAGAATAGCTGGTTTTTATTGAAACCTATGCAGATCAAAATGTGGGAAGGAGTAGATTGAATCGCATTACATTTTGGACACAGGGGACAAACTTTGTAGTCCACGCTGTGTGTGTCCACTTCGAAATATAATGGGAGTTGTCTGATGGGGCCTGTTGCCAACCCCAGTTTAAAAAGTACCAATTCGACTTTCCGCATATAATTCATGCACGGAAGCCCTCCTCCAAGAAGAAAAGATATATTGCCTGATCAGGGTGGCGATTTCTGAAAAAGTAAGACAGTCACCTTGAGCCGTGTCCTTATGGCTGCTTCATCAGCAATTTTATTCTCGGGCACATTCATATGCGACGAAACCCACTGAAAGATGATCTTAACTATGGTAATCAAGCGATTCCTAGTCGTGTGGTCCCCGTGCCGCCACTATTCAGACAAATGCTGAATGAAGCTTCGGCTGTCACTCTGAATCCAAATGTCCGTGCGAGCACTCTCAGTTATGCAAAATTTAAAACCATCCTCAATAGCTATTAGCTCTGCATGGAACACTGAGCAGTTGTCGGGGTTACTTACACAGATATTAATGAACGCCGTTTTCCTTTTCAGCAAAAATTCCACTACTCGAAATAGCATCATCACCATGCTGTCAGTATAGGTCTGTCGATGGCATGAAGGTCTATGCTTCCTTCGCCCAAAATGATGTTTGTCCAAAACCCTCATATTCCAATGCCATATTGATCTTCTTTACGGATGTTAAAGAATAGGTAACGAGTTCCGAGTTTTTTCCAAATCAATATTTGCTGAAAATCAGTGCTAGGTTGAATTTGACTTATCCGTAAACAGAAAACGTACCTTCTTTTTCATTTGCATCAAATGTTTATGTTCTTTATACCATGTTAAATGAGCTTCCCAAATATCAGGACGTTTTATTATTCTGGTAATCAGATATAATAATGAATATTTTTAGATAAGTTTTCTGTCCTTCCTTCCTTCCTTACGTGCTCGAAGTACAACTACTTTTGAGTTCAATTTTATGGAAGAAGCTTGTCCACATACAGCTCATCTGGCAGTCAAATTTATGGATCTTAGCAAAATGGCATTTATGGATCTTGGAAGAATATAAGCACATTAGTAAAATAAATTCAACAAGGGTGCCGAATATTTGAAAAATTATTGATTTAATAAAGGACTATTTATAAAAATTTTAATAAATGGAAAATAAAATTGATATACTTTTAGTTTAATAATTTTTATTAGATATATCTCAAATGGTAGGGTAATTATGGTTTTGCAAAATGCTGAATAATAAACTTCTCAAATTTTATTTCCTATTAAATATTGTGTATACAATTAAAGATTAATTATAAAATGCTATTGAGAAGAGTTTTGAGCATTATTGGTTAAGTTGTTTTGCGGGTTGCAAAATATTTATTCTTATTTAATAAAAATACAGAATTTTTTGTGAAATACACCTTTCAGTTCCTAATAGTTTTATTCATCTAATCGAATGGAGGGATTTTAATACAGGGAAAAACATAGCCGTTTACAAATATATGGCTATTCTGATATATGTTATAAATGTATTTTATTAGTATTTATGATAAAAATATTATCTAATGAAAAAGTTATTCTCGGAAGCTGGAAATCAAAGGCAAATTTCTTTATATCTAAACTACTATCTGACAGCATAAATTGTTGATGTTAGAAACAGTCAATGATAGGGTTTGAAATTCACTTTCAGTCCCAAACTTCTAAGATATTGCAGTCATAGAAAACTGTAAATGCTAAAGGTATTCGTTTTAATGAGACATTAATTTAGCTAACAGGATTGTCTATCTTCAATATTAAAAAACATTACGGCGAAATAAAATTTCAACCCTCCATCATTTCTACAGGCTTTGAGCCAGATGGGCTATTCATGAGCTCGTACTAGATTTTTACATTTCTAATAACATATTTAAAGTCGAAAACCCCCCCCCCCCCCCCCGATGTTTTGTCATGAGAATCATTGTACAAGGTTATCATCCTATTGGAATTTCCCTAAAATTTGCAGCACCGAGTTTGAGATTAACTAAAACAGGGAAAAAAATCGATGCAGTATTGATATCAAATATTGATATCAAACACAATTAAAACGAGTGAAATAATTGTATGAAAATTTAACTGATGTATCCTAAAAGTGTTTTTTTAAATTTTTAAACCGGTGTAAAAATATTTTTTGTATGATACTGTGCTATGGAATTTTCAATTGTGTTTGAGATAAAGAATTAAAAAAAATACTTTTATAAGGATCACTCATTATCCAAGAATTAACTACGTGACACATTTGGGAAACTCTTGATTTACTGATTTCCTCTGCGAAATTGTCCAAAAAATTTTTTCATCATGCATATCTTATGACACAATTTATAGGTGGTTTTATAGTTAATAAACATTATTACATAATAGCATTTAGTTTTAATATCTAACCAAAACTCCAAACATTTAAATATTTATTAATAAGATTTTAGGCCATTCTCTACTTATGAAAAACAAAAAATTTTTAATTTTAAGGACGACCGATTTTAGGAAAGTTAGTTATGAAATTTTATGCTAGTATATTTGGTGTAAGCTACTAAAACAACCATGTCTTAATTGGCCCGTTCATTATATTATTGGCCCAGTTCATACATTAAAAAAATATCAAAAAGGAAAATGATAACTAAGGTATCCAAATTTTAAACAGCATAGCTTATTTGAACTCGCAATATTAATGTGTTACGAAAATAAGTAATGCAGGTAAGTTAAGGAAATCCTTCATTATATAAAGTAACAGAGTACATTTTAACGAGTTTTATGGGCACTGCTATTTCCTGTAACAATAATAATAATAATTGTAAAAAAACTATTTAATTAATTTTAAAAATTATATTTTTCTGGATTTAACTTTCACCGAGGTATAATATATTTCTCTTTCAATTCTAAGATGTATTTTACAGTTTTCCTTTGCAATAAATGATGTAAATTGTTTTGTTACCAAAATGAAGCATATTTGCATTATTATTGGGCAAAAAATATTATTTTTATTATAATCTGTAACAAGTCAAATGGCTCAAATTTCGCCCCAGGAGAAAAAACGAAATCAAATATAAAAGTGAACACTGCCAATTAAGCTGAAAGAAAATGTTCTAGAAAATGCTTTTTTCTTATTAATGATTTTAGATTATTTATACATCAGATTTAATAGATTTGTAAAAAAGCGTTTCACTACATTATTGAATATAGTTATATCTTTTTTATAATCACTTTTCTTTTCTTGAGGCTATTTTCATATCTGACACATGTAGGTTACAAAATAATATCTTCATATTTTGGACTTTTAAGAGAATTTCTAGTTCATTTATAAGTTTTCTTCTTTGTTTTTGCTTTTACTGTAAATATTGCATTTCCGGGAAGTTCTCTGACCCAGAAATAAACAGATGCTTGATCATAATCCGAAACACTTAGTTTGAAATTTGGAATCAGTTGCTTGCTTTCTGGATCATGAAGGACAAGCTATATTAGTAGAAGATTAAACAGGACACAATTAGCATTCCTAGCAAACGGGCTGGTCGCCAAAGGCAGCTGTTCTGAAATATATCCCATATGACAAATGATATATGTTATCATTTCGTGAAGTTCATTCTAAAATTTCTGCTTTTATCTCCCATTTTAATCGTATACATTTACAAAGTCATCTCTCATCATATTTTTTTAGTCTTTACCATTCTACTAGGACCCAGGCAAAGGAACAATTTTTTTTTCATTCACATATGAGTTTATACAATTTTATTATACTAAAGCCTATTTACTTTCTATTTTATGTTAATACCCCATTAAAGATGAATGTTGTCTATTCTTGGAGGGATTCATTGCTTTTAGCAATGGTCAGACGATGAGGATGACATATCAGCCTATATCTTTTCCCGAGACTTTAGCACACCATCCATTTTACTTTCTACGAATTTAGCATGAATATGTTTCGTACATATGAAATATCATTTTGAGAATAGAATCTCGAACATTTGACTTTTTACACACCAAGACGGACCCCCACAGTTCGATATATAGATTGTTCTATCAATATAGTAAGATTTCACATCTCGATGGATCTATTTGTCCTCCAAGTGAACAATGCTCCAGTTGATTTTATCAGCATATTCTGCTGTGTTACTGGCATGCGTGATTTATTTTAATGAAGGAAAATTTGTAGCTAATTTATTGGCATAGGAATCGAATGATTCCAGTTTCTAAGCCGATTCTACGAAAAATGCGTTTGATGTCCTTTAAACTTGATATCAAGGGTCAAACTTTTTCTCGTTGTTGTAGCAAGAAAATTTTGGGGAGGAATATTATTGAAGTGTTGTTCTTATCATTGGATCTCGGTTCAAAATTAAGGTTCATTCCAAACAAACTGAGTTGCCTCAACACGATGTGTTGCTATGAAAAAACAGAGCTAAGAAGCAAGTATAGGCATTCTTACATGTACTTCCATTAGGCATAGGCATTCTCATATGTATAAAAGATTCCGAATCTTATTTTCCAGTAAATGAAAACTGGGGGAGGAGAATCTGCACTGTTCTTTTGTTTTGTTCAGCAACAATTTCAAGTCATTTTGTTGCCATTAAAAGGAAATTTTCAAATTTCATCCACAAATAGTCATTTTAGTTGCCAGTAAAGAACAAAACTCACTGCGTCTTAGGAAGCCAATGAAATTCACTGAGACAGTTCTTGACTATCATAAATCATATTTCTCATCATTCTCTTTACTTATGAAATGAAGAGTTTTTTTGTTTTTTTTTTCTATATAGAAAAGTGTGAATAATTGAGTGTATACTGCTACGGAAAAATCCGAAATACGCCAATGGCCTGTACGGTGAAAAGCCCAACAGGTTGAATTGACAAAAAGTTGTTACTGCTTTTTAAACGATAACACAACATCAAAATACAGAAGAAGGGTGCAGATAAATAGCAGCAGTGGTTATTAGACAGTCACAACAGTGCAAAACGCTCAGAGAGAACTACTTTATCTTGACTCTATTTACTAGTGCTGATCACTCGCTCAAACATAATTCACTATTTGTGTGATTATTCAAACATAATTCACTATTGTGTGATTTTTGCGTTTTTATAATTTCCAATAGTTTGTATACAAGCTTCTAAAAAATCTATACATTCAGTATTCCAGCAATTCCTGGAACTTCCATTTTTGTCACCCAATTCGTTGTCAAGTCATCAAGTTCAAGGGATCACTGATCGGCATCAATTCAGTTCTTGAAGAATTGTCTGTAAAACTATCTTCCTTGCCATGCAGATAATTACTGAGAGAAGCCATATTATACATTCGTAATATTTTTACAGTCTTCTTTACGCTGATTGTTTGGACGCAAAATGTATCACAAATCTGTAAATTTAACATAAAGTCACCATATCGAGATTCAGATTGTATCATCAAATTTTGAGTAATTGTGCTCATACGCATACAATTAAATAAACAGTTAGATCGTCTACCTTTTGATGATTTTAATTCAAAACTGTCGGCACATCTGTAATTTTTGTAAGGCTAAAATTTTAGATTAGCATAACATTCAGATGTGCAAATCAGTTAAGATTGTACATAAAAATTCATCTATTTGGCTTCATGCGTTTGCGAATTTTCTTGTTCAGATATGAAAAAAAGGATGACTTTACAGTCAACCTTTCGATTAAATCATATGAAAAATTTCGCCTACCTAGCTCGTTGCTTTTTTTTTGAAGTATCATATGCACACATACAGAGGATTTCAAATGGAGAATTACGAAGAGTCGTAACATAACCATTAACATGTATGCTGCTATGGGAGAACGTAGCATGGCATCTAGGGATGCGATTGGAGTCTCCAGCATAGATTGAAGCATGCGAATGCTCCAATCTATGCTCTAATTCAAAATTAACTCCATTGTGTATGGTGAGGCACTCCGAAGACTATGCAGTTTCATTAAGAACAAAAGACCGGGACTACTAATTCAGAATATAATTTTGCTCCTTGATAATGCGCGTGGACGCTTCTTCAGAGTAACACACACGGAACTGACTAAGTTTAAGTGGAAGCAACTCGACGATTCACTCTACAGCCCAGACATGTCTCCTTGCGATTTTGATGTGTTTGGTCTCCTGAAAAAACCTCTGAAAGAGAAGAGCTTCGACTAGGACGGCGAAATCAAGGTTGCTGTGAAAGACTGGGGTTCATCGCTTCCACATGAATTTTGGGAGCAAGAAATACTTCGGCTCGTTAATCAATGGGATTATTTGCTCAGGCCTATTGTGTATACTTTGAATAAAGCCTTCATTTATACCCACAGTATCGTTTCGTACAGTTTCATTTGACTGCACATATAACTGTATAAGCATACAGACTTCTTAAGTATTGCGTATTTCTCAAAATATTAATTTTTTTACGATTGCAATATACATATACATATGGCCGTATAGACATTTTTAAGGACGTGTATTGCTCAAAATATAAGCTTTTAAATATTGCAATACTTTCTCTTTCCTCCGGTGCATTCTAAAATTCTCTTAGCCTATTCTTTGTCCTTGTAAGTTTAATTTTTTTTTCCAGTTTGGAAAATTCCAATTCAAAGTACAGAAAGCGCAAAGATTTAGGATGTATTGAAAAAAGAGATTATCTCTTTGAGCTTCAAAGGGATTTTGCAAATTAGTTCTGCACGCTTCATTTCTCTTGCGAATGAAATATACAGATTCTGAGCCACTAAGATAAATAAGAAAAGACCTTGTGTTACAATTTAAAATATTCTTTGACTAACTTTTTATCCAATGCCTCGCTGACTTCGTAAAAGTCTTTGATAGTCAAATCTGCTTAAGTCTATTTATGTAGTACGAGTATTTACGTACTTTTTCTACTCTATTAGAAATTTTTTTCACATGGTGGATTGAGGTCATAATATTCAGGCGCTTCTTTTCTTCGATGAGTAGGGACTTTCATCAGTTGAAGTTTGATAAAATCAAGGATTAGGCATTTGTATCTTTACTTTTACAAAGTTCTTTTAAGAAACCAATTCTGATAGCGATATTTATTATTATTACTCTTGTTTTGTTTATTATGTATATTAATTTTCTTATTCTCTACTTCAAGAATTCGGAACCATCTTTCTTGGATCGTTTTACTTCGCTGAGGGTTAGTTGGTTGGTTAATTTGGTTTTTTGGCCAAAGGGCCATTCTTGGCTACACTGCGCCATTCTTATGGTAAAAGGTAGAATATTGTTAGTGTTTGACGTTTTGTATAAAATTATGTATTTTCTTGTAAAAATTAATGTAAAAAAGTAAAACAGACTAAAACAAAAAAAAATGAAAAAACAATTTAAAAAATGTAATTGTTTAAGTTAAATATATGGTAAAAGGTGTATAGCAATTAAAAATTTAAAGATGTACGGATGATAATTCCTTTTCAGCAATTTCGTTCGAGTTACATTTGATGAATGAAAAAAAATGGTGTCGATGGGAGTCAAAAACTGGGCATTCAGTAAAAATCTGACTAATTGGGAATTCTGTGTGACATGAAGAACACATAGGTGCCCTTTATCCGAAAATAAGCTGCTTGTGGATAATCCGAGTATGTACGATACGTAGGCTAGAAAAAAAGGAAATGATGCAAGTATGATCGCAGTAAGATGAGCACATTTCCAAAATTCTTTATTAGGCCTTTACTTTCGTTCTGTTCCTTTAGTGATCATTTTAATCTGGACAATCTTATTTTTATTCAAAACTTTTGTGCATTTCCTGATGATAAAACTAATTAAAATTTGTAGATAATTCTCTGTTGCCACAATATCTTATTACTTTGATAATGCCTCTTACTATAGCCTAAATGAAATTAAACATTTCCTCCACCGTCTGTCATCTTGCTTCTTTTACAGTAAAATCAATGCTCCCAATCACATGACAAAAAGTTCTGAGGTTTGCTAATTATTTTGGCAGTACTGTAATTAATTTCAATTTCCTATTCTTCGAATAAACTGTCTGTAAAATTAGCGGAATATTTGTTACTGGTTTTCCAATAGTGGATGAAACAAAATCACGCTATTTAAAATGTGAAGAATCAGTGAAATTGATTTGAATTTCCTTGCAATGAGGAAATCCATTGTTGTAAAAATAAGTAAAAGAAATATTTTTTAAAAAAATTGCTGAAATTTAAGAAAAATTTGCAAGACAGCTAAACTGATATTAAAAAAGTCACAAATTTTCAGCTCTTAAAATTATATAAAAAATCAGATTGCCTGATGTATAAAAATCAGATTTTGTGTAATATTATTTTTGAGAATTATTGTAGATGAATGCCAAACATCTCTTAGATGAATTTAAATAAAGAATTCGCCCCAGGCTAGACACTCTAATCTCCCTAAGTATATTTATATTATTTTGGTAACTATCTGTCAAACGGTTTGTCTTGCAAAGAGTCAAAACTCACACTCACAAACTATCGAACAATTGCTAGAAATTTTAAATATTTGACTAAAAGCAAACAATTTGTCGTTCAATCTCAGCTGTTGGTTCGATTCCACCAATTTTTATTTTAAATGAAAACTCATGAGCCAGATATGTTATAAATTACTATCTGTCGTTCTACCTTCCATTTTCTATTTTAATGTTTATTTTTTTATAGAAAATACAGTGAATTTATATAAAAACATTTCAGTTAAACTATAATTTTGAACCGAAAAAATATTTTGCATCATTGTAGATATAACTAAAAATGTTTCTATGGGAAAAGCCTTAGGAAAGGAATGACATAGATAATAATTTCGAAATGTGATCTTAACACAGTATAACAACCATCAAAAAGTTATCCGATGTAAAAAAAAAAAATGTGAAAAAACTTTTTTTATGATCAGAAAGATATTAATCACATCGATAAATATTTGTTGAAAAAAAGAGATGAATGGAATTCTATCGATAAGAAGTTGAATATTGATAGGTGATAACCCACTTTCAAAAATCATTTATCAAGGTTTAGGTTGAATTTTGATTGGAAGGACGATTTCTGTAGAAACAGTGTTAAATTTGAATTACTCATTTTTAGCCATAAAAATATTTGTTATAACTTTTAATCATATTAATTAAATACTAATGCTAAGGGGAAAATAATCTTGTATTCCTTCTGTGCAGTGTGGTAATACATTTATTTGGAATTTCATATTTAACTCATTTACACTCGGAAAGAAACAGGATCAAGTTTAAAAAACTGTATAATATTTACAGGTTGGAACTTTAAATTCATTCATACAAATGATCATTAAAATTATTTTAAATTCTTTAATTTCAAAACGGCGTCTCGAAAAGCTTGAAAAGTAATGTGTTCTTATAATAGAATGATTATGCTGATTTTATTTTGACATGTTGCAGAAGCCCCAAGAGGCAAAATAAGGAAGTTATAAAAATACCTTAAACAATAAACGACCGAAAGACCCTTGTTAAAAAGTATACTCTTTACTTTAATAATAATAATAATAACAAAACTTTCGTAGTGTTTGCTGTAAGATTAACTGAGAAATTTGGGATTAAAATTATGCTGGGGCTGTTCAATAAAAGATGCTTTCCAATTTTTAAATGATCAAAAAATCTTGAAAAATTAAATTTATATGACATTTGTGGCAGGATTGATAAAGAATAGATATTGCATGTCTCACAATAGGGACCTTACTGTTGTGGCCTTGGAAGCTAGCCAAGTACCCTTTGTTTCATTTTGACCGACGCTAAAATTGAATGTGACGCGCGGCAAACGCATTATTTTTTTTTTTTGCTTTTAAATCATCATCAGCTAGAGTCTATGTGATTCTACAGTAAGATTACAGAAAATTTTCCCATTTTTACAGCAGAGTTAAAAACTGTGAAGAAAGGTTAAGGAGAAAAGACCATTGATTTCAAAGGACCTGTTGATTGCTTTAAAGCAAATAAATATCAAAATTGTTACGATAATAAGGATGATAGTTGATCAAATGATATAAGGAGATCTATCAGAAAGACCGAACATTTCGTTAAGTATCACTAACACGCAACTCATATAAGAACTACAAAATACGAGTGAAAAAATACATTAAAATTTTTGTTTGTTCCAAAAGGCAGACGAAAAGAGATTCAAAATTTTGAAAGCTTAAATAGATAAGACATTAGTTACAGGAAAAATGTAAACTTTTTGTGTACGGAGCAATGAAGGGTTGGAAATAAATAAATGACAAATGTTATCATCGGAAGAAGTTTTCAATAAATTACACTTTATGATCGTCTTATCCATAGATCAATCTAATATAATAGCTCATATTCAATCATGCAATTTCTAAAGTGAATTGTAAATTTTGATTAAAATATTTAAAAACTCTCTTAGCTACATCTTCGACAGAAAATGCAATCGAACATGTTTTAGCGCTCACTGCTATCTACTAAAACTTACAAACAAACAAACAAACATTTTGATAGTTAACTCGAGAAAAAAAACATTCAATCGACAGAATCTTTTTCAATGTAGAGAATTAAACTCCCTTACAAAATATATCTCTGAATTTTCGAATACTGCAAAGCCTAAAATTTGTTTACATGGTGTCTCTATATAACTGCACTCAATCGCAAATTGTTCGGCAAGTATATTTCTAACAAAAAAATTTAAGCAACGAAGAAAAAACAACAATTCTAATTTTCACCAAATCACTCAGCAGGTGTTATAAAGTCCAGAATGTTTCGTGGATACTTTTTTTTCAATGTGCTTGCATTTACTAATCAGAATTACAATAATCAGATCGAGTTTGATTAGCTAAATTGTTTTACTAAAATTATAATTTTTATATCAGTAGCTCTATAGAGTTATTGCACTCTGAAGGAAATGTGGAAAAGCTAATTGATTCTTAAAAATTAACGGTTATTAGTACACAAATAATAAAAAACAAAAATAGATTCATTTAATTCTTGTTCCGGAAGAGGAAGAAAATCTATTTCTGGTGAAGAAATAGAGAAAATTTCGATCCTGGAGGAAGAGGAAAAAGCTTCCAATGTACTAGTCCAGTGTTCTTAATGAGGCAAATGAATTACATATATTCTATTCAAGTATCCAGAAGATCATATGGATTATCCTCCGGCATTATTCGTACAGACTTTAACTTGTATAGAACTTCTTTCCTCTTGATATCGAGACTCAGCATCATTTCTCAGTTTCTTCTCGCTTTGAGGTTTATTCATAATGACTTTTGAGCATCCTCTGGTCTGAGAAAGTGCACTGTTTGCTCAATATTCAAAACTGACCAAATGAGAATTAAAAAATCCGCTTGCAGCTTTATTGGTTCCTTTGAAGTTACCAAAAGTAATGATACGGTGCGCTTATTGCATCATTTATTTTCATATCTTCTTCGAAAACTTAAACGCTAGAAGTTCAGTAACGTGGTCTTTTACTTAGTAGAGATATGTTTTATTTTAATCGAATTAATTTTTTCCGAATTAACAAGCTCATCACTATAAACCTCATAGCATAAAAATTCTGCATTTCGTGTATAGTTTTTATGTTATGTGGTGCTCCTCCCCGCAATAACCTTTGTATTAAAGAGGTCTTCAAAAATACTTTCACTGAGGAACGTATCATCAGTCACCACTATTATGATCTGTGGACTTCTGGATTCCTGTATTATCTAAATCGGCGCGTGCTTTGGTTTTTGGGGCATTTGAAACATCTGGCAAATCGTAAAATGCAAGCATTCTATTTGATTTTAAAGACAGAATATTACGGCATATTTATATCATTTCCTAGAATACATGTAGGTCAACCATTGAACATACAACCTTACAAATTGAGATGGTAGCTGAAAATGTTCACTGTCCCCCTTGGACATATTTATATTAATATAATATTTTTCTTTATTATAAAATTTACAAGTTTACTTAATTCATTAAAAACCGAACTGAACGAATTAATTGATTCAATTCTTTTTATTTGCACAAATAAATTCTCATCTCTTTTCTATCTCATGTACAAAATTTCAAAACTTTTTGAAAATAGTTTCATTTGTAGGTAACTTTAAAATACAGTTTTAATTAAGGGCGCTCTTTATATACTATATGATACACTTAAAGTTGTTCGAGATGATTTCTCATTTTTTATTAATAAAAAATAACTATATAATTTATACAAGATCTTCATTAAATGCCTTGTCTGCATTTTAGAGTATATAAATTGTTTATCAGAGGTTTCGCCAAAGACCATAACCGGTGAGTTTCTTCCCACATTTAATTTTTATTTCCCCAAAATAATAATGAAATTTTGGAAAGCTTTTTTAAGTAGACAGCTAAGTTTCATCATCAGTAAGTTCAGTTAAGTTTTTTTCCTTATGTGAATATTTAGGGATCAGAATCAAATGATACTAATCTTTGTTTCAACTTATTCCTTTAAATATAAAGATGTATGTTAATGTTCGTATTTTTTTAAACTCAATTTTAAAGAAAATATTTTTTAAAAAGTTATCAAATGCATGTATTTTTAGGTCATTTGGATATAACTGTACAGCAAAGCAATGCTTAAAAGGAATGAGCATTCCTTTTGACAAACACTTGTCTGCTGTATTTCAATTCGAACTTCCAAATCAGTTGGGGAACAAAATTCCTTACTCAAATAAGGAAACAGGAAAACCTATGCCGTACAAACAAATGTCTATGATGTCCTGATTTCTCCATAATAAAATATCAGGAAGAAGTTTTTAATAAACACCCTGTCGATTTTCACCAGGATGCAAATCAAAATCCTTGCTCAAAAAACCTCAAGAACATTTTTAATCTGACCATTAGCTATAACGCAGAATAGAAACGACGCAGAGAAACAAATAAAATACCCAATGATATAAAAAGGGACCCTTTCCTTGTTTCGTCTGACCTCTTCAAAACATCAGAAAAGTGGTATTTATTCTCCTCAGAATTTAGAATATAATATATTATGAAGCAATATCAAACAGATACTTGATAATATTTTTGACAACATAGACTACTTGATAATATTTTTGACAACATAGACTATTATTTTCAAAGTATCTCAAAGGTATTTTCCCACATAAAGAATATCACAGACTACCATTTATATTTTTTAAAATACAAAGTATAAAATATTGAGATTTTGATAAATATCCTACAGCTAAATCTTTCATGAATCAAAATAAATCTCTATCTTTACCAATGATAAAGTTTAATGTGCTGATGCTTTAATGCTCTAGAGCTACGAAATTTTGCACAAGAAACTTGTATAATGACTTAATCAAAGGTTTTGAGTTTTTCTTAGGTGATTTGAAAAATATAACAGCACAAAAATGTTTTTTTACACCAATAGAATGCTCAAAAAAAATAACCATGAATGTTTTAACTAATTTTTAAAATTATTTTATGTATTTTACCACGAAAAAAATTTCATCCTCAATTAGTTCAAATAAGTTTTATTGTTGTTGCTAAATTTATTCCTGGTTTTTTCTTCCATTCTAAATGTTAAAAGTATTAAAAATTGGCCTAATTTGCATATGGAACAAGTTCCTAATAAGAACATGGCTTCAACAAAAAATATGATTTTTGAGTTTTTTTGGTAATTGAAAATAAAGTTTAACTGCAAATTAGATCATGCTGCGAAATTTTAGTAGTTTATATTTTTATATTCTTAAACACAGCTGCGTTTTTACTTTTTTATATACGTATAGAGAAAGTATTAAAATTGTCAAAAGATTCGAATTCAAGATTTCGAAGAATTTCCACGTTTCAGATTTTTAATTTGTAGCATTATACATCTCTGTAAGTATGCACGATAACTCAAAATCTCTTTAAATTAAACGAATGACACTTAGAATAAAAATACATTTTGTAAATTCTTATCAAATTCGGAACAAATTCATTCACTTATGTATGTTTGTTTATTCAAGGGCAAGAGGCAGCGGAACGGCAAAATTCTCCTAAGCAAAATTCAATACACTTCTTTAACATCGAAAATATACACATATTTTGAACCAAATCCGTCAAACGGTTGGCCATCTTTCGGTCAGTATTTTCTTATTCTTGTAAATGCTATGATTTAAATCGTTTAAATTCAATATGTTATTTTGTGACTACAAGTGTAATTGTATATCAAAGTTTGATATCAAACGGGGGACAAAAAAGCTCCTAAAATACATATTCTTGCTATAGATTCAATAAAAATGCTGGCTATGTACTAAATATCAATATTTCGTAACTATCGTTTACTAATTCAATGTAAGGTATTTATGGCCTTACCCAGTGTCATCAATTTCATTCGGAGGAAAGACACTACGCTCTTCATTTCGGGAAGGCCATTCCCTCTTGTTCTGTCATGTAATTGGATGTATAAACAAATAATATAGCTTTTAAAATTTGAATTTCTTTCTTATAGTACATTAAATTTTTTATGCTTATTAACAAACTATATTATTGATAAATAAATATGTTACAAAAATTATGAAAGGTATTTTGCATTATACAAAAGGAGCAATTCCATGAATAATACCGTTTATTATGTTTGAATATCTTATGAATGTTTTTCAATTCAGCTACCAAATTACTGGATTAGTTTAACTTTAATCGGTTCTCATTTTAGATTAAATGTGGATGTTAGGTGATATGACAGATAAAAGGGTTTCTCAAAGAAAAAGACAAATACAAAATTCTTAAATTATTACAACTTACGATCGTCACAATTTGAAATTTAAAAAGGGAAAAATTATGAAATTTTATGAAAAAAACTCATGTAGATTTGCTTTAAAGGAAATCCCATCGGCAAATTTATATACGACCACAGTATTTAAACGTTGTAATAGGACTAATGGATGAAGCTTTGCATTAAATTTATCTCCAAACTTTTGGACCAAATCTATTGATAGGCTGACTATTAATAGTTTTGTCTATTATTGAGTATGCGGACGTGATAACTAAAAAAAAAGTGTAGATAATGAAGTTTGATAAGTGGTTCTCATACAGTAGTTGGGGATATTTGGAAGCGGGGAAATCTTAAAATACAAACTAGAGTCTTTTGCAATATGCTAAGAAGTTAAATATAAAAATCCCTAATTTATGAAAATTCAGGAGAAATTCAATAACCCAACACGGTTCTGTTATTTTATCAGATACTTTTCATTCTATTTTCAGACTCTAGATTTTTCAAGCTTTTTCATGCATGGTTTGATCATTCATATTGTTGTTACTAATTAGGTTTATTTGTCAGATAAGATTCCTAAATAATTAATAAGAAAACGGTTAGTAGTTTTCATAATATTAACTTATGACAAGCGGAAGTGTTTTTGCCAAAATCTTTTCGTATATTCTTCAATAAATTTATCATGCCAGAAAATGTTTAAATTATACTGGATTACAATGGTTAAGAAATATTAGTTTTTACATTCTAGCTCAAAATGTTTTTGAGTTATCTTTCATATAAACACATCTCCAAAAATATGTTTTCTAAATCAGTGAGGTACAAAACTGGCTATTGTCAAAATCCCAATTTCTAATTTTTCTACGATTGATGTTCTACGATATTCTCTGTATTTTATATAAGAGAAAGGAAAAATGTCGATGGATACTATAATCAAGTTTCTTTTTTTATCATAAAGCTCTGAGTGATAGGAAGTGGATATTTATAATAAACATTGATTTTTTCGCAGAATAGTTGTTATTCTGTGGTCTGTAGATAGTTTTACTGAAACGCACAAACTTTTAAATTAATAGATGCAAGCTCTAGAATGGGCATTTCCCATAATGTGCGTGTTTTTCCATTTAAAATGTAGAAGTTAGTATTACAAGATAAACAGTCTATTATTTGAAAAGTAATTTGTACATTATTAAATGTCCAATGAAGATTCAAAATTAATTAAATTCTAATCCCGTTCACATCGAGTGTACTTTTCACGTCACAGCTTAAATGAATTAACGAGAAGGTGTTATCTGTTACCAAATTCAAACTTCTGTAATAATCCAACGACAATAACTAAATTTCCTGAAGTCTCAGTTCAGTTTGTTTATTTGCAAGTATGTTTGCAAATTCATTTCAAGTTGCCACTAATAACTGGTGTGATAATTGATTTTGATTAATAATCTTTGCTGCATTAAATAATAAAATTAAAATAAAAACTAGAAAGGACAAACAGAAATAGTGCTTACAAAAAACAATGAATAAAAAATAAAATGAGGAAAAGAACACTTTTATAGCTATCAGATCAAAGTGAGAACCGCCGTAACCTGACGGTAATGGCGTTTTCACTACTTACTTTTCCGTCCATGGGAGAGTTGGTGGGGGGGGGTTGAGACAGAAGGAGGGTCGAAGAGGAAGGGGGAGAAAGCTATAACTACCTGCGGAAAAATCAACAACGTTGGAAAGTTGAAACTGCGGACAGTGTCCGACTTACGCCTTTCACGATACGACATTATCAGCGGTTGCAGCAGTGAAAATAAATAAATCGCCATGAACGTAACAAAGAAGAAGAGAATGAAAAAAAAAAAGAAACGAAAAGAAGAGAAATAATAATAATAATAAAAAAAGGATAAGGTAAGAGTGAAAAGGAGGTCAGGTCACCGCTCGGGATTGGGAAGGAGGAGGAAGGGGGGGAGAGGGAGGGTTAGAGGGATTGATGAAGACGGCAAACTTTTAGCAAAGGAGCAGCAGCTAGGTATATCTGCTTTCGCCCATTGACCCAAATATTCGAGAAAGGTGGCCACCAAATTGCTGCGGCTGGGGTAATGAACTTCCAAAAGATCGTCAATGAACTCTGGTGTCTGCGTTTTCGCCTTCATATGCCCTAACTCCCCACCTTTCCTTCCAATTTAGCCAGACACCTGCACGAAGGAACGATAATGCTTACGAAAGAATGGAAGTAAGAGAGAGAAGAGAGAAAATAGTAACGAGTCCTACTTTTATTTTTACTTTCGTTGTAGAACCGAAAGTGTACCTCTGGGAGAGAGTTTTGGAAAGAAATGATGAAATGTTTTTACCTGATATTTGTAGGAGTTGTTTACGCAAGCTTTCGGACCCGAAGGGTGTTTTTTTTTTCTTTTCTGTCTTTTCCTTTTTGTTTTCTGAGTATAGTAGAATGAGATAGAAAGTCTTTTCATGCAAATTTTGTGCCGCTTTGGAACGTTATCAAGTGCTAAAATACGTAAAATTGAAGTATAAATATTGTATGTTTGAACAAATTGGGTTTTTGTACAGTCTGTTTAAATTTTGAAATTCTAATTTTCTACTTTGTTCGGAAATTTGGAATTTTTATTTGGGAAGCTGCTAGATCCAGCATGCTACATATCCTTTATTAAAAATAAAATATAATTGGTTTTAGTTGACTTTTATATATCTTTACATGAGTGTTTCCTATTCCTTAGTGATAACAAATACACAACACGAAGCTTACATAAGCAAGCATATCAAACAATTCAATTTGTGTATAAAACCTTTGACTTGCAAAAATCTGTTAGAACTGTCTTTCCAAACTTTCTCGCATTTTATCTAATAGTGTTGTTATACCCCTTGCGCTGAATAAAATTGCAGACCTTGGCAATTAATTCCATGAGCGACATGAGTACTCAAATTTTGATTTTATGAGAACTTACATATGAGATTAGTATGTTTTTTTCATAGTATAATAACAAAAAACCCCGATTACTTGTGTTTAAATGAGAGACACTGGCAAATAATATTTTGAAAATATCTCTCTTTAATTTGAATCTAACGTGCTATCTTTGGTTATTAATCGCTAACTTAAGAATAATACACAAGTTACTAGAAGATCAAATATATATTGAATGTCTTTTACAACCTTTTAAATGCAAGATTAGACCTGGAACTGTAATTGTAATCACAAGATCTGAACCAACTTTCCCTTATTCAAGCCAATCAGTTTTTGAATTGTCTTGTTTGCATTCAATCAAAAGTACAGAGCGACAGATGATCAATACCATGACGAATTTCATTCTAAACTTTATATTGAACTACATTTTAGACACTAAATTTGTTCTTCAAATTTTATATATCTACTTCTGTAAGTTTTGTAGTTATCGTGTTCATTTGTACTTGGACAGCTGGAAAGAAAGGATTTCCTTGAATGAGTTTTCTCGCAACATTTGGCGTAAAAACAACAATTTTAATTTCATCAATTTTAATTCAGTAAGTTTTGATTATCATGTCACAGACTAACAGACATAATTCCCAAAATTTTGTTTTCGAACTTGGAAATCTGAAACACGGAGATACATAAAGAGTACTAGTTCGAAGTTTTTGATTATAACGGTATTTTCTCTTATGCTGCGTATACGAGAAAGAAAAAAAATCAAAAAGACAATGAAATGTGAATTTAGTACAGAAGTAAAAATTGAATTACATATATACTCATTTATATATACATGCTTATATAAATGCATGTACACTGACAAACATACATGAACATATATAAACACATATACTTTAACATATACTTGTATAAGCACACACATTCATATTTATAAATATATCATACAAAATGCCACGAAGAATTGAAAGATAGTCCAACATTCTATAGAAATAAGCATAGTTATATGGATAAATTGAAACATCTTTCTTATTAATAATTCTGATTTCAAAAATAGAACTGTGTTTAGCCTTAAATAATTTTGAGCATTTATGTAAAAAAAAAAGAAAACTTTGAGTAGTTATTTTCTTTTTCAAATAAACCTTTAGTTCTATTAATAGGAATTTCGTCTCAAAATGAAGTATTCTTTCGTTGAGTTCTATGTGTTATTATGGTGTATGGTTTCTTCTAGACAAGGTGTTCTTTTTGTTAGTGGAATATACAATGCAATTTGTACTACATTTGCCTCTTATACATCTTTATGCTTACTATTTTTTAAAAATCGATTTTAGGATGGCCATAAAACCACAACCGTCTATACCATTGAATTGCTTCAATTTTTTCCTTATTATGTACAAACAAGCGCATAATAAGGAAAGTTTGCGTTTTGTTTTAACCAATACGGTAAAAATTTTCTATGAAAAGATTGTGGCTAGTAATTTGCTTTCAGTTTCAAAAATAAACCCATGAAAACATGTAAGAAGTAAGTAAATCCATTTGTTATTTGGAAACATGCCTTTAGCGATAATATTACTTTAATTCAGATAAATATAGCAACAAATAAATGTGAATTCTTTGGTTTGACTCCTAACAAGTATTTAGTAGTAATGATATCATCAAATGTTTCATTCGAAAAAAGCTAGCATTTTTCTAGTGAAAGTGAACAAGCAAAAAAATGAAATGAGTTTTTATTGTATTGTCAGTTTTTATCCTGTTGTGATTAGAGCAAATGATATCAACTAAACAATTTGAGATCTTTTTTATGTCTGGCATTTATTGGACTTTTGACATGAAAAATTTTCTATTTGTTTAATAGTTTTGACTCTTGTATCTGCCCCTTTGTTTCTGAATTATAAGCTTCAACTGAATGAAAAAAAATGTTGTTTATTGCAGTTTAATACTTCCATTTTTCTATAGTTCTCAAACAATGAAATTTCTATTTCTGATTTTCGTACTACGTGATTAAAATAAAAAGTCTTCTAATATTGAATTTTCTTAATTCATTTTCTAAAGAATTTCATTGATATTAGGAAAAACACCCTGCTAAACACTCACACAGAATTATGCAAAATAAAACTTTCCCCCCTCCTTTTAATTTTTATTTCTTATAAGATAGCTTGTTAGAAAATTTTAAATATAGATGAAACATGGCTTGGGGGGGGGCAGCTTTAGGAAATATATGCCGTAGTAACAGAAATATCTTGTGCATCAATAACTACAAGCGAAATAAGAGGAATTACTGTACTTAATTTTGATAAAATGGCTTGCTTATTGTACTTACACAGTGTAATAAGCAATATTTAAATTTATTGCTTACCTTTAAGATTAATTGTTTTCCATGAATATTGGCTGCGTTTAGTTTTAATTAAATCTCTGCTGCATAATTACTTCAATAAAGTATTTTTAAGCGACAAGCTATAACAAACATTAAAGTAAATTTTTTAAATAGTTTTGCATTTGATCTTTTTTTGTTTACATAAACTTTTCTAATAGATTCAGATCCCATGCCATCAAAGTTGACAGTAGTGCCCAATCTGTTTTTGGCCATAAATTGTTTTGCGATAATGTTTTACTCTCTGATTTTTTCAATAATGTAAGAAACTGGCGTGTTTAAGTATGGGATGAACTAAGCGCAATGATTTGAATTTCACTGAAATAGTGAAAGTCATTAAAATATTTTATTAAAAATCCAAATTTTATGAAAAAACTGACAGACAATTAAATCTACATAATTAAAGACGTTTCCTTCAAAATTTGTTATAAATGTTAGTTTAGTGGAATAATGCTTTTGTAAGTTTTGCGAACCCCCCTACCCCCCAAAAATTCTTGTTTAAGCAAGGAATTAATTATTTAAAAATAGTAATTAAAAAATGTTAAAGTCCAGGAAAAATATTGAAAGAAAATTTGCTTACTTAAAGATTTTTCCTTAAAATTTAAAATGGTACAAAACCAATTCTAAGAAGTAATAGCGTTTCGAGTTATTGCTAAAAAACAAATTTAAGCTTAATTCTTAATTAATTTAAATTTTACGAATTTTTTTTAAGTCGTTTTAGATCGACATTTTTATGTTCCGAAATAGATGTAAGTCAAGTTTTACCTTGTAAAGCGTCAACATTTTTTCTTTATTATTAATTGGGATCCCTTCTTGAATGATAGATCATAAAATTTATCTAGTAATTAGTTTCAGTTTAATTACTAATGATTGAGGGGAAAAAATCACGGCAACAAAATAATATCTGAAGTAGTTTGTAACAATCTCTTTTCTCAGTCATAGCAAAAAAATCCATCTATCAATTGCAAGTCGTGTATTTCATCCCATTTTATAGCTTTGAAGAGGAGTTTTTGCTGAACTAAATTTTTTCTATTAATAAACTTACATATTTTGATTACATCTACACATGCAAAGTATTTATAACTTGACTTTATCTTTTTAAATCCTTAACTAATAACCAGATTAATTTTTCTTTCTTTCAGTGTCTACTAGTAAGGGAGGAAGAAAAATATTGCTTTGAATAGCTAAAGTAAATATTTGTAATGTTAGAAATGCTTAGATTTTTTTCAGAGAAACATTTAAAACAGGAAAAAGATCTCTGCGGTCTATGTAAAAAATAATAATTTATGTTTCTTTCAGATTTGCGACTGTTCATGTTTCTTTTCAGCCCAATCAATGTAAAATTAAAACACATTTCAAATTTGAAAAGTATTTATATCGACAGGGCTATATTTTAATTTATTTGTACTACCTGATATATATATATTTTCTAGATAAAAGAAGTGTATTATTTTCGGTACTGGCCCATCTGCAAAATAAAAATAAGCAATATAAAAATCACTGCAGGATAATTTTGATTTTAGACAGCTGAAATAGATTTTTCGATACCTTAATTTTTTTTAAATCGATTTGTTATAAAAAGTCCAAGAGATTTGAAAATTATTCTATTGCAAAAGTTTTATTCACGTAATTTTCAGATTAAATGAGATAAGCACTATAAATTAAAAAAAATGATTTTGATTAAAGATTGCCAAAAGATTGCTTTTCAATATCTTAATTTTTGCTTAATCAATTCACTATGCAAAATTGAGCGATTTGAAAGTTATTCTATTGCAAAAGTTTTATTTACGTTACTTTAAACCGAATTAATTTGAATTCGTATCAGGAAATATTTCAAATATTATCAAAAAT
Source organism: Argiope trifasciata (assembly GCA_026543055.1). Taxonomy (NCBI): domain Eukaryota; kingdom Metazoa; phylum Arthropoda; class Arachnida; order Araneae; family Araneidae; genus Argiope; species Argiope trifasciata. Next base: position 2,483,195 of record JAPMOQ010010989.1, on the reverse strand, counting down.
TAATGATTGCAAAATAAGTTTCCTATTTAATGTTATTAAAATAAGTTTCCATTTTCGAAGAGTGTTCAAATTTAGAGCAATGTAATAAAAATGTCCTATAAAGGAAACATTTAACAATTTTCGTAGTTGAACGATTTTCATTTGGACGTGCTATATGTTTAAATATGGGTTCATGAATTTGACTACCTTCAGGTGATGAGAAATTACTTTTCATTCTAACCCAAATAGGAAATAGAATACACAATGTCAAGTACAAGAAAAAGTAGTAAAAGTAGAATGCAAAATATTGTTTATAGTCTTAGGAATAAGTTGCTTGCCGCGCATTTAAATTCAAAAAATATGTGCTTGATATGTGCATCCCTATTTTCTATGTTAACTGTTCCAGTCCCTAAAGTTTTCAAGATGAGCTAATTGCATATCTTAAACTCTTCCTGAATTACAATTCAAGCGCTCTAAAATAAGAAATGAATCTTGAAAAACCTTCCCATTTTGTAACTAAAAGTGGCTCTTACACGTCTTGAATCTTATGCATATTGGAATAACCAATGAGTGATAAAATGTTATCCGAAAACTGAGACACTGTAATTGTGAATTTTGTATGAATAGTCGATCGTTATCACGCCTATTAGCCAACTACCATAGACCATACCTTTATAAAAGTGATAATTTTATGCCCCACAGCAAATGCAAATGGTGAGGATCTCGAAAGCAGATATTATCCATGCGAGACTTGAGGAGATTTTTTTCTTTCTTTTTTTCTGCCGAGGAGGAACTGAAGAGCGCCGTGAGGTCCGCATGACCCTTTGGGGAGGTCTTTTCACGTTCGTCTGCATGTTCTTCTGATCGATGATGACACACTTTCTCCTCCGAATACAAAAACAAAAATTTGAGAGAAAAGGCTACGTGACCCTATTCACAGACGCGCTGTTAAATTTTCGTTTTATTTAGCCGGATTGTGGGAAAAAACTGCCCTTATGGCGAGGGTAGAAAGTTACCTCTTATTTTGGGTTTCATTACAGTCTTCGAGCGCAACTTAGTAACAAAGTTAAAAGTTAAAAAGGGTTGTTTATCACTTTGGCATGGGATGTCATAAAGTTGAATTAATTACAGTCTGATTCATGATATGATGCACAGATGGTAGAAAAATTTGGAAATTGAATACATCAACCAATTTCAACATACAGTTTTCGCAGTGTTAATGGTAAGTGGGCAAATTATAGCAATTTCTTATTTTCTCAGAGAAGAGTATTGTATGTACACACACACACACACACACACACACACACACACACACACACACACACTGAGGTGATAAAAATCATGGGATACCTCCTAATGAAGTGTAGTGCCTCCTTTTGTCATGCGAAATGTAGTAACTCTTCGTATCATAGATTCAACATATCGTTAGAACTCCACAGCAGAAGTATTGAGCCATTTAAAGACTGCAAAAGTGTTTCCGGGACAGGATTTTGTGTAAGAACAAACAATTAAGTTAAAAAAATGATCGATGGGGTTCATGTCGGGAGATCTAGGTTGTTAAATCATTTGTTGGAATTGTTCAGAAAGTTCTTCAAAGCAATCACGAATAAATACGATCCACTGACATGGCGAATTGTCATTCATAAAAAAATTACAATTCTTTAATACATGAAGTCCATGAATGGCTGCAAGTAGTCTCCAAGTAGCGGAGCATAATCATTCCAGGTAAATGATCTGTCCAGTTGGACTAGATCACCCAGTCCATTCTATTTAAAACAGCCCTCCCTCATCATTATAGAAACACCAACTTGCACAGTGCATTGGGATTTATATGAGATTTGTGGGATATATACTAGTTCATACACCCTATGTTGTTCGGTGTAAAAATTTTTCATATTTTTAGCTTCAGTTCATTCTATTTTAAACAGCACTCCTTCATTAATATGGAAACATCAACTTGCACCATGCCTTGGGATTTATATGAGATTTGTGGGATATATACTAGTTCATATATCCATTGTTGTTCGGTGTGAAAAATTTTCATATTTTTAGCTTAATAATTGCTTTTAGATAAAATATTATATTATTCAAAATCATTTTATTGTCATCTTTAAAAACAAATGATTATAATGTGAGAATTATTATACATTTTTCATAGGCATTGCATATAATTAGCATTCTGTAAACCGACAAATGCAATTTAGGCCAAGTATGGAAGAAGGGCTAGATCCTCTATTAATTAAACAGTTTATTAGTTTTGAAATAAAGAATGTATAAAATATTCTCTTCATCATTTTTACTAGCATGGTAGCATGTTGCGGAATATGTTTAGATGGCATTCCCTCCTGTTGTTTACTTCCTGTTTGTAAATATCTACCTCTGCGAATATGGATTTGTGTGGCAGGCATGGACCCCAGTGGTAATAGAATTTATATTGAACATTAAATGTTGTTATTGTTAATAAAAAAATATCTAAAGGAACCGAGGTTTGGACGTTCTTCGTTTAAGCACCATCACTGACCACAGTTGCAACATGGTGCTACAGCATGGAGATTAATCTGAATTGGAATGCGGGTAAGACCTTCGATATTTTATTTAAGAATAGATAAATTAACAAATATAATTGACAAGAGAAGCAATATACTCAGTGGCATCACTAAGCTATTTAAAAAAGCACATGTTGCTCTAGAGGGAGTAAAAGATATGATTTAAATACTTTATCGGAACTTCTTGAACTTTTATCAACTAAAGAAGAAATTTTAAAACAATACAACCGAGAAGACCTTATTACTGAGCCAGAGATTTTCTAATCAAAAATAACAGGTTCTGAAGAATATGAGAATAAAATATTAATAATTAAAATTAAATTAAAGCCTCATCTAAAGCAGGTCACGATAAATATTTCTGCTCATGTATCTAATTCGAGCCTAAACAAATCAATTAATGCAGTTTTGCCTTCAAAATTAAAGTCCAGGTTTTTTGGAAATATATATGTCATGGAATTCCTCAATTGCTACAATAGTACAATCGGATATAATGACTCACTAACTAAAATTGAAAAATTTCAGTATTTAAAATCATTGCTTTCTCCACCCGCTTATAACGTAATTGCTGGATTCGAGTTAAATGAAATAAATTGAGTCCTGTATTGAACTTTTAAATCAATGCTATGGGTGTAAATTCTTCATCATAAATTCCTTTATGTCAAAATTACTAAATTTAGAGCCCGTTAGAAATCCATCCCAGTTAATCATTTACGTAGATTGTATGATGATATTGAAATAAGTATAAGAAATTTAAAATCTCTAGATGTTAGGAAGGATCTTATGGTCATTTGTTGAATCCTCTGTTATTAAAATTATTGCCCCAAGATTTGGATTTTCATCGGAAGTGAAGTAGGGATAGTAATTGTGAGGTTTCGATAATTATGGATTTATTAAAAAATGAAGTTGAATAGAGGAAAATTTGTGAGTCTATTATCAATGCTCAAAAAGTTCCGAAACTCATCGCACCTTTTTTCCAAATTATAACATACATCAAATAAATTATTTAAGGCCAAAAATATTTAATTTAAGTACCACTACTGACCACAGTTGCAACACACAGAATATTTGAGTTTTTAACGATACCTTGTGAATGAATGTGCACCACTAGTATCTTTTAAGCATATGCAATAGGTAGCATTAACGGAAATTTCTTTGCTAAGCATATTGATCATGTTGGCTTAATACATTGTGTAATATAATTTCATTAAGGTTTTTAGACATAATCTCTCTTTTTTACATCAGCGATCATTTCACATTTTGCCGAATTGTCATTAACATTTTATAAAATGCCTGGAAAATATTGAAGTGCTTTTATCTGTTTCGTACATTGATAAGTCAATTTTTAGCATTATATAAAATGACTAAAACTTTTTAAAATGTCTGCCTTTATTCTTTGAGAT
>JAPMOQ010010989.1:2415496-2479170 GCA_026543055.1 Argiope trifasciata | reverse complement strand
ATATATATATATATATATATACATTCAAAAGTTAAACAAAACTTTTTATCAATAAATATTTGGAATTTGAGATTTTATACACAGAAAAATATAGATCATTTTTTATATACAGAAGCAAATATCATTTTTATCCATCAAATTTTATATGCAAAACAACAAAGATATAGAAATATAAAGTTTCCGTTTTATTTTAATCACTGTTTGTGTCATATGTATAAAGTCTTAGTATAAAAAGAGAAAAAAAAAAAAAAACCCCGGATAATATAGATTTAGCACTGCTGTGAGAAAAAAAAAGAATACCATATAAAAATATTTTACCCCATTTTTATTTACACAAAACTATTTTCTACTTTACCAAATATGTTCGCGTTTCTTATTATAAAATATTTCCACTTTGAACGCTTTTGGATTCAGTTATTATGTAAGAAGATAAGACCAGGATTAGCTCGTGAAGAATCTGCACGTGGTAACGTCTGTAAGAAAATTCTTAACATGATTTGAGTGATGATTATAAGCAAAAGATTTTCTGAAAGAATGTTTAGACAGATCAGCGAACCAGAAATTGAACATAAATTTATCTGACTTTCAATACATAATAAAAGAAACTGTTTTATCTCTTGAAAAAATATGAACTAAAAGCAGAGCGAAAAAATTCTACGCATTTTACTGAATTTTCCATTTTCTTTAAAATGATTTGTAAATCGAGTTGATAATAAAGCATGCCTATTATTAATTTCGAAAATTTAAAAAGAATTCATTTGTTTGCTACAATTAGGTATAAAACACAATCAAAAAAGTATTTTAATGCAGTTCAAGATATACGTATGTTAATGAAGAATTAATTGGACTGCTAAAATTATATGAAACCTTTTTCCTAAAATTTTATATTGCAGAACAAAACTTCTTAAACTATGACCCTAATTTTTTTATGGAGGTTGGCGTTTGTATCAAGATAACGAAAATATAATATATATATATATTGAAGTAAAACAAAAACTTTCTAAAATAATCCCGAATGTCACAATCTCTTCGACTGCTATTATTTAAAAAAAAATAAACAATTCTACTACTTATAGAAAGAAAATTGAAACCTGCACTATTATTCCTCTTCTCTAACCTGAGTTGACACATAGAGTATTTCAAAACATGGGTTTCATTTATTTTTTCCCCATCAATTTCGAAAATTTTTAAAAAATAAACTACATTCACTATCGATTCCAATGTAATTGAAATCTTCATACTGTTCAGGTTATGTTGGATGTGGAAACTCTTTTTTGTTTTATTAAAGTAACTGAAAAAAAGCCTTAAAAGTTCATAACCTTTAAATTAAGCATTTTTTTGACATAATGCATTTTATTTTTTCTTGCAAAAAAAACAAACAAACATATTAATTTTTTCTGATGAAAATTTTATTTTCTAGAAAAGAGTTGCTAGATATTTTGTAAATTAAATTTTTAAAAATGAAAAATATGTAATTTTAATTATTGTCTATTCAAAATCTTAATAGATTTTAAAATAATAGAGGATATACAATGGGCTAAAATGAGTTCTCCTTTGAAGGAAATAAGTATAAACTTAAAAGTAAGAAAAAGTATAAACTTATCAAATGCGCTATTAAAGAGTGTTAAACCTGAATAGAAAGTTATTTTGAAGCAAGTAATATTATCAGTTTCTATATAACTATGTTCCCAGATCTACATACAGAAACTTCATAAAATATCTTGTCTGTTGACCAAGAATTAAAAAATGCTAAAATTTTTCATTATGTCCTTATTTTATGTAAAAGTAAAAATAATTTCACAATGAATTATATTTAAATTATAAAACAAACATAATTTAAATATAATTTATTGCGAAGTTTTCCTTATCGAGTTAAAATTGTTTAAAAATTTCAGTTCCTCTCGTAAGAGTTTTAAAAACAGTGCTAATCTCTGGAATTTAAATCGAATCCATCCTCTATATCTATACTTATAATAAAGCTCAATGTGTGTGTGTTGGCGCTCTACAGGACAGACCGTTGGACCTACAGCTACCAAATTTGGTACATGTATACCTTGGAGGTCGGGAATGGGCACCTCGGAGCCCTTTTTTCGAATTTTTAATTAGAATTTGAATTAATTAAAATTTAAGTGAAATTTCGACGTTTTCCCTCTATAACTTCCTAAAATATGATCGCAAAAACATGATATTTACATCAATTTAAAGAAAAAATTAGCTTTCTAATGGTATCAGAGTTTTAATATATAACTTAAGCTTCTAATTTCAACGAATTTTTAAAGAAATATTTTAACCATGTTTTTTTTAGCGCGTGACTGGATAAAATAAAAGAAAACAATGACCGAAGTTCAAATAAAAAAAAACTATTATCGCAAATTAAATCTAAAGAAATGCAATTTTTAGCACGTGACTGGATAAAATAAAAAAATATAAAATATAATATTTTCTACAAAAAATAAACGCAAAGCAAAGGTTTCTATAACCATTTGCAATATCTAAATAATTAATTCAATTATTTAGATATTGTATTCAAATCTTCTTTATTTACAGTAAACCTGATTGAATTTAGACAGGATCATACTTTGCTCTATAAGTCATATTTTACAAAATATTTTTATTAATATTTAAAATAAAAGTTGCTACATCAATCAGTCTTCTAAGTCAATCATTAAAACTGACTGATTTATAAAATTAAAGAATATTATTAGGAAAACGTATTCTTTTAAAACTTTCCGTCCATCATCTTAAAGAAAATATTAATTTCAGGCCAATCAATGCCCTCAATTACTTCAAGGCTAATGAATATGTGATTTAATTGAAAATTTTAGAACGTATTACTCATGGCGAACCAGCTGGTCGCCAAAGGCGGCTAGAATTTTATAAGCATATGTATATCATCACAGTAAATAAATCTCCTCTCTTCTGAAAAGATTAATGAAAAATTTTCTATCGATGAATATGCTATGAAAATAATATTTCAGGCGAAGGAAATTTTTTTTCTCGAAGGCCAGTATTATTTTGCTAATTTTCGTAATTGGGAATACAGCATGAATGGAGGTAAATGAAGGAGAATTAGCTCTAATTCACCCCAAAAAAGGACAATGAACACAGTTGTGTTCTGCGTGAAAGATTCAAAGTCTTATTCTTGCTGTTGGGTTAACAGTTAGGGCGCATGGAGTATCTGCCCCTTATTTTCCTGCAAGACAAAAGATCACATCCATTGGATGAATTGATTGGTTATCTCAATTTAAAAAAAAATGTTCAAAATATTTGTATTTCTCAGGAAAATACTTTCTCACGATACTATACATCGTATTAAAACTTAGAAAACACTTCGAATAACTATTTACTACCTCAAATAAAGACTAGTTTAAAGGTTAAAGTATTAATTGATACAGAAATATTAAAATTGGTTTAAAATTTGATGTTTCATACAATTGCAGAAAATAAAGTCAATCGCCCTGCTTTATTTTGGCATCATTCATTGTAACATCCTAAAAAATACGTAATACTCGAAAAAAATGTACATATTCTTTAAGATTTTTAATAAAAAATTTCATAAGGATCCTTCTACATATTAAAAATAAGAATAAACTTTAAAATTTTCAATGGAAACATCCACTTTTCTCATCAAATTTCAAAACCATCAAAAGTTTTTTGCAGAAACTAAGTTTCATTAGTCTAAGTCAATACATTTCGAAATTCTGAGTAAGTAAAATTTTGCTCTTCTAGAGCTAAAGAAAATTTTTTGATTTATCATATCTTAAAAAACGCTACAGTTTCTGAATTAATCTCTTTTTATAAATTAATATCAGCTGTTCCATGCATGTTTCACGCATATTAATTATTGGAAAATTAATATGCAAAAAATTCATAATTAGAATTTAAAAATGTTTAAGAGACAGCAAATTTAAATATGGGGATAAGTTGAAGGAAAAAGTTATTTTAAGGGATATTGAAAAATGTATACTCATTCCTAAGAATATATTTATCTTTACATTAAGTTGTCTGTAAAACATTACATTTAAGGATACTTTCACAAGTTTCAAACGTCAACTGTAATTTTTTTGGCACTTACATGCTATTCATCATTAATATTTTGAATCAAATAACATTTTCAAGTTGTTGTAATGTAATAAACAAAGAATTCCGCGGCTAAAAAAATAAGGAAATAGAAGTTCTCATTGTTATAATATTGTGCTGTCATAATCGCTACTTTTAAATATGGATGATAGCCTATGAAATTTAAATATGAATGACCTTTATTTCCATATTTCCTATTGGAAGAATTGTATTGAGTCCAATGATGTTCATTAAGGTTCAACCTTAGTTTATGTTTCTATGGATTCTGTATAATCCTTAGATTATCCTTCAAAGTTAGCAGATGCCTTGACAGAACACGACAAACTCCATCATAATATACTTTAAATTATTTATTATATACTAGCCGCCTTTGGCGACCAGCTGGTTCGCCATGAGTAATGATTTCTAACATTTTCAATTAAATCACATATTCCTTAGCCTTGAAGTAACTCCGGGCATTGATTGGCCTGAAATTAATATTTTCTTTGAGATGATGGACGGAAAGTTCTAAAAGAAAGCGTTTTCCTAATAATATTCTTTAATTTTATAAATCAGTCAGTTTTAATGATTGATTTAGTAGACTGATTGATGTAGCAACTTTTATTTAAAATATTAATAAAAATATTTTGTAAAATATGGGTGACAGAGGAAAGTATGAAGAAATCTAAAAATCATTATTCATAAATGCATTGTTTAACTCAAACTTCATAAAATGTAATTATTTACTTCATTTAGATCAAATTAATAGTATTAAATAATATGTATGCCTATTAAAAATATTTTACAAATTGGCCATTGGAAAGGAATTTGAATGCATATCCTGTATAAATTCAATCCTGTATAAATAAAGATAATGTATTCAATTAATGATTTAAATATTGCAAAAGATCATAGAATCCTTTGCCTTGCATTTTTTAAAGAAAATATCACATTTTATATTTATTTTATTTTATCCAGTTACGTGCTAAAAGTTGCATTTCTTCCGATTTAATTTGCGACGATAGTTTTTTTTTTATTTTTTTAATTTGAACTTCCGTCAAAATGATGGCAACACGGTGAAAAAAACTAATTTTTTCAATTTGACGTGCTCTTGCAGATTTTATAGAAACCTTAGCTTTGCATTTATTTTTTTAGAAACTATCACATTTTATAATGAAAAAAAATATTGAATTAATGATACAGATATTGCAAACGATAATAGAAATATGCCATTAAGTCGGATTCCAATGCATATCCTGTCTAAATTCGATTAGGTTTACCGTAAAGAAGATTTATTGAAGTAATTATTTAGATATTGCAAACGATCATACAATCCTTTGCTTTTCATTTATTTTTTTAGAAAATATCACATTTTATATTTATTTTATTTTATCTAGTCACGTGTTAAAAGTTGCATTTCTTTAGATTTATTTTGCGATGATAGTTTTTTTATTCGAACTTCCGGCATTCTTTTATTTTATCTCGTCACGTGATAAAAACATGGTAAAAATATTTCTTTAAAAATTCGTTAAAAATAGAAGCGTACGTTATAAATTTAAAAATTTGATACCGTTAGAAAGCTAATTTTTTACTCTTTAAATTGATATAAAAATCATGTTTGTGCAATAATATTTTCGGAAGTTATAATGGAAAAACGTCGAAAATTCTCTTAAATTTTAATTAATTCAAATTCTAATTAAAAATTCGAAAAAAGGGCTCCGAGGTGCACATTCCCGACCTCCAAGGTATACATGTACCAAATTTGGTAGCTGTAGGTCCAACGGTCTGGCCTGTAGAGCGCCAACACACACACACACACACGCACACACACACACACATTTAGCTTTATTATAAGTATAGATTAAATTTTTACTAATGTGTGTCAGCTTTCTGTAAACTTAACTATTAGAGTTTAGAAATCTGAGAGATATAATTTGTAAGATAAAAATGTATCCCCCGGAAAGATTTTTTTTTGAAATTTTAACTGCTTAATAATTAAGTAAAACTTTTTGGCGTTTTCATCATCAACTTTTTCAATGGTAACTTTTACAACAGAGAGGAAATTTTTTTAAATTAAAAAAAATCAATTGTATCAATTTTTATATATTTTCATTTTATATCATTAATTAATTAAAAAATATTTAAAGCTTCTTTTACGGCAATATATTTTAAGGCTCAAGTGAAACTCCAGTTGTTTTCATTTTTATTTTTTGTATGTCCAATGGATTTTCTTTCCATTTTTGATGATCAGGACATCTTGCTTATTTCTTCACATTAAATACGTTTCAATATGAGGCACGTTTTAGATAAAACTTTTGAATTTTTTTTTGCAAAGTTCAACTTCAAAAGTATCATTGGTTAAGTGTACCTATTTTCAAACATTATTGCTCTTCTCTGTGATTTAAGTTGGATGTGTAAAGATATAGGCACGATAAACAGAGTAGCGCAAGATTTCTGAAATAATTTGAGTGAGATATTTGACTACCAAAACCTGAAACTCAAAAATTTTTTACTGCCGAAGCCATTAATACGAAGTTACATAAAATACAAATATTTTTTGGTACCATCAATCTTGACGTGCATAAATGGTTTTTATGGCCGTTAAAGGGGACAAGTTGTTAAACTCTCGCAAGATGTTCACTATCTTTAATTTGTTTAAATCATCAGATGGATGGTATACTTTAGGATGTTGGCATATTTAGATGGGAAAATCTTGTATTTAAATTTTTATGCTTTTTCAGATAAAAAAAAAATCGGAAAAATTACATATATTATTTCCAGAAATTTCTCTATTCACATAGAAATTATAATGTGGAATAGTATAAAAGCAAGCATAATCAAACATAACATTTGAAGTACAATAACTTTAAGTGAAGCTTTATATTAATATTACGTCCTTAAAAACTTGAAAATCAAAAGAAATATTTTTTAAATGACGTCATTTAAAAAAAATATAAATTAAGTTTCTTTTTTTGCATATATTTTTAAAAAGATTTTAAGCATTTTAGACAATTTCTACAGCTATCTCAAAGAACATGATCCAGTTTTCAAACTTATTTCCTCAAAATGTCTGCTGTTTGGTCTATGATAAAGAAATTCAAAACTTCATAATTAGGCCAGTTTTTTTCAAAGAAATAAGGCACATGTTTGATTAAAGTGTCTATTTTCTAAAGAATATATTACTAAATATGTCTCAGAGAATCGAAGGGCTGATAAAATCTCTTATTTCAAAAATTGTTATCACTTCTGTTATTAACTCAAAAACAGAATTATTACATCATTTAAGGAATTTTTTAAAGTAAGAATTTAATTATTTCAAAATTTGAAAATCATAATATTAGTTTTTACAAATTATTTTGAAATTCACTTTGGACTACAATTACAATATACATAAACATCATACATAGTAAGCAATTTTTCTCTGGGTATTTTATTTAAAGATGAATTTTAAATTGTAAAATATAATTTTTTAATGTGATGAAACAAAATATCAACTTAATATTGGAAAATAATATCAACGGAACGACGATAGATAAATTTGCAAAATTTCATTTTGAAATAAAAGAGTTTACAGATTTATTTATGTTACTTGCATTACCAATTGGAGTGGTTTCCCCCCTAATACTTTCTCGCATATTTTCTAATAAACTTATCATGTCAGAAGATTCTTTACGTGGCATTGGCGTACAATATTTATGAAATAGTAGCCTTCGGCATGAATTTAGCATTTTTACGAAATATATCGCGCCAACTTTGGAGAGTAATTTGTCGAGAAATCCCTGTCATCCGTTATAGTATCCAAAAAATCGAATTGTATTTTAGATAAATTTTTCTCGACTCATTAAAACAAAAATTAGATAGAAAATTGCATCTGTGGTTAAAAGATCTCAAATCAAATTTGATATATTTAAGTCATTGGGTTTTTAAATTATTGAGTTAACGATTCTGAAAAAAAAAAGAGACAGAACAGACAGTTAATCGGTAGTTGAATTTTGTTCAAAACTTGACAGGTATCTATATTATAGATGTCAAATCATCTGTGTATGGAATTATATCTGTCTAGCTATCTTCAATTTACAATTTCCGTGTTAACTTGCATTAGAACAGCAGGGCAAACGACTTTCTTTGAATAGATTTTATTCAAAATTTGATAGAAATCTGCAAATTTGGTGTAAAGACCGTATACCAAATTCCAACTGTCTAGCTCAAAGCGTTTTCGAATTACCTTTGTAGCAGACAAACCGATAGACGAACATTTCATAAAACTGTGTTTTTGCACTCGGAGGGGGGAGGGGGCTAAAACGTGGTGATTGATCAAAATCCCAAATTCAAATTTTTCGACTATTACTATAATTTTTTTACTACATATAAGAGAAAGCGAAAAGGTTTCAAGCGATTCCCACCTTTATAATATAAAGAAAAATTCCACAGCTTTCTTTTGACGTTTGTGCAATATTTTATCATTCAGTTTTGTATCTCTGCAAATGCTTTTACTTTATAAAACAAACTTTATTTCAATATATTATTTAAGGTTTAGAAAAGAACAATTTAATTAAATTCTTTTAAATAAGATATATTGACATTTAACATTATTTTTGGTATACAGGACTTAAAATTGTTAAAAATAAATGATGCTTTCATTTAATAGGAATCTATTATTTAATGGAAGGAATCACATAACAATGTATCTTGTGAATGATGCTATTAATATAGACTCTTTACATGAACGTCGCGTGCTCTTTTGACAAAGATATGTAAAGTTCAACAGACTAGTTATGATTTATTTCCGCTTTTAATTTCGATCTGTATTATCTCAAAAATAGAAAGGGAAAGAAAGCGTTAAGTAATGAGTCTTTTTACTGTCTGATATTTGAAATAGAAAGTACTGAAATTGTTCAAAAACTGAATTTCAAGAATTTGATTATTTACAGATTAAAATCTCTTCAAAATTGAAAAAAAAAACTTTATTTGTAATATTGTATTTCTGTATCTGCCAGTGAACATGAAAAGTAATTTAAAATTAAAAAAATTATGCAGTGGGAATTTGGACACGTAATTTTTACATTAAGATTATAGATTTATATGAAATTTGTGAGTATCTACTTTAATATAATTATAAAAAGAATACACCAGGCTGTAATTTAATGTGATAACTCAAAAATGCAAATTCTGTATGCAGTTAATTTAAATTCTGTATGTAGACTTTACATCAAAATTATGGACCGAACTTAATCAAATTTGGGTCCAAAGCTATGAGTAGAGGCTATTTTCCAAAATGTGTATTTGAATTTCTTCTATTGGAGACGAAGTTAAATTAGAACAAGTTCTGTAAATTTTTTTAAAAAAATTCAATTCTTACTTAGTTAAACAAAGAAATTTTTTTATTTTAGCTACTTTTTATTAAATAATTATAGAAAATATTTTTAATTATCCAAATATAAGTATCAAAAGAATTATTGATTTTCGCAGGAATTAAACTCTCTTTCTTCAAGTGAAAAATCCTTGCATTTTACTGATTGAACTACTGCTTTTTGATTTCTCTATTCATTACAACCTGCTAAAATTCTATTTAAAGTATTAAAATTCATTAATGAATTAATATTTTAAATATTGTAATTAATATTTGAATTAATATTAAAAAAATGCCACCAAGTATCATCCTCTATAAGTTTAAATACATATAGGGAGTTGAGAAAAGAGGCCGAAAGTTATGGAAGTATACCAGAATTTCGAAGTGACAGCTCTTCCACAGGTGATAAATGAATGCACTAACATTGTTTTCTAATTGATAATGAGATATTTGTCAGTATGAAATATTTTATTCCATCTTACGAAGCGGGAATTCAACCATTTACCTTTTTATTCAGTGTGATATGAAGGATTTTTTCTATTTACCTTTAATTATAATCCCAAATTTTGATCTTTGTGTCTTTACAAGAATAATAAAAACTTGGAAAAAAATGTGAGCGATACAAAAAAGTATGCAATGCGTGACCTCAGCCAACAGGCTGGGTTAAGTCAATTTGCGAAGTTCAAGAGGATTGAATAGAGTATTGAACAGGTGGTTTACAACCAGTTTCATCTCGAATAAAGAGGTGTTCTCTTCGATTGCGTCACTCTTTCATTCTTAAAAAGTTTGAACAAGGAGCCGCGCCCACGTCCGTGAAGAACTCAGACGATTTTTTCGAAAGCCTAATTAAAAGACAGTAATTAACGAACGACAGGCAACAGCTGATAACTTATTCGTAAGATATGGGTCAAATCGCAGCAAACTTAGTCTTGCATGTCGTTCACAAACCGTGAATAAATAGATGTGGTGAGCAGGTAAAGCACTTATAGACATCATTTCATAAATGCACCTCGCAGATAGTGGTCTACATTGCTAGGATTCAGATCAGTAAACAGTTGTTACATTTTGTACAATTTTTACTCAAGGATGTATGTTCGCCCAAGATAGTTTGTTTTCACAGACTTGTCTAAGGAAATAATTCTACTAGATTGCAAAATAGTAAGATTGTGGATAAAAATAGATTAATATATCCTTTTTAACGATCATACTCGTTCTTCAGCGTGACAAAGAAATTGTCAGTGAGTTAATATACATGCATATAAAATTGAAAGTTCGGCTGTTGTCTAAACATTATACAATTCAACATCTCCTGTGTATATTCAAATGAAATTTAGTACAAATATCCTTTACAGTCTAGAAGGATTGACGGTGTTATTAAAAAGTTTCTATGATTTTTTTATGAGGGAAAAATGAGGATATGCGTTATATATACGTCAATACTTACATTGCCGAGCTGTTTTTCTTTGAATTTTAATTCATTTTTTTCATAATAAATTTTTTTCAAATCCATTTTTTGTTGAAGAATTAAACCTATTATAACTTTTCATTTCATACATTTATAAATTTCATTTATATGAAGAACTACTTAATAGAAACAGACAGCAATTAAATCGCAGCACTGATTTTTTTTTGGAATTTCGTTGAATAAATAGGAAGTAGTTAAAATTCAATATCCAACTTAACATCTATTTATGTGTATAAAAAAAATTCATGGACATTCACTAAAAATGTTTTTTTTAAAGTAACAAGAGTTTTTTTTCTGATATTGTTTAGATTTATCTTACTTTTTTTTTTATCAGAAGTAATTATTTTTAGTACTTGAGATTGCAAATACATTTATACTATCTATAGCTGTAACTAATTTCTGAAA
Organism: Argiope trifasciata; assembly: GCA_026543055.1. NCBI lineage: Eukaryota > Metazoa > Arthropoda > Arachnida > Araneae > Araneidae > Argiope > Argiope trifasciata. The sequence continues at coordinate 2,467,891 of JAPMOQ010010989.1, read as the reverse complement.
TATTCTTTGTTAACCTACTATTGTATGGAATTGTTTACAGGTTATTACTTTTATATGTTGAATGCGCATATAAATAAAATGCTAAAATTAAAATCCATAATTGGTCGTAGATTAAATTTTAACAGGTCAAGAAACGCTAAATAATATTAAAGCAAAGAAAATTGTTTCTCTCATTTGTTTTCAAATCTTCCGTATTTATTACGCAGATTATGTGACGTATAATCTTTATAAAATACGGATATTCATTTTTTGTCTGGTTATTTTGAGTTGACTGAGCTACAAAACAGCAGAATAAAAATATTTACAACAATAATGATTTCACCTTTATAAACCAAAACGTAATTATAGAATCTTAATTGACATATAAATAGAAGCTCACAATATTAAATTTCGCTCGGATCTTTAGCAATGACTTTAAGCCAAATTGACAATTTTTAAGATTTTGAAACTTGGATTTGATCCAGATTATGAGATATTGTAATTTAAATATATTTCTTTTTTTTCTTTCTAAAAATGCCTAACATTACAAACTTTGATACCACATACTCCCTTTTGATTCATCTGAACAATTTTAACATAAGAGATAAAAAATCCATAGATGAAAACTATATCGAACCCTTGGTAAAATATCTAGATTTTGCTTCATGATTAATGTAAAGTTATATTGCGCCTTTGGCCAAACCGCAAAGAAAAGAAAAGACTTAGTACTGATATTATGAGTTGTATAAACTTTTTAAATAACCATTCAGGTCACCTTTTTTCCATAGAAATAAAACAGTTCTACCTATAATGTTAAAGAATGAAAGAGAGGGCTATTTTGACTTGGTGTAAATCTTCTCTTTAAATAATTGTTGAAATTGTAAGAGTGTAAATGAGGAAAAAACTGTTTTTTAAGGCTATTTTTAGAAAAAGACGAATGAATTGGAACAATCGAAAGCCCGTATCGTATAAAGTGGGTTAAACTTCTGAGAGAAAGGAAATAATAAAATGAATACTTTCATTTGAAGAAAATTGTAATAATATTTTCACTAATGCCAAAATATTTAAGAATATATGTCTATATTTTTAATGAAATTAATTTTTGTATAAATCTCTCGCCTTTTTTTAATTGTTTTTTTGTGTGTCTATTCCAAAATGGCACTCCATTTTTTTTAATGAAATGGAAACAAATTCTGTAACAACTACAGTCCATTAGAATTTTACATACTTTTTAGAATTTTAAGAACTGTGAACTATTTTAAATAAATTTGGTATCAGCAAGACAATAAGCTTGAATAATTTCATTCATGATCTTTTGAGAAATAGAACAGACAGATAACAAAAAAAAATATGAAATGAATATTGTGTCATAAAAAGAATACTTCTTTTGGCTTTGTTTCATTTTCAAAATGATTCTTTTATTTCTAAAATATTTAGCATTCTTAAATCTTATTTTTTTATGTTTTAGTTTTGGCAAGAAATGACTAGTTGTTTACAAAATAAAGTTTAGAAAATTTTAAAATTTAAAACTTACTGTAATTGAATGACTTTTCTTGATAAAAATTTCAAAAACATATTCTTCTGTCCAATATTTTATAATACATTCAGACCTAAGACAAATTCAGTTTGGTAAAAGAGCTGTCATTCTTTAAGGCATGCCAGTTGATAAAAATTTAGAACGTAATAATAATTTATCCCTTTCAAAAACAGAAATTAATAAAATACTTCTATTATGAGCTAAATAAATAAATAAATAAAATAGAATCGATATAAAGCATAAATGAAATAAAAAAAAACTATAGCAAAAAAATATTTCTCAAATGTATTTGGTATAATATAACCAAAGAAGGAAACCTCATCATCATCACAAACGTAAAATCGTTTGGTATCCCAGAATTATTGGTTATAATTATTATATTTATTTTTCAGTTAATTCATTCGCATTTAATATTTCGAGTACAGTATTTATAAATATGTGACATTACATTCGTCATTATTTTATTCTAATTTCCCTTTTTTTATGCAAGGTTATCGGTGAGTAAATATTAAAACTGCATTATTTAAGTATGATATTAGGTTTTAATATAATAATAATAATAATGTTATTATTTACTTAAAATTTATTTTTCATTTTACTTTTTATTGCCTTAACGAAAATAAATTTTAATGATAAAAATTTTGAATTCATAATTTTGAAAAGAACAATTAACAATTTTAGTTCAGTAATGCGAAATGTAATTCATTCCATTTGATTCTAAATAAATATTTATAATTTAAAAATTGTGAATAGCAACAGAAGCTTAAAATACTATCGTTTGGCTCATTGAAAATCTTTCAAAGAATATTTTTAAAAGTTTGGAATTTCTTGTTTGCCAAATAATTACAATTTTTTTAGACTATTCTCATTGCTTCATAATTTAGCAATTTGAAAAATCAATTGCCTTTGTCTCCAAAAAATATTATAGATGTTACATAATACAGAAAAAATGCTTTACTAAATGTATGTAGATTTTTTCGTTGCTTTGAATTATCTTTCTGAAATTATTGTCACTTTGTTTTATGCTATAGATTCTTTCATTTATAATTATTAGTTTTAAATTATCCGAAGACTATGATAATGATTTGCTAAATATTATTGTTATAATGTTTGTTTCAAAATAAACTGTGAAATAAGATAATTAAAAAACAATTCTCATAGGAGAAGCAAACCTATGGTTTTTAATTTTATGTTTATAAATTATTCGAATTTAGATTAATTTAAATAACCTTATAAGAGAAAAGTATTTTGTTGAAATATTTAGTGATATCAAATACTGTTTCCATTGATTAGCTAATAATGAGCGAAATCAATTACGTTTTTGACAAGATTAGCCTTTTTCTGAATTTTTCAACCTTTAAAGATGCAGGAGGGGCAGAATACATTCTAAAATTTAGTTGTAATTATGAAAATAGTGACTAGCAGCCGTTGGTGACTACCTGTTTCACCTGATTAAAGATCGTTAGAATTTTTAATTGAGTATTATATAGCTTGAACTGCGTTCGTCTTCAGTAAAATTGTTTTTAACTTCCAGTTTAGATGTATAATTCTAATTATTTTAGAACTTTATTTAGAACTTAATTCTAATTATTTTAGAACGTTATGATTTTCCTTTATATCATTTTGTCTATTTTGTTATGACTTTCCTTTATTTTTCTTCAGATACTTTAACAATCTTAAAAAATGAACATATTCTGCATATTTTGACTTTTTAATAATGCAGTCTAATTTTTAACTTAAAAATCAATTTGGCAATTTATTATGGAATTTGCCATTTTTTTCATGCTGGTAATATTTTAAATACGAATATAAATCAACTTTTACATATTTGTCTCAAAAAAAAAATTAAATACATATTTTTTCTTGAAGTATTTATTGTTTGTAATGATTTGCATTAAGGACAGAAATTTAGTTTTCCTATTTTGTATACTTCATTTTTCAAACATTTTTATCTTTAGAAATTTTAATTTTAAAATTAGCAAAAAATATCTGCAATTTTTAACAGCAAACTTTATCTATAATTTAGTCCTTAAATAGTTCTTAGGGTTTAGTATTATTATTTGTGATAAATTTAATAATCATTCTGAATACTCACATAACATTTTATTCTTGTTGTAAAATATATTTAAGATAACTTTGAAAAATTAAATAAATAAACAAGATTATTACGACAGAAAAGAAACAGATGCCGATGAAAAAATAATGTTTTGAATTTTAAGAATATGTGAAAGCTTGTATTGGAGTATTTAGTAAATTTTTGGAAGTTATTGCAAGAAAACGCCAAAGTTTCATTTGATTTTTAATTAAGATCGAAAAAAAAGAAATTCAAGAGTCACATTTCCACTCTTTCAGTATGTATGTATCAAGTTTCGTAGCTCTAGGTCAAATAATCTGGCTTGTACAAAAATAATTCATACATATCATCTTTATTATTAGCGATAATTCGAACAAGATTTATGTTTAAAGTCTGTAAAGTGACAACACACACATACGCGCGCGCACGTACGCACACACAAACGTTGTCAGTAGAGAATACTATTCAAAACGAAAGTTTTAATTGAAATTTAGTATTAAATTTTAACTTCATGGGAAAGCAAGGCTTATTCTTACTTATAAGGAAAATCAAACAACGTTAAATTTCGTTGAAGGATTTCTACAGTTATAATACATAAGAAAAGATCATGCATTTGTAGGCGATATTTAAAAAAAGTATAATTAAATAGATTCAGAATGATCATTAACGAACATTATTGATCATTCATATGCGGTTAACATTTAATTTTTTCAAAATGTACTTCCTCGAACAGTGGGTTTTACCCGTGAACAATGTATATATGTATATTCCTTTGAGGTTTATATTCAGGTCTCTAGTTCCGTGTGTTGATTCGAAAAATTGCAGTTTTTCTTTGTATAATGTAGTAAATCTTTATTGTGCACACAATTTTAAATGGTTTCCCTTGTGACCCAGAATGCACTGCAGTCAGTGAATCTGAACATCCGGGAACGTAATTCCTTGAGAATCGTAGATGCGAAAAAAGCAGGTCAGGAGCAATACTACTTATTCAAAGGTAGAAAGGATTCTTATTGTTGGTGTTTATGAATGCTAAATACAATGAAATGAAATGAAAGAATAGAAAACATTCTTTTTATTCTTTTAATTTTCTTTTTTTATATGTCATCATCGTAGTAATTAAAGAGGAGAGAAAAACTCATAGCTTAAATAACAACTATTAAATTTTTAACTTTTGATGCTGTGTTACCATTAAATGTTCTAGAAACGAACATTATACTTCAATAATTTTCTCTCATGTAATTAATTACATTTTTGCAGTAATTGAGTTATACTGGAATAATATTTTATTGAACTTTCAGTCAGTGGAATATCTTGTAAATTAAATAATGGGAATCCAAAAATTTTCGCTATCAACGAAATTTGAAAATTTCTAGTTTAAGTTAGAGATTCTTTAAAAATTCTCTTTGAGTACGAAACATTACAAATGCCATTAAAACTTTTAATTTTTTAAAATTATTAAATAAGATAATTTACAGCCTTCTTCTGTAATGTCATTGAATTTTTAAAAGTTCTTTATTATCATTTGTAAACCACCTTTACTGACTTTTTATAGTTCGGTCAAGCTAATATTTGCTAAAAATTCCAATTAAATATTTTATATAGAATTTATCATCGAAAATTTCCTTGAGACTTCCTCAGTAAAGTATTTTTAAACTTAGGATTAAATAGACACGAAACTTATATCAGTTCAGAAGTCCTACATTGCTCTATTTTAATTAATTAAAAACCTAATTTAAATTTTAAAAATATTGTACCGAGGTGTACTCCGCTCTAATGCATATTTTTGTCATCTTAACCTATCACCATGACTAAAGTATATTTGGGCCAATTCTGACAACTCGTGATTATCTGTCTAGTTGTAAAGGGCAAGGCACACTCACATTTCTCTTTATAATTAGTATGAAAAAAAAATAATTCTTTACTGATTCTTTAATTTTTAGGACCCGAACAGAACTAAAATTTAAGATGCTTCCATTGATTTTGCATGAGATTTCAATTCTTTTGAAGCTGTTTTCAGATACTTCATATTTGATTTCATATTTCTATTTACATTCATAAATGATATGGTTCTTTTTCATTGTCATTTTCGGAAGAAGCCAAACAGGTTTTTTTTTGCACTTCCTGTCAAATTTTCAAAGGAATGTTTCTCACTGTCAAGCTATTGCTGGTCTACTGCTCACGCGCTTCAACAGTCTGTGATTGGAATTCGAGGAAGCGAAAACTGTCTGAATCAGTAGGCATAAACCAGCGCCCCATAGCCGGAAGGAATCCTATTTTTTTCGTCCTTATTGCATGATGACTTCACAAAAGAATATTTTGTAAATCACACGCAATGCGAGAGTGCTTTGTACTTCTTCCGGTATCGTTTGAAAAGGGGGAAAAATCAGAGGAAAAAAAGTTGGGAAAAAATCAAAAAGATAACATTACAAGTTGAAACAATGAAAAGGATTACACGGATATTATTAATATCTAGTTAATTAACCAAACAAATTTCTATAGCTGTACTAAAATTAAAACATTCTGAGGTTTAAAGTTTTTATTTTTTATTTTTAGTATCACTAAATTACCACTAGTTCAACCAGTTCTTGTCAATTTGATCTTTTGGTATAAGATAGAATAACGTCTTCACTTTAGAACAAATTTTCGATGAATTAATTTTTAATCAGCTCATAAAAGCACGAATTTACAGCGTTTGGTTGAAACTTGCATAATAAGCACTGTATATTCTTATGACTGTAGATATAAAGACTGAAGTTTAAAATTTATTTTTTGTTTGTGTAATTGTGTTCGAATGAAAAGGTCACCCTGAGGTTTATCACTGTGAGATTATTCCAATCCAAACTGTCTTAGTAACTGTTCGAGTTTTAATTATGATATAGGTAAAAGTTTTAGATACAATTTCTATTTTAAAAATTTAAAAATCACGCTTCCAAAATAGAAATTAGAGCATATTTCTGACATTATTTTAAATTTTTTTTCTGATATCAGATGTCATAATTTTGAAAAATTGTAAGGACATTTTAAAATTTTTTACAAAGTGCTAAAAATTATTACATAAAGTTTTACTATATAAAACTTTAGTAACTGAAAAACATTAAGCTTTGCAAGATATTATTATTACAAAGAAAAAAAATATAGATATATAGCAATGGCAATAACGTTCTAGTACATTTAAAAGTTTGATAAACCATTAAATCAATAGAAATAATAGATAATTAGATGAATAAATATAGAATTTTAATACATATGTAATTATAAAAATATTTAAATTATAATTGTTTATTCTCTGCGTTTTTGAAAAAATGTCAATCCAAGTCTATGATTAAAAAAATTAGGTAAATTAGTCTTATTCTCTTTAAGATGGAACGATTAAAATTACCAAAATGTTGTTTCTTAAACTAAGAATATTATGAGATTAATTTTATGATAAATAAATGTTTAAAATAAAACAGATTTAATTTCGAATGTAAAACTGAACTATTTCCATACTTATAATAAAGCTCAATGTGTGTGTGTTGGAGCTTTACAGATTAGACCGTTTTACCTACAGCCACCAAATTTGGCACATGTATGTACATGTTGGCGAGCGGGAATGGGCACCTCAGAGCGATTTTTTCAAATTTGTAATAAGAATTTGAATTCATTAAAAATCAAGGAAAATTTCGACGTTTTTCCATTATGACTTTCAAAAAAATTGTAGCACAAAGTTGATTTTTATATGATATTAAAGAAAAAAAAAATCTTTTTAGTGATACTAATACTTTAAATTAAATTTCTATTTTTCATGAATTGTTTAAAAATAATTGAATTATATTCTTCAACCGTAAAAATAAAACAAGGTGGATTCACACGAGGCTTATTATTTCCCGCAATCGTTGCCTCTCTGCTGTTGTCCAGGCATTGTCCTCTTGTGAACAGTTGAGACAACGTGACAACGTTTGTCCCGACGGGACAATTATTTGCCTTTGTCTTGTAGTTGTTATAGGATTTTCTGGAAGTAGATGTGATCTTCTGTTGCGGGCAATAATAAACCTCGTGTGAACAGACCCTTAGGCTGTACACGCGCGTTACGAGTGAAAGGGGAAAAAATCTTTCATCAATTTGTTACCATCAGATTAACAAAAATTCAAATTAAAAAATAAATAAACTACTATTGCAAATTAAATATATAAAAATGTAATTTTCAGCTGGAGTCTGTATGAAATGAAATAAAATGAAATATGTTTTTTCTAAGAAGAAAATGCGAAGAAAAGTTTTTATGACTGTTACCGTATTGAACAAATCAGCTTTATTTAAGAGAAATATGGTTTCTCTCTAATATGGTTAAGAGAATTATGGAGAAATATGGTTTTATTTCCTTTATTCTGTTTTATTTTTATTTAAAAGTATTTCAGAATGAATCCGAAAGATCAATTAATTAACAACATTTGGTTTTAAATACATCAAACACTAAAAAAATAAACAAAATCGTTTGAGAAAATCGGTCGAAATTCTGCTATCTCGAGCCTGATTTCTGTTGGGGAAAAAAACCCCGAAACCTTACTCATATTTGGCGGGATTTGGCCGCAGCTTTTTCGTGTGAAAGTTAGTTTTTAATCAATAAAAAATTAACACTCAATAATAATAATAATAAGTAAAATATGTTCTATTCTTGACTGTAATCTGTCTTGGTGCTAAATTTTATCCAATTCCGTTCAGCCGTTCTGGCGTGATTGAGTAACAAACATCCATCCATCCAAACATCCCAACTTCCACATTTACACTATTAGTATAGATAATTATTTTCCCCTTACTGATTCCCATCAACCTGGAAAAAAAAAGATATATCTTAGCAACTATCTATATAGTTAAATGGTTTAAAAGTCTTAGTACTTCACTTGATTTTTAATACAATATATATGCCTAAACAACTGCCAGCAGAGCTTTAATTTGAAAAACTCGGCACTATTTGAATGGGCAACAATATAGACGTGTAGCTGATTTTGTTGAGAAAATATAAAAATTCAAAATAATTTTCATTCCTTTCAGAACTTTTATTATATCCCCAATTACCTTAAGTTTCTGATTTATTTCAAAGTAAATTATGTGCCCTTTTGAAGTTAAAGAAAAAGACACCCATTCTGAGACTTGGAAAGGATATTGAAAACTGGATTGGAGTGTAAATTGTTTTAAAGCATATCCGAAGAAATTTGGAAAATTATGTGACGGTTACGTCTGCCATCAAAAAGGCAGAATTTTAAGCTAATTTTGAAGAAGGACAAATGAAATGACCCTGAAAGCGAGGACAATATCTATCTATTTGTCTTTTTTGTTTCTAATTTACTTATTATAAAAACTTATCTTTTTCAATGTTTCATCAAACTGAACATCTTAATATTTTTATTTAATTAAATTAGTTTATAATTGGGTTTATGACTGCAAAATGAAGAAAAATTCAAGTTCTCTAACTTTTCAGTTGCTTATTTCGAGATCTATCGTTATTACTCCTCGTGCACATCTCATCAAGTAAAATTATTAACATTACGTACTGACAGAGGCATGGTATATAAGAATCTTACTTCTTTTGTTAGGGAGGAGTGGAAAGGAAGGCACATTTGTGATTCTTTTGATGATCATTACTGACTTAAGTCAGTAAATATTTTTCATATCTAATTTATAAAGAAGTTCATGGTGTGAAATCTAATAATTTTTTTGTATTTTTATTTCAAAATTGAATGATTATATTACATAAAAGTGGTACTTATGTATCCTAAACTACCAAAGTGATTAGAAAGTAAATCAGAAGGAAAAATGAAACGAAAAGCATGTAAATATTTGAAAAATTGGTGATGCAAATTACTAAATTATTAGTAAATAAATAATGATAAATAAAAAATTCGTTCAAGATATATTTTTTATGACAGATAATATATTTTATGGAATTTTTCTTTAAAAAGTATTTTAATCAAAGATTTCAGTTCACAAAAACTTTAACTGAGACTTTTACTGAATACCTCAAGTCCTCTGTAATCATGCTATTTAAAGAAACGAATAATATTACTTAAACCAAATGTTGGTCTTCTATTTTTATTTTAGAATATTATTGAAAAATCATTATTTTTTGCTTAAAATTATCCTTTAGAAATTCATGAAGATAACGAAGACGTTAGAATAAAAAATTAATACAGCTAATTCAAAAACAGTGAAATTATTCATAAAATCTCCATTTATCTTTTTGATATATTAATAAAGTAGTTAAAATTTCCAGCTACGTTAGGAAGAAAACAATGTAAATAATAGGGTGGAAATAGGGTGGAAATACACATCCAATAATGTCACTGTAAAGAGTAGTTGTATTTAAAATTAAAAAATATTTTTATTATTCTTATATCTGAAATGTATGAGCATAAATTTTTTAAATAAAACGTACATTACTTGAAGCTAATTACAATTTTCAATTATTCCGTTTTGGTCATTATCGCTTATATCAAAAAGAATTTTACGATTGCCATTTTAAAAGCACTGAGAGAATGAATGCTAATAACTAAATTCAGTATCTCACATTCAAAATTAGAGTTCAAGGTGACGTACAAATAAATAAAAATATAATAAGCTAAAAATGTTACTTTAGATAAAAATTATTTCATTTTTATAAATTTACTGCCAATATCTGTTTTTGATTACCATCTAATACATCTTATTAATACTTGCTTGAGTTTTCAGCTTTTTGGCTTCTGAACAAAATATTATTGTTCAAATTTTGTGCTTATATACTTTTATTATGTACTTTGTGGAAGACAAATAACTTGCTCTGTATTAAAGTTTTACACGGTTCTGCTCATTCTGTTACGCCTTTTCCTTCTTTCCTGAATACATCTTTACACATCCAATAATGTCACTGTAAAGAGTAGTTGTATTTAAAATTAAAAAATATTTTTATTATTCTTATATCTGAAATGTATGTGCATAAATTTTTTTAAATAAAGCATAATATATACTGAAACATTCTCAATATGAAAAATTACCCCGAATTTTCTCATCTTGATCACAACTGTGAAAAAAAAGACGGAATAAAAATATAGTATCAATCATAAAAACGATTTAAATTGTTACTCCAGCGATGAAATATGTTCCTAAATAATCAACTTTAAATATTTTCCAAATTAAATAAAAATTCAAGAGCAATATGTGACAAAGACATGCTGTCATTGAAAGGATAATTTTTTAAAAAAAAATTTAAGCTTTATTATAAATAAATAAAATAGATATATAGATATTTATATATTATTAGATAAACTTTACCTTTTCAATTGGCAAATGTAATCGTAAATTGAAATTGATATTTATTTAAACGTGAAAATTAATATCTGGAGTCATAGAGCCAAGTTCTCTATTTTTTAGGGTAAATGGAAACATTTCCTTAAAATTAAGATAGATGAAAAAGAAATTCTATTTGAAAATTTATAAATTTATGGTATTAAACAATACTTAAGTCTGATTTCATATTAAAAATAAGCAAAACAATAATTTTACCATAGTTGTGACAGTTGACTACTCTACCTGAATTACAATTGATAAAACTTCAGATATTCTCACTATGCTTTAAGACAGCAATTAATTAAAAAAAAAGCAACTTTTTGATTTGGTAGTTGTTTATACAGATTTTATTTTTTGATATTTTAAATATTTAGACATTTATTTATATTATTATTTTGTTTTATATCAAGATATTTATATTTTAAATCACAAGGCATGCATTTGTTTTCATTGGTTAGCCCTTTTGTTTTGTTTCATTTTCAAGGATTTTAAATATTTCAAAACATTTTGAAATATTTTAGCTGAAGCTCACATCATTATACATTAGAGATTTTATTTACTAACTCTACATAGTCATCTTATGGTACTTTTCCTTCTGATCTTGATTGTTGCCATTTTACAAGACTTTTATTTAATTGATTAAGAGAAACAATTTAAGAGCCTTTAATTAATTATCTGTTACTTTATTGATTAGTACATTGGAAAGATGATTTTCATATAGTTCGAAAATTACCTGTGTGGATCGTTTAGATAGAATTTTGAGTTTGAAACTTTTTACGAACGTTTGAGAAAAAAATATATATTAAGTTCTTTTTTGTTGTTGTTGTAGTGTGTTAAACTCTGTCATCAGTATCCTTTTCCTTATGTCTTTTTACCATAGTCTCTCGAACAATGAGTAATTGAACATTTCTTCATATAGCAGTTATTGAATAGAAATTAAATATACTTATTATAGCCTTTGAATTTTCATGTTACTTTGTATAAATAATAAATACTTTAAAAAGGCTAGACTCGCGTATTGTCTCAAATGTAAGAAAAAGATGTCTTTATTTCCCAAAACCCTTTCTCTCTCAACTGCTGCATCTTGAAATACGATCTGGCCATTCTTTTACATGGAAAATATATTGAGCCTTGTCATTAGATGAGCTGAAAATTCTTATTATGCATATTTAAAAAAATACAGATGGTAGAGGTTTTCTATAATCCCAACTCTCTACATTATTTTAAATATTAAAATTATTGCAATATCTATTTTCGTTTTCATATTCTGAAATATCAAGAATTGTGAAAGTTTTACAATATCTGAACACGAGGTAATAATGATTTGATAATTCTTTCCATAAAGAATTATTTTTAGAATGGCATTCATTAATTATAATGCTTACGAAGCTGCTAAATCGCAATGTGAATTTTAAAATTCAGATTGTTGAAACTTAAACTTAAAATGGAATTATTAAATGATATCGCTTTTCCTTTAAATTTTTTACAATAAAATACATTACAATTCGTTTCTTTGATTGCGAATGCTACGATAGTCGAAAAATGAGATTATTAAAGCAAATAAATAAGTACATAACTTTAAATATTCTTATGCAATGAATTCTCAAGTCTCTTCCGTCAAAAATTTAACCAGGATTTCGTCTTTTGGTGATGATATCTAATATATTTTTGATTCAAAATTCTTAATCCTTGAACAGTTTTCTCCATGAAATTTTTTAAGTTTTGTTATTATGTTAATTTTTTGGAAAGTTATAGCTTATTTTTTAAAAAAAATTTCAATCGATATTTTAATGCAATTTTCTTACATTTCAAGTTTTTAGTAAATTCTTTTTAAAAAGCAAAGGTAGAACATTTACGTGTACGTGTTCAAAAATACTCAGAAGTCACACTTCATAATATAAGAATGCGAACAGTACTAATTATCAAAAATAATTTGATATTGCCACTTATTTTTTTGAAATATAAATTAATTATGATGGGCAACAAAAGTCAATTTCAGTCTCTTTAAATTGAATAATTTATTTGTAATATCAACATATTTGCGCTTCAGATTTTAAAGGAAAAACTGCCATATCAACATAATTGAAAAATTAAAAACGCTTCAAGTCAATGGAATTATTTTCTAGTGGTTTTAATAAAAAAATAGGAGAGCATTTTCATCTTCAAATTCGTAAATTCTGATTAAATTATAATTCCATGTTTATCAGTATTTGAGTAAAATGGGAAATCTTTCAAACAGAGTATTCTTGACTTATTACCTAGATTGAACTTGTTCATTAGGTAGGTACCTTTCTTTGCAAAACCTAATTTTTGTTCAAAATCAGTTACAATTTTTTACAAAAAAAAAATCGTTATCCACCAAAAGAAGGAGTTTTTGTGACTAATCATAATTATAAAATTCAATGCATCTATGAGTTTTGGGTTTAAAAGTATTTTCATTTCTTCATTGTAGAAGCAAATCGCTGTAGCTCCTCTTCTATGTAAAGTTACTTTTCTTAATCGTATGCTGATATCTGTTAATTATTTCAAGAAATTCAAAGTTGTCAACGCTGTAATGATCTTCCACAAAACCTTTTTCTCTTCATTTATAGAATGGTATACGCAGCTATTTTCCCAACAAAATTTGTGAACATTTTGATGGATTATGCTGTGGAAAGATCCAAGTCCTGTAAAATTTATTTTTTAAATAGCACAGAAACAAAAGCCTTTACTTCAGCATTAGTTTTAGTCCTTCGTCGTTTACAATTGATACTATTTTATTAATGTCAATACTTTTTCTTTTGAAGATAACTAGTAATAACCGATTTTTTATATTCTCACTTTGATTTTGTTCTTTAATCAGTAGTAACTGAAATAAATTTTCTTAAGGTCTGTCAAAATTAAAATGCTTATAAATAAATAAAAGTTGCGTGATGTAGGTCACATTACAAATTAAAAAATATTGGGCATTGAATTTAGATACATAATTTGCGGACTAGTTCTACCATAAAATCATTTTTTTCTTCTAAAATCTTATATTTTATTTTATTTTAGGAATGATTATCTTTTAAATAGTGAGAAAAATATTCAAATGCGTTAATAAGATTAGCTTTCCCAAAATTGTGGTTTGTGTATGACTTTTCGGATCTCACTATTTCTTGAATGGCAACAAAATTGTCATTTTTTATTTGATATTATTTCAAAACGCTGCCATTATTAAAATTCGTTGCGATGAAATTTTACTGCTTTTCTTAATTCATCTCCCAGTCAGTATTTTTGTTTCAAAATGCTCGAATTAATTAAAAATATTTTTTTATTTATTTGATTTTTTTTTTTGGTTAATAGAAAACTGTACTAGGTATATTAAATTAATGAGAATCTTTTCAATCTGCAGCCATCAGATTTTCTTATTCTAATTTTTCTTGTTCATATTATAAACATTATGATATTTAATAACAAAAGTAAATGTGTGAGCGAATGAAATACAAACCAACTCTCACGTCTCAAGGTTGCTCAATGACATTACCGTTTCTGTCATAAAACAGTTACGGATGTGAATAGACTAGTCCTTCACAAAATGACTCTCCTACTCAAAGAGGGCTTAGGCGGTAAAACTCGTAAATAAAATGATGTAACATTCCTACTATAGAGAGTGAGAAAACGCATTTTTTAACTAAAAATTTTGGGGATCAATTTATTTTTTTTCCATAAAAAATGATTTAGATCTAAAAAATATTTAGTACAAAAGTTTTTTTTAACAGAAATTTGTTAGAATTTTCCTTCCATTTCAATATATAAAATTTTTATTACACAAGGTTATTATTAAATACTGTAATATCCGAAATACTATAAATAGATTTTAATCCTTTGATTCCCAGACTCTTAATCTTTAAATAAAACATTTAATCCTTTGATCTATACATTTCTTCTGTCGACAGTGTTCGATGATTACAACTGATTTTTTGTAGAAAGCAAAATTGAGAATTATTTTAAAAGATGAAAACCAAAAGAATAATGGTGAAAAAAGCTTTGGTTTTTAGATTTGAAATTACACATTTTTTAAGCAATTAAGATGCATTTATTTTAATTAATTTACATATAAGGTGATTATTGAATACTTTTGGTTTATGAGAAATTTCCTGGTATTTTTTTTTTTCATATCGATCTGGAAAGATGGGCATTTAACATTTTTGCGGATAAAGTAATGAGCTGATATACTTGGTGATACTCCTATTAAAAATTTCAAACCTAAGTATTTATTGCATTTTAAATTTAACAGTTATTTGATGCAGCATCTTCCTTTTATTTTTCGTGTGACCTCTATTGCATTATCTAAATCTTCCATCTAATAGCTATGCCGCTTTATCTTTTTTGTCTGTAATTCTTTGTGTCTCAAGTAAAATTGGGATTCATTGCCCCCATGTATTATTGCTATGTAAACAACTAAAATTCTTTCATATTATTGCCAGAACATGAAGTGTCCTTCTCTTTATATTGGTGTTTATGTGCTTGAGTGGAAACCTATTATAATGTTTTTTTTCTCTCTCTAGAAATGAATTGTGCAACTTTATTCCGATAAGAATAAAGTTGTAACCCTAAATGACCATATAAATTCCTTAGAATTATTTAAATATATGTAAAAATCAATAGTACACTGCTTAGAGAAAATAGTTAAACTAATGTTATTGAATTTCTGTCAGTGCTTTTTAAAAACTATCAAGTTATGAAATAAAAAAAATTCTGCTTTGAAGTTGGTGTCCAATGAAAGCAAAGTATTTATTACAACTTAAAAGGAAGCAAAATCACGTAAATGAAAAATATGATGAAATTACAAAAAAAAAAAAAAAGGTTTGAATTAAATAAGATAACAGAATGAAGGATTGTAATAAATTACGTTTATAATAAATAAAAATTAAATATAATTATTTATGGTTTTAATTGGTTTCCCGAGAAAGGCTACTTCTTTGCTCTTTAATATTATATACATTAGTTCCTAACAACAATTATTTCAGAAGTTATTGTGGAAAACTCAGCAAAAAAAGATACTTATTATATAATTACATATATTATGAAATAGATGAATCAGAACACAGAATATTCTATGTTTGACGCAAAGTGAAAACTTTAGAAAAGCATGTACAAAGTTCTTACGATTCATAATTTCAGAAGAGGTTCTTGAGACATGTAAATTAAACTGTTAGATATATGCATTTTCATCTTTATATTATCGAAACATCTTATAACGAAAAAATTGTTTCTTGTATAACAGTTTATATCAAACATATTTCTAATAACTGCATATTTTAAGTAATTAATTTTATTATTATACCTATATTTATTTAGCTTTAATCAGGAATATAACAAAGAAAGTAGACAACTTAAGCAATATTGTTTTCTTATTGCTCCAATTTATAAATTACTATTAAAAATAAAAGAGAAAATGTGTATATGTTTTTGCTTTCTATAAGACAGATCGCGCAACACAGAACAGTTAAATTTAGAATTATCATACCTTTAAAAGGCTTAAATAATGTATGCATGTAATAATGTAATAATGTATGCATCAGAGCAATGCTTTTGGAATTTCAATTATAATATTAATTCATTAAAAAGATAGAAATTCGGAAACTTTCTTCGGTAATTTTTGGAAATCTTTCGCTTTTATAACACTTTAATATTTTATGAAAATGTTTTTAGTCATATTTTTTATTTTCTTTATTGTTGTAATGAAATACAAACCTCTTATATTGCTTTGAGGTTTTATTTAGCTTGGATGTCTTTATCTGTAATAAAAATCCCTGTATGTCTATTTAGTTTATCTTTTTTATTCTAAATTTTTTAAAACATTTTTTTAAATTTTTGTTTGTAGTTATTATTACTTGTTTGTTGTTATTACAGTTGTTCTTTAACTTCTAAAGTAAGAAGGATAATAAATATATTTAATATATTTTAAGTTTTTTCTAAACATGGTTGTTTTTTAAATAATTTAATTGATTAATAATATACTTATTATCACTCTTTAAGTTTTTTCTTATTGTTGTTATATTAAATACTCTTTAAATACAAATTTTCCACAAAATGTTACAAAAATTATGGAATATAATTTATATTAAAAACAAAAATAATTTTCAAAGCTAAATGATTTAATTTCTTCTTTGTATATTATTGGGAGCATTTCTTGATTCTATTAGCAAATTTTGAAGTTGTTTCAAATTTAATCATTTCCTATTTCAGATTAAAACACCGATTTTTAGTTAGATGGCAGGCAGAGAAAATGTCCGGAACATAGTCTAATGCAAAGAAGAGGTTTAAAGTTTCTCTAAAATAATACGTTACATACCTATTACAGTGTGAAATTTAAAAATACTTTTGTAAAAGATCATTGAGATCAAGCTCACAAAAGAGTGTTTGCTGAAATGTTTGACGTGGGTGGGAATCAACCCAGCATTAGTCCGACAGGCGTGATTTCAGCACCCTAAACTAATCATTTGGAATTATTTATTATTAATTTGTTAGAGGTTATTGATATGTTGAAGCCTTAATGGCGTAAGAAAAATAATCACAACAAAGAAGGTTAAATATTATCTAACTAAAATAATTACCTTTCCTTAAATAATTTGTTATTTAAGAATTAGAATATTCTTTGTTTCACTGTAGTCTATTTTGATAAGAAGCTCTTACAATTTAGTCAATAATTTTTTTTATGTCCAGGCCCATGTCACGATCTCTAGAAAATTTCTTCAAATATATTTTCAAACATATTAAAGAAAGATGCGTGGCTCAAAGAATTGAGTCTTTGTATCATTCGATTTAAGTATTAGAAAAAAAGTTAGTTTTTTAAGAATGAATATGATGAATTTATTACATTTTCCCTCCTCCTCAATAGTCATATATCAGGACTCTTTTCGCCGCCATTTTCCCTATTTTCCTATAATACGTAGAATGTCAGTACTAACTGCCGGATGGTTAAATTTTGAAGTAAAGGGTATTCTTTAATAGGGTAAAGGCCTATAAAGACATCGAAAAAATTGTGATAAGTATTCCTATGAAGCAATAAACAAACCAGCATTAAGCAAAAATGAATCTAACATAGCCATTCAATTTTGAATGTTTTTTTTTTTTTTTTTTGGAAACAAATGTATACGCTTATTTGTTGTTTATATGTGAACCATAAAGCTAACAGTTTTTTAAAAGTAACATCTCTCTAATGATACGCAGTTTTATTTCAAAAGCAAGTTTTAATGTTCCCTAATTAGTTTGGTAATTCATGTTTGCATCAAGTAATTTTTATTGGGCGAAAAATATTCTTCAAATTGTAGGAAAGTGCATTTTATCATAATTCTTCCTCCATTCTGTGTAGTAAGAAAGCTGAATTAAAAGCAAAGATAATTCCATTAGTGGGACGGACCAAATTACTCAAATCTATAAAGAAAAGTTAAACACATTGATACATTAATTAATTTTAAAGCTACCAATAAATACTCGATAAAATATTTAATTAGGTAATTAAACATATAAAAATCATAATACAATTGTTTTTCTTTCTATAAAGTTTTAGGAAATATATATTTTTTGTTTGATGACATTTGATACGAAATATTAATCTGAATAAATAAATAAATTCTGCATCAAAATTTCAACCTAAATATTTTAATTTTTCGTAGGCATAAATTCACACTCTATAGTACAGTTCTGCCGAAGATTATAAAAAAATGGGAGAAATGTCTGCTTTGTTTTAATTTAATACTAATGCTGTAAACGGTACTTGTATTTTAAAATATGTAGTGTTCTTAAACCTCTTAATTTTATACATCCCGCTTCACTATGAATTCACGTGCCTTGCATTGAAAAGATTTTAAATGGATTGATTTTCTAAATTTTTTGAAAAGAAAAAGTGCTAATGGAAAATGAAATTAAAAGGTTTTTAAACGGATGGTTATTGTGTTAAAATTAGCAGGAAAACAATTAACACAAAAATGACGGCCTGTCTAAGTGAACAATGAGTAATATATTTTAACTGTGTTGATAAGAATAAACTGTATATCAGAAGTAGGACAGGAGTTAGGAGCGGAAGTCCTAATAGCATTAACGTAAGCAAGCAACCAAATCGTGACTCTAAAAATCAATTGAGTCGCCTGAGGACAAACTGTCATCACAAAACTTTCGCAACACCCACATAACGGTTTTACGAAAAATTGCAAACGCGTGATGCAAAAAAGGATCAGGTAGCGGTAATAAATGAACAGAAATAAAACATGTGGAAAGGTAGACGATAGGTTGATAGAACAGAAACATGTGTAGCATTACATCGCAGCCATTTTGGATTTAGACCGATTGACCTGGATTTGCTTTGCTTCAGAAGCGGCATCTGGCGGAAAAGTTCAGTTATTCCGCCGCTCTTCACTGAACGGTCGATCCATTCCTCTCAGTGTCCCCATATACGAGCACTGTTATCTGGATAGGACTAAGATTCGCACTCCTGTGTGTGTTGGAAGCGCGCTGTGATCCCAATGAAGTGATTGTGAATAATTCAATGATAGAGGTGGCTGCGCTTGGATTTTGTTTTTATTTCGGTTTGGAACTATAAACAGAATACTAACTCTATTCTTTTTGGAAAAAATTTTATGTGAAGGTGAGTTTGATTAATTTTGTGAGTAACAGTGTTTTACTAATATATGAAAGGGAGATCTTGATGTATGATTATTTTTTTTTCACAAATATTGCATTTTAAGAAGAGAGTGATAACTAAAAGAGAATAAAACATTAACTATGTTTCTTTTGAAAACCAACTTTAAAGAGCATACAAACTCTTTATAATTAAAAAATACCATTGAAATTTTTTTAAACGTTAAAATTTATTTTTAGGAATTTTTATAATAGTTCTTGAATGGAAATTTTTAATCATCTTTATTCATGACAATTATTGTGCAAAATATTAGTTTCTATTAGATTTATTTAATGTATGAGAAACAAAATACAGAGTAGATTTCTGTTTAGATCTCAAACTTTTATTTTAGGCTATAAGTCACTACTGAAACAGAAAAAAAAACCCTATTCTTATTTAGTCCAACTAAGACTGCTGATATCACAAGTAGAATAATTTTTTCCCTTTTATAATAATGATTTATTCGGAATAATTGCTTTGCTTCAATATAAGTGATATGATATTTACGCTTCATTAAGAAATGGGACTCTATACAGATCTTGAACATTGAAAAAAAAAAAAAAGGAAATTTCTGGTTACATTTACTTTCAATTTAAAACTAAAGAGAAAGTTAAAGAAATATTTTAAAATTACTTTCTTAAATGGGAATTTTTAAAAAGTCTATTTCATAATGCTCTGTGTGAAAAATAAAATATTTAGATTTTAAATATATTGTTAGATAAGTTGTATTTTTAATTACATTTGTGCTGAGTTTAATATGTTAATTTCATCATAGTATTATATAGCTTGTCTATAGAAAAAAATTTTGGAATTTCGGTATCAGTTAAATGCTATAATATTTCTTTGTGATCAAAAGTGAATGGGGAAATAGAATAAAGAATTGATTAAGAAATCATTAATCATTATTATTTAATTTTGCCTTTTGCATAAATATATTATTATATACATATTGTTGTTATTGGGCAATTTTGAATTTTCTGTGCAGTGAAATAAGGTATTCTTAAGTTAGTCATGCAAATAATTAATATTTAATATTTATTATTAGTTATACGTTTTAATTCAGTTCTGAAGGAGAAATATCACTACAACTACTTTAATTTAATGGTATTAAAACAATTTTACTTTAGCTACTTTAATTTTAAATAACTTCTATTAATATATTTTTCTATCTAAATTTGCTATTTACTGTTTGATGTGAATATTATACAGCATTTTTTAATTGTCTAGTAAAAAGATGTGTTCGCATCTGATGAACTAATGAACGTATTAAAAATTATTTTATTGCAAAGAACAGAATTCAAATCTTAATTACAAGCCGAAACCAAATTTTCTGTCCATGTGCAGCACATTTGGTAGATGAATCATTTACTTAATTGTTTTGCTGAAAATAGAGTGTTAATGACGTACTTCACTCATCATTTTGATTTATTTATTTCCGTTACTTCTAACACGACGGTGAACCTGTTTCTCCAGTGCAAAGGAACCGGCCTCCTCCGGAACTTGTCTTGTTTCGGTCGTGCGACCCGGTGAAACTTGCCTGAGCGAAGGCCCTGTGCCCGAGTGACCGCCACGTTCGGAATGGAACACCCTTCCATGAATATTACGCAATACCTATCAAGGGCAATACCCAAATTCAGATTAATGCTGTGCATGCTTTTGGCATTTTCTAGCATTACATCGCAAAAACATCAAGTTACCTGATTATGAAGCAGTTAACTTACCACTAAATATATATTTGCTACAATTTATTACTTTCTCCACTGCAAGTTGCCAATATTAAAAGCGAATTTTTTTAAAATCATTTTTAAATTTTTTTCTCTTTCTTTCATACAATATGTAAATGTCTTGACCTTAAAAATGTGTTTAGAAAGAAAAATTGAAAATATATGCATTCTTCTTTTTATATTCGTTAGTTTATTAATGCATTGAGATGTCTCTTTAATAAAAGTCTAACTTTTTGGAAATATTTATCAAATCGTAATAGTCCTTTCTCTGTAGTTATGAAGTATGTAATATGAAATATTTTAGAAGTATGCAGTATGAAATATTTTATGTGTTATCGTTAAATTTTATTGTTATATCGTTTATTTTCTTTAATATTCGAGATTATTAATTTTGATTGTTTATTGTCAGAATATCTTCATTTGAAAAATACTTATTTCATTTAAAAGTCTCTACACATCTTTTAGCTCCTAAAATTATGAGTAATAACAAAAAATTCGTGATTTTAATTTCATGATCTTAAAGAATAAAACTCTATCTCTGCTCATTTTCTGTATTTGTAAACAGCATATAATCATTCAAAGAATACACATTTAATTTATTTAAATGCTTATTTTACTCAATTTAATTTCGGATAAAAGGTTAAGTTAGATTCTTGTCGATAATTTTTCCAGATTTAAAAAAAATTATTGTGTTAAAAATTGGGAACTAACTTTTTTTATGAATCAATTTTCCTTTCTGAACTTTTGTTTCATTGGAATTGTGATTAATTCTTTAACTTTCTATAAAGTCTTTTTTGAGAAAAAAAGTTATTGAAATCGACCTAGTAATTTCTCAAAATTTCGACGAAAAATGTTTTTTGTTAGACTTTTGTATTAAAATATTTTTTTTATCGGTTACTTATTTCGAAAAGATGAATCGAGTTTAACTCAACAAACAGTGTCTATTCAAAACCTACCCATATTCATATGATTTTATTCAATTATATGATTCAATGTTTCTGTATTAAAATTTTTAATATTAATCATTAAAATTTCCAATCTTAAAGGTTGGCGAGTCTGTCGTAATAAATAAATAACGAATTTAATGTAAAAAAGTTTGCTTTACGACATGCACATTTCGCAAACGTATAGTTTTTGGTTATAGTGAAATCTTCTAAGCTAGCTTTAGGATTCAATAAATTATTTTGTGAAATGGCAAGTAATGCTCTTATTCCGCAGAAAATAGTAACTTCCTAGTTCTGTTTTTATTCAGAATATATTTTCATCTCTTTTTTGTTTGATTACTTTTGAAATTCCTTTAATTTCTTTAAAATTAAAAAATTTCCTTTGAGCAGAAACTGATTGATTATACTGTGATATGAAATGTAGAAGCTTGAATAATGCAAAATTTAAAACTGATATAAAATAGATGCTAGTATCTCTAAAATCAATTGTAATAAATCTTGCAATTAGTAAAATAATTATAATAAATGTTGCAATTAGTAAAATCATTAAAAAACAAAACCATGCATTTTTTAAAAACTTTGCTTGGATACTATTAAATCTTTAGACGTTTTGTTATACCGTTTTATCTATGCTGAGCACTGTTATTTATATAAAGCATAAAATGCACACATCCAATTTTTATATTATATCCCGTTTCAATAAAAATTAATTAATTTCTACCAAAGCTGGTTATTTCTTAACTTTTATCTATTTTGGTAAAAATAGAAATAAAGTAATAAAGCACTTAAAATGAAACGTATCTTTTTGTGTATAGTTTTATAAGTGACTCAATATAAAAAGAAGTGTTTTCTTTTCAAGAAATATTTTTTGATTAAATATTTTAACATTGTAAATAGATGTTAAAAAAGTTAAATATAAAAAAGTACCAAAATTTAGTTTCTTTAAATGTAAGTTTCTATAAACGAAACCTAAAGAACAGAATGTCAGTAAAATAAGTAAATAAAAAATAATTGATATTTTTAATATCCGCTGTTTCAGATTTGTTAAAATTCCATAGTACTGTATTAATTACTCAATATTGATAAAAATTTCAGAAAGAACTGATGCATGAAAAATAAAAGATTTTAATTTAATATAAAATTTTTGAACCCTTTTATTTCATATTTATTTAAAAGCGTTTGAATAAATTTACAAAGTTTTTGATATTAAATACATTTTTTGCCTCCTTTTATAAAAAAGTTTTATATATAATCTAAAATATAGCGTTCAAATTGTTAGGCAAGAAGAAAATTTTTCATAATTTTCCTTATTCGTTTCTACCATAAAACTTTAGTAACATTTTCGTTGCATTTTCATAATTTTTCATCCATGTATGCCATTCGATGGAGTATTCATATTATGAACAGGAGAGGAGAGCTTCCGATAACTTGAAGATCCAAACTTTATATTTTTTATAAAAGACAATTTTTTTATTTTAATGGTTAAACGTATGCAACTTTAGTGAATAAAAAAAATTCTTAGATAAATTTTTAAAATTGAATGTTAATGAATGTTTTAATTAAATTAATATGTACGAACCTTCAACGAAATGTCTTTTCTTGTGTTAATTATTTCAATTTATTAAAATTAATTAAGTAGGGAATCTATTTTTAATACTTTGTTTCAAAATATATATCTAAAATTTATTTTTTAATTGAAAAATTTAGATAATAGGACTTAAGCCGACAAACTGTGTTTAAATATATAACCAAGCGACATATATTAAAACATGAAAAATTTCATTATGTTTGTTTATTGCTATTTTTGTTTCCTAGTTCACATGTAGCATTTCTGGCTTTAAAATGGTATTTTATTAAAGATTTGGATATTTGAGACTGTTTTCAAAAATAAAAATTTGAATTTTTCGAAATGTTAATTCCTATTTTTTCTATTTAGGTTTTTAAAGAATTGGAAATATAATAAATGCAGGGAAAAAGTGCTTAAAAATAATATTAATAATATTTTATGAATCAATATTGAAAATAATCCAGTGTTTCAAAGCACTTATACATTTTTAAATAACTGTTTAAATTTGATATTACCTAAAACTTAAGCAAAATGCAAATTTACTTTTAAAACTGACTTTTTAAACTTCATACCATTCTGGAAACTAATTTTTTTAGTAGGGTACTTTAAGTTGAATATCCAAGTGATGTTTCATATTTAATTCATAAATTAATATATCTTTTATTGGCTAATGTAAATAGTTGATATCAAGTGCAAAAAGTTTTGAATAGAGACTAAAAGACTTTATAAATTTGTTTCTCCAGAATACAAATTGGTTCACAACATCACTGAAATTTAAAGATAAATCCAATTTTTGTTTAAAAAAGTCATAATTTATTGATTTTTAAAATTTGAATTATAAATAAAAGATTTATTAAAAATAATACATTTATTATTAAAAAGAATAGAGTAATATTTCTTTTAATATATAGCTTTCGAATTTCTTATTTTAATTTTTTTAAAGACGATAACGTGTTTAAATAGTTAGTTTTTAGCTGAAACATTTTTGTAAGTCCATGAGTATCTATGGGATAATTTTCGTACACGTTTAATTTTGCATGTTGGAAAGTGTTGATAGGCTTCCAATAAAAAAACGGATTTTAATCGCTTATTTAAAATATCCTATAAGAAAAACATATTAAAAAAAAGAAATTTCTAAAATCGTCATAACATTACGTGGGTTATTGAATTAGAAAGATATATTAAAGTTCTTCATCTTTCCAAAAGAAGTTCTGAATAGATAATCTGAAATGCTTTAAATAATTTATAATAAAATAAATTTTCTCTGGCAAAAAGAATCCCTATTATATATTCTTTCCTCTTATAATAAAGAGCGATATTTTTTAACGAATTTATTTTTACATCTTTTAGAATGATTTTTTTTCTTTTCATGCTATTTCATATTAGCTATTAGGAATACATAGTAAATGAAACCATCGGTTATAACTTCACTGATATAACCAATGGAGTTTACTCAAATTTTGTTAATTTCGAAACGAAGTCCTTATAGTGGAAAGAAAACTAATAAAATGTAAGGCTAGTCACGTTGTAATGCTAAACAATAAAAAGATTTTCATTTGTACAATTTTAATTCATAATATGGTATTGGTATGTGTTAGAAATTTTTAAAATCTCAACATTATGATGAACTTTTGCAAAAAAAAAAAAAAAAAAAAAAAAAAATCGATAGTATTCAACATTTTTATCAAGCACGTTGAATAACTTTTTCGTTTCAACGCTTTCGGAATTGAACATGAGCTGAGAAAGATTTCACAAAATACACTATCTTTAAGACATACACATAGTGATAAAATTAAATATTTACTTATTATCATTATCATGCACTTGCAAAAAGTGACCATTTGTTATATGTTGCTGTTTAAATTAAAATAAAAAGGAAAGCTGTTTAAATTAAAATAAATAAATCGTAGCATTATAGTCAATAATTTTCGGCCTTGAGAATATAATTCAAATAAAAGAGATCGATTTCACGATGAAATTAAAATTCCTTATATAAAATCCTTATTATTACATATTTTTGAATAACTATTAATTCTTTTAACTTGAGAAAACAAGAAAGTTTTAAGTGTAAAAACTATCGATGTTTTAAGAATTATGTTGAATATTACTATTGCTTTCATATTTGATTGTTGGAAGCTGTTTACTGTTTGATGCAGTAGTCTGCGTGTCATCGTTGGGTCATTTAAGACATTTTACTCGAGGTCGGAATTAAGTGGGAGACAGAAGTGCGAGGTTATCACGAGTTACTTGACATTAAGTCAGATGAACAGGTTTTCTGATGCCGTTGGCTACTAAAGAAGAATTTCTGTTTTGTTGTGGTATCAGATGACTTGCTATGTTCACTTGACCGGAAAACAGGAAGAAAAATTTCTAAATTTAGAGTGGAAATAAACCTTTCCACTTATATTACCACTTCATTTTGATCCCGAACGTTTATTGTCCAATCTAGACTGAAGTGTTCAAGTATAAAGGGAAGCCATGAATTCAGTAAATAAATTATATAATGATGTCATATCCTTTTAAAACAAGAAATTGTAGTCAAGTTTTCTGGATCTAAACAAAATGAACAATTGCATCAGAAGATTGTAAATTATGCACAAGTTTTTTTTCTAATATTATATTTACGAAGGCAAAATGTGTGACATATGTGCCATTTGAACTATATATGCTGCGATAAAAAGATAATATTGCCTGGAATATGATAAACAATGAAACTATATTGTCTGTGTTTTTCCGAATATTAGTGTGAGGTAGAAAAATCCATAATTTTAGAGACTTCTAACTTTAGTTTTATGTTTTTTGTAAATTATAAAAAAGGATTATTAATGAAATGTCTAGTGTTGTCTATTTGTTTCAAAAATAAAACATGAATAGACCATGTTATGGGATTCTGCGAAATAATCGAATCACTTTGAAATAAAAACTATCTTAAAGAATTTATCAGCATGTATTTCTTCCAGTTTTGCTAAAAAATCGAATAAACTTTTAATACTGCCTTATATATTTGAGCAGCTATGGGGTGAATTTTAGAGTCTAGATATTCATAAGTATTTTGAAATATCACATATTTAATGGCAAATCTATAACAGAAATTTAATTCTTTAAGAACCAAATACAATCATGTCAAAGGTCTGTTCAATATTTGACATCTTTTAGAAAAAAAAAATACGAATTCGATTCTTATTATAAATCCATATTTCTTATTATTCGTCGATTTTTTAAATGAAAAACTTCAATTTCTGCCTGATGTAAATTCGAAATACAAGTTTATGAGTGCGATCAAGTTTTATTTTATTGTTAAATTCTGAGTCAGAGACAGGCTAAGTTAAATCTTTTTAGCATTGACATGATTATAGCACGTATAAATACAAGTAATTATTATTTTATATTATTCCTTTTGTGGATATTTATGCTCTCTAATACATATTGCTAATTTTATTTCCCTTTCAAAATATTTGAATATTTTCATTTCGTATTTCCAAAATATATGAAATGGCTATATCATGTCTATATCATAATCGAGGATAAATATTAGGAAAGTATACACATAGAGATTAATTTAAAAAAATCGAGATATTTTGCATTTGCTTAAAAAATTAAGAAATAATGAATGTCATTTTCGCATCAATTTTGTTGACTATCGGCATCAATTTGACTTTGAATTTTATTGACTTATTACTTTCAATAATTGAAGACGCAATAATATAATGCACTATATTATGTTACATGACGTCATAATGGTGCGCAACTTTGATAACTTAAATATTATAATGTTACGACTCTAATTTTTGTTCAGGCAGTTAGAAATATCACATCTAAGCAAAATATTATGTACAACAATGCGACCAACTTACAATCTCCTGGTCTCCTTCATAACGACTTATTAATGGTATACTAAGTCACAATATCCATTTTTACTTTAATAAATTCTGTTTCGTGTTGCAGAAAACAGATTCACATGACATATTCTTGTGAATTCAAAGGTAGGAATTCTAATGCCAAATAAATGCGTCACACATAAGCAAACCTTATATAATACGGCTCTGCTATTATAAAACTGTTTCTAGCCTCATTTATATTAGGGAATTTTAGAAAGTCGCCATAGAAAATGACCTGGCATAAAATGATTTTACACTACTTGATAATTAGAGAAACATCTCTAAACTATTAAGAGCAGTAAGATAATTTTTCAGAGTAAATTCTTATATCCAGAGAGATCTAATTTAAATTCAGATAAATGTTTCTTTCACTGTAAAATAAAAAATTATGTTTTTTCTAACTAATAAAGTAATTTATTTTTCTGCGAAGAATGCAGAATAAATAAATAAACGCATCTATTCCCAACTTC
Organism: Argiope trifasciata; assembly: GCA_026543055.1. Taxonomy (NCBI): domain Eukaryota; kingdom Metazoa; phylum Arthropoda; class Arachnida; order Araneae; family Araneidae; genus Argiope; species Argiope trifasciata. Next base: position 2,439,778 of record JAPMOQ010010989.1, on the reverse strand, counting down.
ACTTTTTAAAAATTTCTCGATTTTGTAATAACTCTTTGACACAGTTAATTATTAAGAAGAGTTTTATTTATTGCCTTATTTTTTCATAAATCCATTACAAAGAATGATTTAATGAGAATGACGCAAATTTAAACATTTCCTTATATCTAATACAATGAAATTTGTCTTTATTAAATCAGGAATTCAAAAATGGGGAATAAGAAATATGTTTCATAAAATAGACATTCTATTTCATGATTTTGTGTTCATGTGAAATTTGTTGATCTTTTTTTCTAAAAAAATTAAAATATTGTTTTACATTCTATCAACGATAAAATTATTACTCATCGAAAAATATTAAAAATGAAAGAGATTTTTCCCCATACCATTAAAAACGACAGAGTCAAAAGAAAAAGAATTATTGTATTCAAGCTGTTTTAAAATCCTACTTTGCAACTGGGGCAATCACACATAACAATATTTCATTGATATACAATATATGCTGAATATATACAGTGTACAATTTTCTGTTTTAAAAATGGAATTAATTGTATCAAGTTTAATATACTTTAACAAAATTATGTTCATGAAATTGCATTAATCTGTTAAGTTTATGGGCAGAAAAGTGAAATTTTGAAGCTTGAAATTGTAAAAATTCTTTTAGTCAAGGTTTGAAATAAAAAGGAGTTAAAACTTCTAAATTTTGAAGGATTAGTGAAGTTGTGTTGTTGTTGATAACCATGGCAATTTATAAGCTCATTAATCGATTGTTTCCAGCGATTTAAGCCTAAACTAAGGTCCCTTGTTCTTTCAGTAGCGCCAACTAATGCCAAGAGTACGACTTAGCTACTTCATGCTTCACATTCGCGTTCAAATCCTCTGTTTACAGGAGTGTGTGTGTGGGGGTGCAATGCACATTACTCACAGATAGAACACAGAATAACAACCAGTTCGATACCAGGACTCGAACTCGGGACGCCCAGATCACGGGGAACACACGCTACCTCTATACCAGGACGCCGGCAGTGGAATCGGAAAAGCACTTGTTGACTGAATTTTCGCTGTTTCAAAATTACATTATTCGGAACAATGAGAAAATGCTGAAAGTAAAATAAAAAATTCTGACATAAATTATTTAATCATTTGATTGTTGTAATTGTAATTGACTGGTTTGTTGCAATTGGTTTTATTGACTAATAATTGCTATAGGAAGGATATTTATTGCTGAAAGAAGATTACATTTCATCATTAATTTTTATTAATATTTTGAATTATTGAAATTTCGGATAAGGCATTAAAATAAATATTCAATTTAAGACTTTCTTGATTATTTCTAGTATTATTTTTTCATTATTTAAAAGATATTACTACATTTAGGTTGCACGAGTTTTCTTTTCCTATTTATTATTATTTTTATCTTTTCCTATTATGTCCTATGTTTATTTTTTTAAAATGAAGATATTATATTTAGTTACTTATGATTTATTGCTCGTAATAAAAGCTTGAAAAGTGATGCACTCTACTTTTATAAGAAGAGACGATAAGTTTATGTAAATTCTGGGAATAATAATAGTAAAAAACCGAAAGGATTTAACATAAACGCAATGTAAAAAAGGAATTAAATATGTTTTTTTTCCTTTTTGAAGAAAATTTCTTTAATGTCTTCATTGATTGCTAATCTATAATGATTATTAATAGAGTTAAATTATATTTCTTTCAAATATAATTGATGTAATGGAAATGTGAAAAGTGCAATACCATCTCATCAGTAAAAGTGGATTTCTTTAAAATAATTCTTACCGAAGAAAGTAACATTTATTAACTGAATTTTTTATTTGTTTGAATTCCGATTTACTAGCAGAGAAGTACTTTGAGATTTGAATAAAATTTTATGCATCTCTTTTGGTGGAAGTAGAATTGTAAGATGAATTATTCATGAGCCTCGAGGCAATAAGATCCTCCTGTTAGAAAGAATGTGGGAGAATCAAATAATTTTTATATAGATACTAATAAGCACCAATATATAAACTTGAAAAGCATTAACAAATAGGTTATTGTTATTCATTGATTAGATATTTTGTAACAAGTGCCGCCAAAATTACTCCGTCGAAAGTTACGAGTTTCTGTAAAAATATGAAAGCTTTGTATTGCTTTATTTTAAGAATTTGCTTTTATAAAGAACACAACCAGCGAGAAAAAAATATAGCCAAATCAATTAAATTTTCATTATTTTTGCTAAAATGAATGCATTCTATAAGGATGAAATGAAGAAGTTTGAGAATAGGGAAGGGATTCTTGTTTCACTTTTAATATAGCGGACAGCTCATTTGTGATGCGCCACAAAAACTCATAAACAGACGTAACGAGCTTTGGGGTTCAATGCTTTTCCTCCTCGACGCGCAGCTTTCGGTTTCATTTCTCTTTCAGTAACGTCGAATGGTCCTCGGGCTTCGAATGTACCCTCGTGCGGTTGCAACATCATTCACCACTTTGATCCATCTACCCCTCTTGTAGACACTATTTCATTTTCTTTGCGTATTTTTATATCTGATCTACTTTCTAACTGCCGGCTGTCACGGTAAATATAGACAGAGAGACTTATATCCTCAAGCTCAAAACCTACTTCTGTATTTGTGTCAGATCACTTTTTCTCATCGGCTTGTGGTTAGCTACTGGTTTTCAAACGAGTTCTTGTTACGAGTCAAGAGGATATTAATATATTCTGATTTTTATATGCATTTTATCTGACTGGATTAGAGATTCATGATATGATACTAAAACATAACTAGTCGCAGGTTTTAATAGCATGGTGTCGGCTATTTTTGTCTTCATTTTTAAATATATAGGTTTAGAAGTTAGCTTTCGGCAGATTCTGCCTTTATTTGACAAACCAATATGCTACCCGAAAGGAACTAAAGGGACGCTTATTTGATTTAATCATCATACGAAACTTCTTAAAATTCAGTAAGAAGAAATTCTGAAGAAATTTCCATTTTATCTTTTTTTTTAAATCTAAAACACTGTCTCAGAATTTTAAAAAATGAGATCCTACCTCTTATATTCCTGTAGATGCATTTAGTTATGATAATATAATGGCCTATCAAAACAAATTTCAAATTTATTCTGTAATATATTCTTTAATATCAAAACTTTAAAGTTTAGATATAATAGCAATAATATAACCATAGTAGATAACTTCCTAGAGAGAAACATTTATTTGAAAAAGTTATTTATCTTATTCTTTATCTTTATTATTTGAATTTGTTATTTATTTATTGTTTGCATTTTATACATTTCTAGGCACTTTAAGTTTCGAATTTTCTATTAATATAAAGAAAGCGATTGTTATTAATAACATAATAAAAAATATGAATGCTGATAGAAATAAATGCCTGGCACAAATAAATAGTGCCTTTACAATTATTCTACATGTTATTATTTAGTTTTTAACAAGACTAATTTTTATATCCATAAATATCTTAATACTTGCAGCAAACTTTTTGACATCATATTTGAAATAAGAATTAATATAAATTACTTTCATGTTATATCACCTATTAGACTGACAAATATGACTGACAAAAATGAAATAGTATAGTTTCTAAATCCATTAAGAATACAGAATATATTTTAATCGTTTATTTTATCGATCATATATTTTAATCGTTTGGAAATTTTTTCGAAATTGTTGGAAAATATTGTTACAAAATAGCTTTATCGCTAATCAACATAAAAAATTCTTTTTGAAACAGTTATTCACTAATAAACTAAATAAATTACCCTTTAAATTATTATTATTTTTAAATTTTCATATGATTTAATCGTAAAAAAGACATTCACCTAAAGTTAAATGTGAATTCATCGAAAATGGTTGAATTAAAGTAAACATTGATGATTAATAAAAGCTATTTTATTTCTGATTTTTCTATGTAATGCTAGATATCGCAATGCGCTCCTCTTAAAAATTATTATTTTCATTAAAGTTATAATCAGAATATTAACAACAATTAATATTGCATTTTTTTGAAATACTGAAAAAGTTGAGAAAATTTTTGAGAGTATGTGTTTTATCTTCAGTTTCGAAGATATCTCTAATGGTTAACTGTAGTTTCGCGCATGATTCCAGTTATTGGCATGGAATATTTATAAGATAAAATGGTGTATGGGTTTTTTAACGTATTTGGAGCCTTATTTAATTAGGCATATAAACAATAATATGCACCTTACTGTTTATCATTCGCTAATGGTAAGTTCCTTTTTGCTTCGCTGAACATTTGATCTTAAGGTGATACTTACACGTTGTTTGCTGACATTTTGGTTCCTCAGCCGTTGAATTGCTTCTTAGGTTTAGCAAAACAATCTATTGTTTTAATGTTTAAAAATGTAACTGTTGCCTTGCAAATGTTACGCTGATGCACAATTTACATATTATGGATCACTGAGAAATCTGTTACGTCCGAATAATTCTATTACTTCTGGTTTTAAAGTCTTTCTTTAAAAGTTATTACTAACTTTATTAGAAACTTTTTTACTAAAGTTTTTAAAGTCTCTGCACTTTATTATATTTTCAGTCATGATATGCAGTAAAAATGAATGAGAAAATCAAAAATTTTCAACGTAATTTCATCGTGTTTGTAAATATTTGTTTTCAGGCTTAATCTACAGAATTCGATGAAGAAATGACAATTGTATACATTTCTTAAAATAAAAATTAATAGATCATATTTTCCTCGTATTTATTTTATTTTCTGAAGACTTAAGAACATTTCATTAAAAGGTAATTAATTAAAAATTAAGGATATTATGTTTCAGATAATAACTTTTTTTGACTATGTTATGGATAGAATTGTATGATGAATTACTGCCTACTGTAATCCAAGATTTTGATCAATGGAAATCTACCCCTATCTAAATATACTGAGGCAAACAAAACTGATAACTTCGCATAATAAATATTTTGAAATGATTATTCTAATTATCGAAGTAAAAGTCATCAGACATGTTATCGTTTATACCTGTAAAATGTAATATAAAGAGTTGTTGTTAAACTTCGAAGTAGGTAAAACTTGATTTAAAATAAAACTCCTGTAAAAATAGAATTAACTGTTATTTTTTTTTAGAACTTGAAAAATAAATATTGACATCAATTTATTTATTAAAAGCTGTAAAAGAAAGGAAGTGTCTGAATGAAGTATTCATTGAAAAAAAAGTAGAATTTTGAAAACATCGTCTCAAGACTCTTCTGTTTAGCAATGTGACGCATTTAAATACTAATTAGGTTGAGCGATTGTTTATTTCGTAGAAAACCCAAACATTTATTTGATAGCAACGCTTTTTCCTTCTTTGGCAACACACCCTAAAATGCAAGTATTTCTATAACTTTCTTTTTATTCATCTACTCATGCGTTCTCACTTTCTACATTATAGAACAAAAATATTGTTTTTTATAGACCTAAATAGAAAGTAGTTGCGTGTAAAAGAACCGAATTAGAACATATTGCATCACAGATGTGGAAAATTTCCGCCCTTCAACGATTGGAACAAAAACAAGATTTTTTCATAGTAGTGTTGGACTCTATAAAAAAGAGAAAGTATTCCCGGCTTCCTTAGTCCAGTTTTTTTTATTTTCTGACCTCATTTTCAAAAAGCATTAGACATCCTACAAGCTGAAGGATGTTTCCCCATTTATTTTTACCTTTTACAGGTTTGGTACCTTTTTTTTTACTCAGTAGCAAGCAAAATGTTTTTATTTTGCTTTCATTAATAAATGCTAGAAGAGTTCATAAGATATTCATCCGGATATTTTGCATAAATGCTGTTTAAACTCTCATCGAAATATTTTCGAAGACATTATCTAAATTAGCACCTAGCTAGGAGGGTAAGAATTAAAAATTTATAATAATAAAAATAAGTTGCACTATCTTGAAAACTTCTTGAAATAAAAGTTTTCTAATTAATTTTGGTAAGATATTTTCAAAAAAAATCATCACACATTTTTTTCTAAATAACATTTAAAAAAATCATTTCAATACTATTGTTTCTACTGTTTTGTTGAATACTATTTTTATAGTCAACTTTCAAGTCTTTCAAGAGATGAGATTTATAATCGTATAGTCTATTAAAATAATTTTTCATATTTGTAGTAAATTATGAGAAGGGACTATTTACCATTTTCAAAATTTTATTTTTTCAATGACTCAAATATCAAAATTGTCTTTATACGCAAATTTTTCAGAGAAAACAAGTTCTTTGAAGATTTCTGACAAATTAAACAAGTAGACTGAGGAATATTTCTCTAATAAAGGCGTCTTATATAAATTTTAGTATTGATCACAGTGATGAATAGTAATTTTCAACTGATCGATACAATGTATGTTGGAATGTAATCTTTTTCGGTTTTCTTCTTTTTCTTAAATGCAATTGGTAGTTTTTTAGATAATTTTTTTAAAAAAACGTTAATTTTGAAAATAAACTGAAAACTTATTTACTATTAACTGAATGAAAAAATTTGAATTTTTTAAATCTGGACTTTTGAACATTAGTGTCAATTGCTGTCAGTTTAGTATTAAAGAAAATTTTTCTGTATCCAGTAACTGGTTTAGATAATATATTTTATTTTTATTTTACGGAATAACCCGAGATCCGAAATTCTCTAACTGAACTTTCAAATAGCATTAACTATTTTTTTTTTCACCAAAAGGATTTAGAACTCAAGAATATAACCTACAATTTTTATCAGATTGCAAATGTATTTTTCCTCATGTTTCGATACATTTCATAATTTAAGATAAAAGTTTAAATAGTAAATATAAATAAAAAAACTTTGTAAACACTAAGTTATTACGTCATCATTGTTTCAAATTTAAGGAAAGAAAATAAATTCTGATGATTGATTGCCTCCTTCGATTATAACTAGACGTAGTTCAATTGATTTTTGTTGTAGTTTAGTTGATTGAAATATTAATGATTTAATCAAGGGCTTTACAGATTTTTTTTGCTACTTGCTAAACCTTTGATAAGAGAATCTAAAACAAATCAGAAATATGGACAACGAATATATATTTTGTAGTTATTGCTATTATAAATAATTGAAATACTTTCTTGAATCTTAAAAACACTAAAAATTATCTCCATTTGAAATCTTTATTACTAGGTTTCGAACAAAAAGATAACTTGTTGACCTGAATAATTTTATAGTTTTTTAACTTAGCTTTTCATAAGGGAAATTTGATTTATTTCATTACCGATCGTCATAATTTTTACATGGAGTTGAAGCATTTATTTCAATTATGCGAGAAAATAAATTGAATATTATAATACTATATTGAATATATAATACTTTAGGCTACTTTAATCTGACAGAGTTGGGAGTTGTTGTTTCTGATGGAGATTCTTGCTTTCAATTGGTTTATAGAATATCATATCCTTCTTATCTTCATTATTAAGCTGCTGCTTACTTTTGCAAAAATCAAGAATAATAAGTGACAACGGAAAATTATCTTTTTAGAAATTTATAACTATTAATTGGTTACTACTGCTTACTCCTTATAAAAATTTACAATTGAACTACAATTAAATAAATTAAGAAAACATGATCCAAAAATGTTTCGTTTAATTCAAGAAAATCTAATCTTTAAAATATGGTCTATTTATAAATTTTTGATCTTCCTGAATAACTAATACATTTCATTGAAATCACTCTCTGTAACAGTCATAATTTATTTCCAACTACGTAGTCATTTGTATATACTTCTTATAATTGTTCGATTATCAAGCCTATAAAATTTAAAAAGTTTGCAATTTTTGATTGGATTGAACTATTCAAGAAATTTTTATTGGAACAGGAATAATTTATATATTGGTTTGATAGTACAAAGTCATTTATGAGTAGTTTTTAGAATAACTCTACTAGCTTTAAAAATAATGAATACTTCTGTGAATCACTTAAAGGACAAAATAAATCTCACTATTTATAATTTAATAATATTGGTAATTATAACAGTTGTATCTCAATGATGATGCAATTAGTTACTAATGATTTACTAATGAAAGAATTATCCTTTAAGGACCATTGTGTAAAACCTATAAATAAATAATTTGATTTATATTTTTATAGAAAAGGAACATTGATTTCTTTAAGATAAACGATATGAATCATATAGAGATACCATTCATAGTTTCTATAAATGCTTTCGATATGTAATCACTTAAAAGCATTTCTTCTAAACAATCTTATAGAAAATAATCATTGAACAACAGTAACAGCAGCATTTTGATGAAACTGGAATTTTGGTTTTGTTTCATCAGTAATACAATGATTACTTGGGAATGGTTCTAATAACCTAGAATCGTCCTCATATACGTAGATGAAACATGCCTTTTCCGAAATTTTTGTACACATATTAGAAGAGGGAGAAAAAATTTGAGAATGTAAAACTACCTAACTGTTATTAGCATTTAATTATATTAATAGTACTAACATTACTGGTCATTGGTTAATTTCAATTATTATCAGTTGGATATTCTCACAACAAGGGTAAAAATTACAATTAAATTAAGGCTCTTTTGTCTTCAACAGTTTCTTAACTCATGAAAATTAAATATTATTTTCTTAAAACAGTTGCATTGAATTGAAGATTTTTTCCCAAATATAACATTTATTAAATCCCTATTATGAATAATTTCATCAGCCTGAACAATTGACGTTAAACCTTTCCCAAAAATAGTACATTTTAAACAAATTTAAAATAATAATTCATTTTTAGTAAAAACAATTTATTCTATTTTGCCATCTGTGATTTTGACTTAAATGTTTAGAGCAATCATTCAATATTGCGTGGCAAAAATGTAGCACTGAAGTTTTTTTAAAACCTCTTTAAAAAAAAAAACTCGAAAAATGATATTTTTAATCTGTTTTAAATTCTTAATAAGATCATAACCTTTATTCAAAATATTAAAAAAAACATTTGTTTTTAATTAATACATTTTAAGTGCTTATACACATTATAAACAATTTTAAATGTCATTTAAAAACGCTACTTTCAATATGTTGAAAATGATCGTATATTTTATCTCCAGTTTTCAAAATGCTGATTAAAGAATGTATATAAAAAAACCGTATTTGAATATTATTAGCATGCGTTTGAGAAGGATATTTTCAATTGTGGTAATCTTTGAAATTCCATTAAAATATTTTGATATTCTATTGAAAACTGACAATTATTTTCGTATTTGGAATTTCCGCTGCCGATTACTTTATTAGTTTAAATCTAAGTTACTGCATACAGCATATAATGATTGATGAACAATATTCAAATTCAAATTATTTCTTATTCTCTTAAAATAAAATTTATCAGTAATATTCTAATGCACGGATTATTTTTTAACTTATGAATTCAAATATTTAAAGTTTCATTTATTTAAATAAATATTATTAGATTATATATATATTACATACCTATTTTTCCCAAGAAAATTTTGATTACAAAATTTATAATTTATAATTCTTTTTTCTGCGTATTATGCATTTTATACTTCTAATCAAATACTTTTTTCCCTTATTATATTTGCACTTCTTTTAGATACACGCATAAAATTTAACATATCGTGCTTATAATTTCAAAATAATGATTTTTATTTATAAAAATGCATAATTTTTCAAAAATTACGACGTAAATTGGTCTTTTTGATATATAATTTTAAATCGTACTGGAAAATTTACTATTTACTTTATTAAAACAAATGCTACTTTTTATGCTGTAAAAATAATAATTCAACAATAAGAAATAGCAAATCATTAGAAATAGTTAGGTAATAGCTTCTTTGCAATGTCATTATAGTTATTTTTCGCTGTTTTTCTATAATGAGAACAATATTAAATGTAAAAATTGTTTCTAATTGCTTTCAGTGAATCTATTGGCAGTATTAAATAATTGTTAAAGATATTATTCCACTTATTAATATTTCTTTGTGATTTAACTGTATACATAGCTATTTTACACAATAATAAAGAAACTTTACTTTTAATTTTTTTCAATGGAAAAGAATCAAAATTAATGCAAAGTAAATTTATTAATCCCAGGAAATAAACATCTTTTGTTTTTATATTAAAGAAAAATGAATACATAATTTTGAGGAAAGTTCTCATTACTTTATTCACTAAAACAGAAAGCAATTTGTTACTTTATTTTCAAATTATTTTTATTCAAAATTCTATTACTTTATTTTAAATTGAGACCTGTTTTCGAATGCGGAAGATTCAAATATTTATTTTTTAAATTGCCAGCTTGGAATAATATCATTGAGAATTTCAAACTGTTATGAAGATGCTTTTTAGTTTCCATTATTTTATCTATTTTTAGATAAAATTCAATTCAAAGCTTATACTTTCGAAACAGACTGTTATTAAGTCTATATTGCTTAATTATAAAAATTTTATATCAAAATAATAGCAATTTTAACTATGTTTTTAAGAATTATTCAAATGTGATTGTAAGCTATTTTGATGTGTGTAGTAACAATCGAAATTTTTTAAGAACTTTTATTACTGTTTGTAGTAAATTTATAAAGTCTTGTTTGTATACAACATCGAATGCTAAAACCTTTTGTTCTAATTTTTTAATTTTGATTTTTTATAAACATGCAGATTATTTTAAGAAATATTACTTTTTATATATTTTACTAGTTGTTAAATCACGAATGTTTTATCAGACAATTTTCGATAAAAAAATATTGTAGATTGATGCATTTAGATACAACTGTGGCAAGAATTGCAATTTGATTTTTTATGAGAAAAATATGTAATTAAGTCATCTTATTTTTCTTTACTATTTAACAGCATAATTTTTTTAACGAAAAGCGAATAAAAAGCGTTTTTGGTTTGATTTTTTTCTTTGTACATCTTCATTTTTGATCATTTTTTGTTTAATGACTGAAATGTATCTTAAATTGCAATGCTTTGTAATATTTTATGATATAGTTTGTTGATTGAACCATTGAATTGATCATATATACAAATTCCGATTTTTATAACTTAGAGAAAAAATATCAATGTCTTTGTTTTAATGAATTGTATGGTGATTACGATGAAAAACTTTTTTTCTACATTCTATTAGTTGCTCAAAAATAAATAATGCTTCAACCAAAGTCGCATTGTTAAAAAAATAGTGTTTTGAATTTTAAAACAATCAAAATGTTTTCTTCTTTTGATATTTTGCAAAGAATACTTCTTTTAATATTTTTCTTTTCTGAAAATTAAACAACAAAAATAATATTTTATTAGTAGGAATATTTCATAGTTTTCCAGAAGTTTTATTAATGATTAAACAATTAGAAATGATGAAATTACAAGGTTGATATTTTCTTTTTTATTGCAGATAATAATAATTATCCAGAAAAACAGTGTTTTGAAACGATCTTGATACGAAATTTTAAGAAGCTCCATTTTGTTAGATGAGGTAGGTAAGTTTAATTTTTTAAATCAAAACTCATTACTTTCGCTCTTGCTTTTTACATCCTTTGATACACTCATCCTAATATTAGAATTTTTCTATGCTTATTTGAGACATTAACCTGATTCATCTATTCTCTACCTTCATTTTAAGGAGAAACCAAAAATCAATGTTCACAAAATGTGTATCATAATATAACTATATTTGTATTGTTGTTTAATACTGTAATTAAAATAACAATATAAATATCCTAATTTGAAATTCATTTTGTAAAAGGAATTATTTACTTCATTCCTTCAATGAAAATTAATAAACACTACTACTTCAATTCAGATTAAAATGCATTTAATTTCCTGATATATTATTCAGTAAATACATTGAATTTCTGGCAAATAGATATACTTATAAAACATATAAGTTAGAGTAGAAAGTGAATTACACTCGTTTTTGGACATTAAACATATTCTTATTACACATTTGAATAATCGGATTATCGTTTGTAGATTCCCTTAATAAATAGCAAAATTACTGTTTGTATTGAAAAATTTGGGTTATACATAATTTACCTTAATCGGCATCGATAATAAAAATTTTATTTTGTATGTGTGTGATAAACTCTGAATAATAGCTGCAGACAAAATAGTGAACACGCTGAATAACAGCATCCTGTGTGGATTACTTTGACTGACATCACTCATAATAATTTTATTTTGTTTGGTATATGTGCGAATAATTCCTAATGGGATGTGCCTTTTTCTGTTTGACCTTTGTTAATTACCAATTTTAAAATATAACCTTCGCGGAGGTGAAAACAACTGGTTTTACCATGATTCATCGAACTGTACGGTAGCGCATAGGTTACGAAAAAAGAAAAATTCATTTTTATGTAACAGATAAGATAACTGTACTATGCCTATATTCTTCGCACAGGCGCAAGAAATGAGATGACCATTTGCAGAGAAATCGGTTCAATGGTATGGTAGCATATTAGGTATGAACAAATAAAAATTTATTTTTATATAATAGATTTATGTATTTTTTTAGAATTGTATGTTTGTTGTTGTTTGAGAATTGTAAGGGAAAAAATATATATTTTTTTAATCTTTCGTGATTCGTTTAATATTCGTTCAGAATTCTCCAGATTAATAATAGAAAATGGGATTAAAATATTTCTTTTAAAATTGATTAAACGCAGAAAACATATTTATGCAATAAAAGCCGTTGATATAGTTGAATTAATAATTTTTTCAAAGTTAAAATGGCTCAAAATTTTGATAGTAAATGCTCATTAAGAAAATGTGTTTCAAAATTTTGATCAGCATTTCAATTTTAAATTAAACAAATTCTTAAATATATGGGCAATGACTTCTATCTTGTGCATAAGCAAATTAGAAAGAATAAGAAAGTCTTACCCCTATCTAGAAAGTGTTTCTTGTTTGATAGTTGATCTATGTGTTCTTTCTCAAATTTATAATAATATTTTTGATTGTATTTGTATTAAAAATATTGTAATAAATCTTTGTCATTGTTTCATAAGAATTTTTGATCATATTAAATTACGATTAAAAAAACTCTCTCTTGGGATATTAAATTCACTTTCAAATATTTTGCTTTTATATTAGACATCATATACAAACTCAATTTTTCTAAATTGTTTTAAATTTTTGGATTACTTTCCTTAACAAGTTGTATTTTTTTTCTTTTTTACTATTTTTTAATAAATCAACATATTCATTTGATAAACCATAAGTTTCTCTACACGAGACATTCAGCAACAACTTATTGAATGTATAAAGTTTTAATCACTTGATAGGCACTAATTCTTTTTACTGTATTAAAATTTTTTTCTCTGTCTGGATTTAAGCAATCTTAAAACGTAGCAACGGGCATTTGCTTTTAGATTATGCCTTCTTATAACATATTTTGAATTTAATTTTAATTTGCAATATTTAATTATTGGTTTTTGTTTGTTTGTTACTTGTTACAATTAAGCAGTGATAATATTTTTTTTCACAGGCTTATCAAGTCTTTAGCCATATGATTTTCCAATATTTTAAAAATTAAATTATAAGAATGATACTTATTTTTGCATAATTGTTAAAACATATTTTTATTAGTCTTTAATATTTAAGAAATGATCGCTAATGATTTTTTCTTAAGGTGTTTTTCCTGTTCTAAAGAAACTTTTATAAAATCCTTTTTTTAATATTATTCTTTTTTTAAAACTCTCATAGTCTTTCATATTATTCAATGTAATGTATGAAAGTTTGCAATGTTCTTTCAAACTCAAATTTTATGCAACAACTTTATTAGTTGCGTATAATTTCTATAGATACTAATGATTATTTATTTTTCATAAATTTAATTATAGACAATATTTATTGAAACACTAAAAATGTTTGAAACAATCAAATCACAATAAAATTTATTGCTTTTCTAACAATATTTCTACTCAACAAACCTATAGTTATTGTCGTTGATAATGTTATCATTGCTGTTAATAAATGTTTCATATTTTCTAGTATTTTTATACTCTTTTCAAAAAATTATGAGTTATACAATAAATTCAATTGACAGGAAACATAACCAATATTTTTATATTTAGAATATAACAAGGAAATCCCGTGCTATATAATCCATGAATAAAATAAAATTGTTTCTGGTAAAATGTATTCGGTTCATCGCAGCAACGTTATCTGTCAGTTTTACATAAAATATATTTGTTGTTACATATATAAAACTGAATGGAATTCTCTACCTCAGTACGAAATATCCGAAACAGGAGCTCCTAAATTCGAAATATGTCAGATGATCTGCTAACAATTTTTTTTTTCTCTTTTGAAATAAGTGCTGACTAAGATGGCATTTTTAAAATTTTCAAGGCAAACCTCGAAAATCCTCCTGCACTAATAAGTTTGCACATGGACATATATATTCAGATCTAATTACGGTCATTAAAAATGTCTGTTATTTTTTAATTAATTGTAGGTATATCTAAATTTTGAAATAACTAGCATAGCTAGAAGAAACAATCAATAATTCTTGGATCCCATCTGATAACCATTTCCAATACAACGTATGAATTCGCAAAAGACTTTAAAAAAATCTAGAACAAAGAATTTAAACGCATTGATATTGATCTAAGAAATGAAAGATTGTACATGGTCAGTATGTATACAATAATTAATTCCTCTGTCAGATTAATCGGGTTTGTCTAAATTTGTAAATAAGTCTTAAAATAAATTATGCCAGGGAAAAAATTCTCCATGAATATAATAATATAAAAATGTGTTAAGTAATTTTTAGATTATTGTTTAATAGCTTACATATTTCGGGCAAAGGCTCGAATAGAGATAGATTTTTTAGATTAAATTAAGTTTTAGCAACAAAAGTGCCTAATTATATTTTCTATCTAGGAAATATAAGTCATTTCTACGCATTAAAAAAAGAATATTAATTTAAAATGTAAGCCACGTAAAGATTCTGTAGTTTGAGACTTGTTTACAGAAGAAGCTACCATTCGTTTACTGAATTATTAAAACATTACGAACAACATTTCAATTCATACCATGATGTAAAAAAACTTTTAAAAGATGAAAATAATTATATATTTTGTGTCTTAAATCTCAGCATAATAAATAATTACGAAAATAATCTGATTAATATGTTATTCTTTCATTTATTGTTGTGAAATTTGAAAGGCTTATTCAGTACGCGTTTGGATGACAGTTTAAATGCATGGTGAGGCATTTTAGAGCTGTATAATACATTTTAATTTGACGAAAAGTGTGTTTAAGAATATTTTGTTCTATAATTATAGATGTTTTCACAGTTAAGTAGCATTAGATAATAGCGTGTTTTTTATCATCAGATAATAAGGAGACTCTTGTGTATGGAAAGATTTAAGTTTAATAAAATTATCTTATTTTAACATTAGTATGCTTGTAAAATCTTCTTAAGTGCTACTTGTTATTATTTACCTAATTTTCAATTTTTAGAAAATATTAATAATACAGTGATAATACTTTTTATATCAGCTATTTTTTGGGAATTACAATACTTTAAATTATATTTTTATTTGACTTTGTTTATAAACCTGTGTATTAGCGAAAATGAGTTTTATTTTTGGATGCTAGCATCCTTTTGTCTGAAAGGATTCTAAGTTATAACCACATGTAGGGTAAATAGTAAGTGATCGCCTTTTTCAATAGGAAGAATTTATTTGTATTAACAAAGAAAAACTCATTATTTATTTTCAAAAATTTAAATTATATGCTTGACCATACGGATTTGTCTGATTTTCTTTGCTTTTATCTTTACTTATAATGCAGATGAATGTGTGCTGGTTGGTAGGCCGTTGTACGAACCCGGTACGAACCTAGCGTTTGAACTCATACGCTAGATTGCGAGTTCGAGCCTTCAGCCGAAAACTCCCCGTATGTGGTAGTAGCTGTGCTGCATTATATAATTCTGTCGTGGTTATAGATTCTTCCATGTCGAGAGTATCACTGGAGGCACTGGTTCAGAGGCGGTCGTTCTCTGATTATCGTCTAAATTAAGAACTGCAGATGAGTGAAGGAAATGCATGAATGAATAAAAATGGTTGGTACGAGTGAGTAGCTGAGTCTTATTCTAGGCCCTCTTTGTAATTGAAACTTTACTTCTTTGTAACTTCTTTACTTCTGAAAAAACGGGTGGCTCACTTGGCTTAAATCGCTGTTAGAGGGCTTGTTAAGGGGCCATAAGACGCAAATAAGTAAAAACATATGTGCAATCGAGTGTATAAGTGCCATCTTTATATGAGCTTTCTGCCCTCAGTTGCACAAGGGTTCTTACTCTCAGAAGTTACTGCATCCCCCCCCCCCCCCCTATCTCTTGGACTTAGTTAGAATTGAATTTCAATCCAAGGGAGAAAAGCAACTACAAAATATATAAAACAGTTTTTTTTTTACTATTTCCAAATTTACAGTAAATTCAAACAATTTTTAATAAGTGACCCATTATATGTATATTTCTACCAATTCCAACATTACTTTATCAAATTTGTAGATTAAAGTTTTAAATTGTATCTAAATTCATTCAAAAGTATTAATTAGCGAATGGCGATTTTCCAAAATTGTTGTGATAGAATTGACATTTCATAGTTTTTTAAATTTTATCTTTATTTTCTATCCCATGTTTTATTACAATAATGAGCATCGCTTTTTCCCCATTTAAACAATTCCATTTAAGAACAGCATTTTTGATTTCCAATCTAAAACTTATCTAAATCTAAAATAAATGTTTCATTCTTAGTAAAGAAGAATATTCGTAAAACATAACATAACATTTGATTCCCTAACAAAAGCTTATAAATTTTTGATTCACATCTATTATAGAATTTCTATTACCTAATTAATAGCTCACTTGATATAAAATTCTTTTTTGGAATATTGCTTCGTTTACCATGAGACGTTATTCATTTTTTGTTGATGTGATAAATGCAATTTTTAAATTCTTTTTCAAATCAACTTTCAAAGTATATTAATATTTAATTGCTATAAAATGATTATTTTTTACTCCAATCCATTTATATTATTACTATTTCAATATGGGGTTTATAGTTGACAAAAAGAAAAAAAGAGGGAAGTTCTTAAACCTGTTATTATCGCTCGAAGCGTTGTTTTGTCGACTGTTGATGCTCAATGCGATATTAAAAAGTGAAATCGTTATAGGTAATTGACACTATTTTTCCTTGAGGCTATTTTAAGTTGCGTGTTGACTTTTAAAACAAGTTCCTGTTTGCTAAAAATAACGGCTGATCTACAGGCAAGTATTGCAACTGAGGAGTTAAATTTATATGTTTGGATGTTTTACTAATTATTTTTTTGATGTTTTAAAACTTTTTCAACTTATATTTTAAGGTGAGTTCATTAGCGTTTCTGCTATCGTTAGTGTTTTTATTGAAGTTGTACCTCTTGACATAGGGGGATTTGTTTTACGTTTATATAGGTTATACAAGCTTGCTTAGGTTATGCTCAATGCAATATACTTATATAAGTTTGCATGCGCATACACATTGAATAATAACTGAGTAAGTTAAATTTAATTATCTTGAAAAAGACACGGAAAACTATTATTATTAACTAATAATGCCAAAATAGATTTTTTGCTTGTCCAATTCAATACAAATAAACAATTTCAAATCGATTTCTTTTCTATTTATTTTATTTAAATTGGGTATTCTTGATAAATAAAAGTTTCTACAAATATTTTAAATCTTTTTTCTATTTATGAAAAAGTTTAATGAATGTTATAACATTAAAGATCGTTTTTTTTCATTAAATTTTATTGCATTACATAGTATATATCATAGATGTATCAAGTAAATAATAATTGGATTTTTTAAAAGGTTTAATCGTGAATGAAGTCGCATTATTTTATGTTTCAAGAAACGCTGCATAGCTATAAAGGATATGACAATACAGCTGTAATTATGTGTTTGTTACACTTCCTTCAAGCCTTTTTATATTGAGATAATTTGCTAAGGAGTAAGACAAAATAAAATATAAGTGATAAGTATTATGTTTTGCTTCTTAAAAAATTTGAACAATATTTCTGCCACTGATGAATATAATTATATTTCCATATATTTCTATCTAATTGAGGTTTCAAGGAATAAAATATTACGACTTTTAAATATCGAAATAACAATATAAATTGATTATTGTTCCGATTAATTTTTCTTATATATATTTGTCTAGTATGTGATTTAAAAGGAGACGTCAAATCTGAGAGTAAATATAAAGACAAATAACATATCAAATAATATGAAACGTTTCCTCTAATTTCCATGAAGTCTCTATTACAAAGATGAAATTCTGGTAAATATTATCAGTATTAGATTTAAACTATCATAATATTTCAATTAAAAAGTTATTATGACTATTGTAAAATCTTTTTACGCAAGTGTATGGCATCGTATATAAATTCAGATTTACATAATGCAGCAAATTAACATCGCAAAGTCTAAAGTTTGGGATAAATCAAAGAACTTAAAAGCTTAATAATGATTTTTAACCATTAGAAGTACATTGATCATAATAATAAAATTTAGATTCCTCCTAATTCGACTTTATATTATGAAATGCTTGGTGTATAATTAATTAAAAACCAAGGGTTAATAATAATTTTAGCAATTTTTCCACAACATTGCCTCTTTATTTATTTACCTGCGTTTTTTCTTTAAATCAAGCTCAAATATTAAAATGGATTGATTATATCGAATATTTACTCGTTTGTTTTTGAAAAATGAAGTTAGGTTCAAAATTGCAAGGCCGAAAACAGATGATAACTAAATGGTTATATTCCTGGCAATTGCTAATTTTTTTCGATATCATTTCCCTTAATTCCAGGACACTTTTTTTCCGTGGCATTGTTTTCAAAAGTGACCATTTGGGAATAAACTTATTAGGAAATTTTTGTTTATTTTGATGAATAATTCTTTATACTCATAGAAGTTGCAACACATAAAACTAGCAACATGAAAGTTTTCACAAATATTAAAACTTGCAAGGGAAAAAAATTATATTCAAGTACACAGAATTTCCCTGCATATAGCTTTCAAATTGTTATCACTCTGATATCGTATATTTAATTAATTAAATATATGCTTTTAATCTATGCATACTTTCACTGAAAAAGATTTATTTAATTTATAAAACATAATAAGAAAATACATATTTCAAAATTTTTTTACAAGTTTTAATTTTTGAATGTGAGTAATTGCAATCTGACAAACAGCGGTATAAAATCGGGATGCATTGTTCTTTAACATAATGATTTTTATATGAGTGTTCAGAAACCTCAGTCGGAGGATTGCCATGTATTGTTCCAATTATTCATAGTTTATATATTACCTAATTCAGAAGATTGCTCTAAATCCAAAAGAATGATTTAGAAAGGATTATTAACTTAAAGTATAAGGATTAGAAATCGTAACATACTTCAAATAATCTCTTGTTCTCATGGTGTTCTTAAAAAATACAGGAAATATTATGTCGATTTATTATTCCACCAGCCGCCTTTGGCAACCAGCTGGTTCGCCATGAGTAATGCGTTCTAAAATTTTCAATAAAGTCACATATTCATTAGTCTTGAAGTAATTCCGGGCATTGATTGGCCTGAAATTAAAAATGTTTTTTTCCGTGATGCTGCCAAAATATTAAATGATTCTTTAAAAAAAACGAAAAAGGAAAAAAAAAAAAAATTGAATAAATGCAAAGATGTTGCAAGCGATTATAGAAACCTTGGCTTTGCATTTATTTTTTTAGAAACTAACACATTTTATAATGGAAAAAAATTATTGTGTTAATGATACAGATATTGCAAACGATTATAGAAATATGCCATTAAGTCGAGATTTCAATGCATATCCTGTCTAAATTCAACCAGGTTTACCATAAATAAAGAAGATTTGGTGAATAAATGATTTAGATACTGCAAACGATTATAGAAACCTTTGCGTTGCATTTATTTTTTTAGAAAATATCACATTTTAGGTTTCTTTTATTTTATCCAGTCACGTGCAAAAAGTATCATTTCTTTAGACGTGATTTACGATGATAATTTTTTTTTATTATTTGAGCATCCGTTATTGTTTTCTTTTATTTTATCGAGTCACGTGCTCAAAAAAACATATTCAAAATATTTCTTTAAAAATTTGTTAAAAATAGAGGCTTAAGTTATACATTAAAACACTGATACCATTAGAAAGCTAATTTTTTAATCTTTAAATCATGTTTGTGCGATAATATTTTCAGAAGTTATAGCGGAAAAACGTCAAAATTTCGCTTAAATTTTAATTAATTCAAATTCTAATTAAAAATTCGAAAAAAGGGCTCCGTGGGGCACATTCCCAACCTCCAAGGTATACATGTACCAAATTTGGTAGCTGTAGGTCCAACGGTCTAACCTGTAGAGCGCCAACACACACACACACACACACATTGAGCTTTATTATAAGTATAGAATAGATTACTTCCACTATCAGCTTCCGTTTCTTGGTAATATTGATTTTGAATGCTTTGAAGTCAGGGTGATTTATAATAAGGGATATAATATACAATTTATGACATAATATTCTTATCTCCTAATTAAGTATTTATTTATTCATATTTCCTTTGTGGTATAGGTATATTTCACTTTGCTTTTCTGATACATTACTGAAATTATTTTAAGTTAATCTTACTTTAATCAAGAAAAAAGATGCTTTTTATTTATCTGTTACGCAGATTCCTAAAATAATTTTAAAACGTACCTTAATTTAATTTATGTATCTTACTCTTTAAGATTTGTATGTTTAACGTACACTTATTTCATAATTTTAGTATATTCTTTATCGTATCAAAAATATTATACGTTAAATTTATACGTATTGTCTATGATAACTTCATCGATATTAAGCCAAAGATTAAATGAAATACAATTAAAGTTATTGAGATCGTTTTAAACTGAACCCTACTGTAAATCTAATACATATTATTACGATCATCAAAATACATCAATCATCAAGATGTGCTAAAATTAAATCAGTATTTTAAAAATAAAGGATACAAAAGTATTTACGTGAGTGAATAAAATAACTCGAATTAATGCATAAAATTCGAATATCTTAAACAGAATTCGATTAATGAATTCTGATTTCGCTATAATAATAAATTTTCGAATCTTAAATACTTAAAATCATTACAGAATTATTTTTCCTTATTTTTTAAATTATTAAACATCGAATTTGTTTATTTGCTTTTATATATATTATATTCTCTTGCCCACGTCAAAAAAATCGCCGAGCTTATATTTTAATGAATATTTCAAATTAATTCAAGTATACTTCAAAATGAATAAAATATTCTTCAAAATAAATAAAATATGCTTCAAAAATTGCTAAAAATAAATTATTAAATAAAGATATTTTGACCAAGACAAAAACATATATAATGTGGATTTTCTAAAGAAAAATATATAAAAATACAAGAAAAAGTAAACCATGTTAGATTAAGTTATGATAAAACAAAATGTGTCTTTGGTAGAAAAGCAAGAAAAGGGGAACCTTTATTAATAATACATATTTCCGATGCACGTCTGGACCTAATTGATGTTTTCTTCAGTTCATTGCTTCATAGCGCTTGCTATGGAATGCTACCTTACTTATTCCTTGAGTATTTTCATATTCTTTACCAGCGGCTGAAAAATTCTTTTGTAATATAGGCCGTTTAAAGATGCCCGAAGTCGTCTAAGAACTCTGATATGGAAGATAGGCTGTCTTCGTGCGTTCATGATTTACTTATTCATATTCTGAATATTTTCAGTTGCTTAACTATGCGTTTCTCCAAAAGACAATGGCTGTAATGCATATAGACCGCATCTGTTTCTTACTTGCCAGGAAGAGCATACAAAATATCCAAGAGTGTTCAATTAATCTTGTTCTCCTGTGGTGATTACTGAATTTATGTCATGTTATGTGCTTAACTTACATTAATAACCTTGACAATAGATTTATAATGGTAAAATAATACCTTTTTCATTTTTTTATAATACTATATTCAAAGTTCTCGAGAAGATTAACAAGAAAATATTGCGCCTCATGAATTTTGATCACTTAAATAATGTTATATGACAACCGATTATTACTATTATTTTATAATGCTTACATCTGTGTAAATCTTTCATTATAAACTAACATAGAAAAACATGTGATATTTACCTGTTTTTTAGATACTTTAAATTTTGCTGTTACTTGTTCAGAAGTAATGACAGCATCGCTACTATTTCATAACAATACATTTTTGAAGAAAAAATTGTTTTCCCTGCAAAATTAATTTTTTGGGATATGTTTTATATAGTTTTTTAAAGCCATAATTTATGAATGCGACATTTTTCTTCATGCTACGATACAGATTCTATTTACAAATTTTTCTTTTAGTTATTAATATTAATTTCTGTAGTTATTTGTTATACTTAGCATAAAAACTGCAGGATTAAAGAAAGGACTTGAAAATTTTCCAAGAGCGAATTAAAAGATCCTTGACTCATGATGTGACTTAAACAATAAAAATAGGATAAAGATTAAATTTTATATGATTTTGAATTAATTGTGCAATTTTGCAATTGTTGCATCATCAAACTATGTATAAAATATTTTATTTTTGAACTTTTCAAAAATATCTAATTTTAATTTGTATTTTATAAACCAGAGAGCCCAAAAAACATGTACACTAAAGCGAATACAAGACTGATTTGGCTTTATAAAAAATATTTCTTAGATTACTTTCTATTTTTCTTACTTACAACTTAAGGTATCCGAACACGCTGAAAAGGTCGATTTTCTCAACGCATAACATTTTTCAAAATTATTTTATTGTTTAGACTAGTCTTAGAGCCATCCAAACCAGGTTTATTTTTGTCTCTACGTTAATTAGAAGTCAAGATATTAATATTTTCGTAATGATCGGTAAACTGGAAGTGGACATTTAAATAACCGGAAATACGGATTTAAAGTCCTCAAAACATGTTAAAAATTTGTATAAACACAAATTTAGTTTTAAATACGGAAAATGTTTGGCATAGAAAAACACAAAATACTAATGAGAGTTCTAACAGTGTTTTGTGGAAATTTGTACCTAAATATGTCTTTGTTGAGATCCGAATCCTCAAATTAGGGGTATTTATGTCTTTAATATATTTTAACGAATGTTTTATAGGATTACTGAATATTCTTGAGTTTGTTAGAGTGTATCCTAGTGCAAATTCCGTTAGAACATTTGATGAGCTCGACAAAAACAGAAGAAATGAATCTAAGTAGCATTCTCTGCCAAATGAAAAACTTTTCAGAATTTTTTTAAAAAATGAATACAATCATTAGCAGTAAAAAGGTATAAGCTATAAATGTGGGGAATTTTAAGTATGTACGCCCAAAATTCACGATACTGTATACTTTAAATGCATTTTTCTAAAAATTGATTTTTACTCATGTCTTGCTCACTTTAAATCAAATAATATAAAATATCATTATCATGTAACTATAAAATTTGATGTATTTTGTCTTTATTTTATTTTCTATGGAATGGACCAAAATAATTTAGATCGAGTAAATAGTTTTTAATTTGACGCCTATTCTTTGAATAATAATGCCACAATTTTACTAAAAATTTCATGATCAGTATTTGATTGGCTGTAAAATATTTATTTATTATCAGAACTATATGATTGTAGTTTATTTTGGTATAAGCTTTGTTAGGATGAGAATAATAGTTTTTGGTGTAGTTAATTTGAAGTTTAATAAGAATTTGCTTAAATTTATGCTATTAAATGCCAATTTTCAAAAAGTGTTAATGTTTATTTTAAATATTCACATCCTATTACAAATTTCGAAAAGTCTTAAACCTAGAAATATGGTTAAAGTATGTCTACATCAGGTTGCCTACAAAACTTTGATATTTATTCAAAAGTAAATTGAAATTTAAAACTTCTATGCATCTCTAAAAGAATTGAAAAGAGTTAAATAGCTGTTTATACTACATGTTAATAATGTTACAAATACAACTTAAACAATTTTCAGCAATATCACATGATGAATTCAAAAATCTATCACCAGTATTTTTTATCAGTAGGAAATTACATCTCTCATTTTTATAATTCAATAATTTCATCGATCAATAAGGCAAGTAAAAAAAGTAATTGTTTTGTATAACTGATTTTTTTTTAATTTTATGAAATTTAAAAGTAGTTATTTCGTTTAATTGATTATTTTTTAAATTTTATGAAATTATATTTTTTTATTTAATGACTATTAAATATAGACATATTAAATTAT
>JAPMOQ010010989.1:2310061-2415096 GCA_026543055.1 Argiope trifasciata | reverse complement strand
TATATACTTTTATATATATATATATATATATATATATACATTTACTTATACCACTTTTACCTAATGTATTTGGAAACGTTATTAACTTATAGAATAGATTCTATAACCGTCCATGTCTTCCCAACACGAGAACGCTGAGCTTTCTTTTCTTGATTCAATGTGCAGTAAACTATGTAATATACATAAATTGAAAATCATTGAATATAAAGAAATAGATGATACTCTGTGGGATTGTGAAACAGTTTCCGGGGTTTTTTTTCTTTTTGAAATTTACACAATTTAGTTGTAAACGTAATTGATTTTGATAGCTAATGTGGTTTATTTTGAAAATAAATATTTTAAATTATTATTTTATTTATAATTGATTTCGTATGCATATTTATAATATTTGCTCTTTTTTTCAGAAATGGTCCATTTTAATTATGTGAGAAACAAGAAGGCCATTTAAAAGAAATTATTCAGATTCTCATCCATAATATTCGGTAAGTTCAAGCGTGTGAGCATTCATATAAATTTTATATAATATTTTCAGTTATTTCACTGATAATGAAAGGAAAAACTTGCTATTAATTTCCTTAACAGGCCACAAGAACACTTTAACAGATTTAATCATTTTTTTAACGTTATTTCCACATTTTTATTTCTGGATCGAGTTTTTTAACTGTTTAGCCTAATATATGATTAATGTAACGATTCTTCTGATCATCAAAACTATCACGGCTCTTCGGAACAATAGTTCATTGGAAATATATAATTTTTGAGATAATGATGTTTCGCAAATATTCTAGACTTATTTGGATTTTAGAATAGTTTCAATTTTGTCAACGGTTACTTCTTTTTCCCTCCTAAAAAAAAACAATGAAATCCTTTTTTTAACATTTAAAAATTTTATAAACCAAATTTATAGAAAGTTTTCAACATCTAATATCTTAATTCCTCGAAATTCACTAATAGAGTTTTTTCAATAATCAATCAATGTGTCACTGAATTCTTTTTGTTGAAGTAAGTATCTGTTGAATTGCACATTTGTTAAACATTTAGGTCATACACAAATAAGTCATATCTTGAGTCTGAAAACGTTAATTTCACCTCAGATGTTAATCATTCTGACCTAATTCCCACGATTCAGAATGCTGAGCATTACTAAATATCACAAGGAAATCAAATTAGATATTCAGAATTATCTAGGAATTCTTCCAGTATTAAAATTTTAGAAAAGGTTTTTCCATTTTTAGATCATTGTAAACAATTTTAGATGGTTGAGCTTGGCATACTAAAAATGCCTTTGCTTTTACTCGATCGAAAATTTAAAAAAGCTCAATTAAATTTGCCATAAAACAATAGAAAAAAAAAACGATTTTTTTAAAAAATCTATATATATATATATATATATAATCTTTTATTCTGTTATCTTTCTTTAATTTGTACTTAAAAAGTATTTTTTTAGAGTACTTATTTTTGCTTTTTATTGTGAAGTTTTGATTTAGTTGTTTTTAAATTCTTCGTTAAATATAAAGATTTTGTGATTAAAAGGCAAAAAATTAAATTTCTTTATGATTAAAATGAAAAAAATTAAATAATGTTGATCTAATATTTATCTAGTAATGCTGCTGATGTTTTAATTTAAAAATTGAGATGTGTTAAGCTCATAAAATTAATAAAAGAGCCAAAAAGAAGGATTAACTGAAGGATAAAGATCCATTCAGAAGGATACTTATGATTCTTATTTTACTGTTAAATATATTTAATAATGTAAAGGACTATAAAAAATTCCCCGAAATGCCACATTTGCAGAAAACTAAAATTAATAAATATTTCGATGAACTTTTAAGTTTCAAAAAATTATATTAATACATGAACATTTGAATACTTTGGAAAAATGCGAATGTATAGAAATATCCAGATCAATGAGCATTATTAACAGACACTTTTGAAAAAAATTGCTTTATTTCTAAAACGTTAGAATTATTTTTAATGTCAATATGAGTGTTTTCTAATGAAAAATTTTCCAAGATTTAAAAGAAATTTCCTGTTGAAAAATAGAAATTCATTTTCTTTTGAAAACTGAATTCTACTATAAATAGATTAGTAAATAAATGAAAGATGTAATATTATGTTTTTTATGTAATGTGAATTCAAAGTATACTAAGGTGTTTGAAAGAGAATAGTAATAAGAAAAAAAAACATAAATTTAAGAATAATTTCTCACACACCAAAAAACTTCCACGAAATTGAATACCGTTAAATAAAGTTTCCCTCTTAATTCAGATTGTACTCTAAAAGAGAAAGTTTTTTAAATGAAAATATAGAATTTATTCAATTATTTGCCATTATGTTGTGATATAATGTAGTAAATCTAATGATTTATTCTTAATAAAAAAAGTAAAACAGCTATAAAAACATTTTGGTGCAAAATTAAAATGTGGTAATTTGAATAGAAAAATATTTAACATAACATTGGGAACAAAAGAGCTCTTTTATGTTATTTCTGAAAGATTTTATATTCGGACTGAATTGCAACACAGTCTTCAGAATTCAAAAAAAAAAAAAAAAAAAAAAAGAAAAAAAAAATACACCCATTCAAGTATCATTATATATTTCCTCATATGATTGACTAAAATGTCAATTTGTTATTGTTTTTTAGATTATCTTTTCCTTAACGTATCTGAAATAAATTGTATTTTAGCATAGTTTAGTATTTTTACAAGCATCTTTTTAGAGTTTCTGCTTGATGTTGAAAGAAGTTCGTCTCTTTTGCCTTTGTATCTATTTTTTTCTGGAATCAATGAAGGAAAAAGAATAATAAATTTCACTTAATTAAATTTGCATGGCTTTGTAAAATCTATAACTAATATAAAAAGACACAACTCACTTCAAAACATGTTTTATAGCTGGGCCCTTATTCGATACGTATCACAACACCAAAAATGAATGTACTACATGAAATGAGGCAAAGGAATGGGCATCTATTCCTTTGGATTCTTGTTTCCCAAATTCGTTTTTGATGTTAATTACAAAATGAAAACTTAACAATTAATGAGGAAATGTGTAAGAGAAAGAATAAAAAGAAAATCTAATTCTAAATAATAGAGCAAAGGAATAACTATTACAGGAAATTGTTTCAAGGAAGGAATAATTTCTTACTCATTAATAATTTCTTACTTATTTAGTGTTATTTATTTAAACATTTCAGTTTGTTTTCAAAAGAAAGTGTGACTGTTTTAGATTGACATAGCTTGCTATTTAATGGAAACTGTTGTCACACAATCGTTAAACAAAGATTATGTCTATCTTTCGATAAAATAATGTCTCTTTTTAAATTTAATGATAAAAATATGATCTATTTCTTCTTAGTAAAAATTTTTTGATCACGAATAGAAAAAATGCTTTTAGTTATAAAAAGCCTACTGAAGAGCTGAAATCTTTGATAATATACACATAATCTCGTAGTTCAAATTATATAACTTATGTCTTAGACTGAATGATTTTTTTTCAATGAAAGACAAACTATTCAAAACTACAAAGTAATTTTGTATATTCTGTACAAAGTATTATATAACAGACTACATTTTTTAACAGATATGATAAAAATTTAAAAAGTAAATCAAGAATTTTCGGAGTATTCAAAATTTTGTAATAGGACGTCCTGAGGATAGTAGGTATTGCCATTAGAACTCAAACTATTAAAAAATTGACTCGATAAATTTTATTTGTATGATGTATGTTCCATTATTCCTATTTCTTTAAAAGCTAGTTAATATAATGCAATAAAGCGTATTAAATGAAAAAAAATTTCTCAGGCGAGTTTTTCTTTTATGTAATAGGAAAAGTTTATCGTAGGATAGAATGATCAAAATTTATCATTCACAATAGTTCGGCGAATAAAAATGATCAATTGTTGGTAGTGGAATGACGATCAAGGAATGTTTATAACCTAATGGTTGTATTGTCTTCTACATCATCTCAAATGGATGATTACATGATTCAGTCACATAAGAAAGTTTTCCTGTTGACTTTTTGTTGTTTCTTATTCTTCTGTAATATGGATTGTCACATTTTCTTGGATGGTATAAATAGACTTCAAAGTGTTTGATTTGTTAAGGGCTCCGCATTTGGTTATAAAACCTTTTAACAAAGCAAGTGTTGTTTGAATTTAAATTTAATTGAATACTTCTCAGGTGATCAACAAGAATTTTTCAATTATTGTCTTAAAAATGGTTCAGCAAGATGTATTTTTATGAATATTCTTCATTTGTTTTAATTAAACTGAATCAATTAAATTTTCTATCTAGATTCATTATAATAGAAAATTCATTATTTTATACCTAATATAGGATTACATTATGTGTAAGAACAAAATTTATATGAAATAATTTATTTAATCATAGAATAATTACTTAAGTTTTACAAACCAAAATGGTTCTCTACATGCAATGCCAATAAAATTATTTAAATTGAAGATAAAATAAATATTTTCAATTGAGCTCATAAGATACCAATGAAAACTAAAATTATGATTATAGCATCAGAAGTTTTCTGATTAGACTTTTGTTTTTAATATTAAATAGTTAATGATAATGTTATTAATCAAAAATTGACTAAATTATCTATAGGATAGTTTAATTACATTATCAGGAACTCGAGTCGTAATGATTTTAAATATCTAAAAAAAGTTAAAAAGTAACAGTTGATAAAAATTATATTGAATTCAATATAAAATTATATTGAATTCAATATATTCAATATATTCAATAACATAATTTAATCAAGTCGTTTTTAAGAGAAAAATCCTATTATATACGTTTTATATAGGTATACATGCACATTTTCTAAATCGAATATAAGATGAACAATTATATCCTGTATATTGTAAACTAATTAAGCTCATAATGAGATTATTATCACAGATAATTTCCTCGGAGAAAAATATAATTTTATCATAAGTAGCACATGAGTTCCTTATTTTATAGGCATTATTTTTCAGAGGCATCATCTCAGGAATTTCAGTTTCTTACTATATCGAATTACTATATCAAAAATTTCAGTTTCTTACTATATCGAATTACTATATCAGGAATTTCAGTTTCTTACTATACCCTTTGCTCATATTGCATGTTATATTAGAATAATAAATAATCTGCAAATAATGGTAAAAAATAAATCTCCATAAATTTGAAAATAAATTTCTTATTTTCTTATCATGAGATTATCAATAAAAAATTCCATTTGTGAGATTCATTGCCTGTTTTACCAATCTGTAGAATATTTACTGTTATCTTATGCAAATAGAAGTTATTATTGTTATTACATTAGACACCAATTATTACAAAGTCTGTTAATTATTTTTCTTTCAATGCTTGAACAATTTAATTTCTAAAGAATTTGATTGCAAAAAATGCAATATATTTAGAAAATAATTAAATATACCGTGAGGCTATACTTTAGGAAGACGTTAACCATTTAGAAATTCTTAATGTAGAAATCATTACATCATCTAGATTTTTGTTTCAACTCTAAAGAATAATCTAGAAACTCAACGTATCTACGTAAAGAATGTGAGTAACTTTTGAATAGCTTTCAACACCCAACTGTGCTGGTGCCTACTTGTGCCTTAGGTCAAATGAGTAGGAAGTCTCCAGTGAGGCGGATGGGGCGATTGCAGCCTTCTCCAAGGTCACGGCAAGAATTCGAACTCGTAAGAGAAATCGCAATTATACAGCGAGGTTCTGGGAGCATTGATTACGTTTCTTTCATTCTTCTTCTTTTTTTTTTTTTGTTTCAGGTGGCCAAGTTCTTGTTTATCTTCCTTTTCGACCTTTTAACCGCATGTTTCGAATTCTTTTCACTCTTTCTTTATAAACTTTCTAAAATTAGAGCAATTTTTAATGAGTGTACAGCAAATTATATTTAATTAAACATTCCAGAGAAGGAAGAACTGCTATTGCACCAAGACTATAGGAAATTGCACTTGAAAATGAAGCATAAAGAACATAAAATGAAGTAATTCATTTCAATAAAGCCTATCCTGTTTGCTAAAAACGAAAGGCTACCATTCCGCAAATAGAGTTTTAAGATTAGTTAAGAATATATTTCAAAAATTTATTTTTCTTATTTTTAGTTTTATTTTATAAAATACCGAAATGGGAAACTCATTATTAGCTTTGATTAAGTAAAATCCATCGGTATCGTGCCTCATTGTAATTTCAGATGTTTCTTTACAAATTTAAATATTATAAAGTGACAACTAAATAAAATTTTCTAATCATTATTTTGTTGAAATATCTATGAATTTCTTGAGATATTTTGTTTTTAAACAAAATTATCTTCTTTTAGAAGTGAAGAGAAAATATTTAAAAACTTGTTTTTATAGTTTATAAGAATTATTTATTATAAACTGTAAAAAATAATTAACAATTATAATTATATTTGTTTTTTTTTTAGTTTATAAGAATTTTCCTTTTCTTACTTTTTTAAGAACAGTCAGTAATTTTATCGTAAAATCTCGGCTTCTATACAGAAAGTTTCAAGTTCAAAAGTCGATCCACGAAAATTCCTCCTATATGTTCCTCTTATATTCCTCTTGCGGCAGACCAAATTTGTTGTCAAGAGAAAAACGGTTTCCCTCTGGTGAGTAGAGGGATATTTGGAAGGGGTTCTCAGTTTAGTATCATTTTCAGCATGTACCCTTTGTTTAAAATTACGAAATCTGCCTCCAATCATCTCTTCTGCGTTCTCTTAAAGAGGACACTAAGGTTCTTAAAATTTATGGGAACATGAATAAGTAGCATTAAATTCATGGCATGGATAGATATTAATGAAGGAGTCTTATAAATGTTTCTAATATTTACTTTTTTGCATACTTGACTACTACTTACTACCTTTTATTTTTTCGCCTTGTTCAAACCATTGCTGCCATCAATAACTTCTTTCTATCCCTCATTTTATTTCTATTTATAAAATGTTTGTCATTTGTGATCAGAGATATATATTTCTATTATAGTTTATTTGATATAATACCATTTTTCTGATATGCATTTAAGTATGAAAATGCGAGTTTTGTATTTGAAATTTATTTCCTTTTGCTGTTTTTTAAAATTTATTGTCTATTGTGGGTAATTTTGTTTAATCATTAATTTTATAATATTTGTATAATCATTGGATTCAACTCCATTTAAAATGTATGTATACAGCTCATGAGTTTTAAAAACAAAAGTCAACAGCGATAGTTAAAGAAGAAATGCAACATTAAACTGACAGGAGAAAAATCTTTTTATTGTGTTTAAAATAAATCGAGCTTAATAACATATCACAGACATTTTACTGAAAGTGAAAATGACGTAACGGTGTTTTGTTTTAAACTTTGGCTGTTGGTAGCAATAAAAATTATGCTGTATGTATAACAAATTGTATATATAGATTTCATACAGATGATGCGCTGATTTAATTAATTGAGCTTTTTGCTGAAAATATGGCATTTTAATACAGATGGGATATACTAATTTTCTTCTTTTTTGTCTACTTATCATTATATTGAAAATATAACAGTATAATCAATCTTATTGATAAGAATTAATAACAATGATTTATTTCGTTAAGTGTGCGACGTATGCAATGAGTTTATTAACAATTTTTTATTTACAACTAAGCAATTAAAATGGGATCAAAGAACATAATCACTTTATTAAAAGACTCCTATAAAGTAGTTAAAGATTTTAACTGAAGATATTTTAAATTTCAATAATTTTAAGACTCGTTGCTTACAAGATTCATCATATCGTTTTAGTTATTGCTATTTTGGCTTACATATGTTGGGAATGAGATTAAAAATGAAAAAATAAATGTTCTTTAAAATTCATTTCTTCTTAAATATATTACAATATCCATTTTAATATTTATTTTGTATTCCTGATAATGCAATATCAGAGGACTAGCAGAAGATAAAACACGTTTCTTTTTTTTTTTTCGAATTAGGTATGTTTGGTTGTTTTCTCTGCGTTTAAAGTATTGAAGTCAGAGAATTCGTTTTACAGCTACTGCGTTTTTATCAGTTATCGAATAATACGAAATTAGACAGACTTTCAAAAGAAACTGAAGGATGAAAAATGCAACAATTAACCACTAGAGAGAGTATGGTGAAAGCAACTGCCAAATTTGTTCAACGTTTAGCTAGTTTGAATCCATAATGTTTACAATAAAATTTCTCCATTGTGCAACGCTTGTTGGTTGTATATTCGTTATCTAGTAATTTTTACCGGTTTTCTTAAATAAGTATTATTATAAAAACATATATATGAAGGAACTACAACTGGATTTCCTAAATAATAGCTTTTTAGATAGTTCAGATCTGGAAACATTCGCATTATATAAAACTATAATATGTGTACAAATTTTCCCAAATTTCAAAGCCTAATTTATTCTGATTGTCTGTTTTTAAAGTACTTTTATTTAATTCATTTTGTTTCTTTTTTTTTAAGAATCTATTTTATAATCGATATTTTTTACTCACTTCCTGTTATTTGTAAGAGAATAGAAATTTTGCTTAACTGCTTCATACTTTACTTAATGAAACTTTTGATAGGTTACGCTTAAGGAATTCTAACACAATTATTGTATATCCATACAAATTAAAAACTAAAACTAAGTAATATGGTGCTAATAATATTATATTCTTACAATGATTTCATGGTGCAACCCAAAATTTAACATAATAAGATGAAATGCATAATCTACAGAATTGTCTGTGAAAGTTCAGACATTTGAGTGCTTTATAATTAATGGTGAGTGTGAGAGACAATTAATGCTGATTTTTGGCTTATTATTTGTTCTCATTTTGATGTTTATTGGCAGTTAAATATATTGTTTTTATTTCGGTGTTATAAAGCAGTTTTATAATATTATAAAATACAAAGTAGTGACTATTTTATATAACTATTTGATATAAGTTACAAAATATAATAGAATGTAGTGAATTTTATGATGCAAATAGAGTTTCAACATTGAACAATTATATTTAAATACACGATCTTTTTCCTATGTTCCCTACGTTATGTGCTGAGCCCAATTCTTTTCAATTATAACAGATTTGATTTATTTGAGCTATAAACTGTATAAAAATTATCTATTAAAAACTAAGAATTAATTTTCAGTCATTTGGTGAAATGGAATCAATTTTTCAATAAACTAATCGTTTTATTTAAGGAAAGGATGACTCAATTTTGCATAACGGATTTCTAATTTTGTCAGTGTAAAAAAAGGACTTTTGTAGTGGTAAATAAAACTTAGTACATTGCCAAAGATCTTGAAAATATTTTTTTATAAATTATTCTGCCTTCTTTAACTATCGTTTATCATCTCCATCGTATTTACAAACTTTCGTATCTTTATCACACGCCAGGAGTGTTCTTCCCAAAAAATTTTAGAGCATTCTTGGATGGAATTGGCGTACAATAGTTCCGAAATATTAAATTTTGGTTTGAAATTAGCTGGATCAATCGAACCATCTTTGGGAAAATTTGTCAATTAAATTCTGTCAATCTCTATCTGAAAATCGAATTTGTGTTTTTAAACCCATTTTTTCAAACCCATTAAAGCAAATATTTGACACTAAACTACACTTCTGGTCAAAGAATCTCATATCAAATTGATGTATTTAAATCTTTGCGTATTTAAATGGTCGCATTTTCAGGTTTCTGAAAGAACAAATCAACAGACAGTCAATATCTCAATGGATTTAGTTCAAAATCTAACATATGTCAATAATATAGATGCTAATTATGTGTACTGAATTTTATCTGTCTGATTCTCTTCGTTACCGGATTAACTTACTTTCGAAAAGCAGGGTAGACTAATTGCTTCTGAAGTGATTTCGCTCAAAATTTGATAGAAATCTACAAATTTAATATAAATACTGAATAAAAACTTTCATCTGTATAGTTCAAAGCATTTTTAGGTTATCTTTGCCACATACAGAGAGGTAGGCGTTTTTTTTCTCTTTTCAAAAATATGCTTTTTGGGTCCAGGGAAGTCACGACATGGAGATTTGTCAAAATCAGGAGTTCGAATTTTTTGAAGATTACAATACTACTACGTAAACGAAAAAGTAAAAATACTAATCCTTTCGGTTTCCTGTCACCAACTGAGTTCTAAAACCTTACAAATTACATACCTTGTTATTCTGATAATAAGACATATTCGCATACGGAATATTAGAACTAACTCTATAATCTGTTGATTGCAAATACGGATAACAGCAGTATCATCTTATGTTGTAAAAATGACGTTTTATACCCAATAACGTATGGAGTTAAAGAGAATTTAATAAGCTAATTAGACCACATTTTACAAATTGCTTGAGAAGTGGCAAAGATATTGCAATAATTTTAACGATTGTATTTATATTTTCATTTTTATGATTTTAAACTGCTTTTAATGAAAGCATGTTATTTTTCTCAGAATTTTTATTATTTTTCTTACTGATTTAAATCGTTTATTTATTGATAGAGATGAATTTTAAAGTGTTTACCTTTTAACTGAATCATTCTGTTTGGAATCGTAAATAATACGTCATTATTATATCAAGCTGTTATACATCAGATTTACCAAAATATTTAATTTATGCAAGATATCTGTTTTATTGATTACCTATACCTCCTCTACTTGTGATATTTGATTATATGTTGTCACACTGGGCCACATGTCTGTATTAGGGCTGATTATCATTCTAAAATATTTTATATATGTGTTTTTGTGCATCATTTTGACTTATGGCATTTAGGTAAAACAACAAATTTTTGAATAGAAAAGATTTCATAAATACATGATTTAAAACTATTTAAAGTATTTTAATTAATTCATTGGCAATTTTATTCTTTAATAATAAGATTAGATTTAAATTTCCGAAAGCACATTTATTCCTTAAGGAGTATGTGTTGATACCATTGGTACAAGAAATTTTTTTATATCGATATATTCTCTTTCTACCCCTGACCGATAATATCAATAAGCTTAATATTAAAATCAAATACATTATTTTTTGTTTCAATTGATAATGTGTGAAAATTTTACGTTTTTCGATAAATATATCTCCTAAATTTTTGAATGGTTGTATTTTTTGTTACATTTTTAAACATTTCATTTCATTTTCTTTGGATAAAGTGACTCAACATAAATTTGATGAATATTTCATGGTGGGAATTTCATTTTTAGAAATTGACATAATATTAGCTTTTATTATTTACTACTAGCTTTTATTTTTTACTACAATATCCAATCTCTGTCAGAATAGTTATTTTTTAGTACAGTAACTTTTCAATAGCAAAGCAAATTTACGGTATATTAGATTTATAGGGCTTAGAATTTATTTAGAAAAATTGATGATACTTATTAACATACGGTTCCTTTTATAGCATCTGATAATATAGTTCCTTTTATAGCATCATTCATTTTTTTGAAAATAATAAAACATTTATATTTACACTGCGGTGCAATTCTTCCAAAAAAAACATCAATTAACGCTATCTTTATCGTTTTCTATCATTACGAGAACAACATGTATATATATTTTAATAAAATGAAAATCGATGATATTTTTAGAAATTAACGTAAAATATTCTGGCTCTAAAAGGTAAATATAAAGACCTCTAAGATAATAAGGCCCCATTTTATTGAATTATTATATTATTATTTTTAGATTTAATCATTGTATCTTTGCGACATTTAGAATATTAATATGTAGACAACTAATCAAAAAATTTTTCTTCATTTACATAAAGTATCCTTAAGCTTATTCAAAACAGATTGCATTCATTAGTTAAGGATTATAATAAGAAATTATAAATAATTAGTCTATTTTAAATAAGGAACAAATAGATCATGAGATAGCTTTTGATGAATATTGCAAGTAAAAAGTAAATATTTAGACGTGAAATCATTTAAAAATAACCTAAGTGAATTCGTGACTCATTCTGGATAGTTTATTTTATTTTATTCTAAAAAATCTTCCAAATAGTTTAAAATATTGTTCTTTTTTTAGTATTAACATGTTACTGACATTTGAACACTTAAATGCAGTTATTATTATTCTCTACCCAGCCTTGTTTCCTCGTTATTCAACTGTCTGCATATTTTTACGACCTACACGTTAGTTAAAAATCTAGGGCATTTCCTCGTTTTCATCGAAATTCCCATTGCTGACATTCCAGACTCTGTTTTCAAGGGACTGCAATTGAATGGAATTTTTTCCACCCAGCCGTTGCTGGATGAATACTTTAGTCAGCAATAGTTTGACTTGACATTTGAAATTAATGAAATACTTTCCCCTTCAGATAGATTGAGAGAATTTTCGTAAATATGCCTTGCAATGAATAGTTACATCATTTTCAGCAATTATTGGAGTACTCTTAAAATAAAATTTAATTGCAAAAAATCTTATATACTTGATTATTTTAAATATTTTTGATTTTTAAAAAATGTAAGTATTTTTTTTAAATTTTCTGTTTTTAATAATATTAATATTTTCTTAAATAATATTTAAGAAAAAAAATCTTCAATGTATTTTAATACAATAATGATCTCAATTTATATTTATTAGTAGACATATCATTACTACGTTATAATTATAGATATCAATTCGATTTTTTTTTTTTGCTTTTTTCCTCCAATCTCTTGATAACAAAAGGGATTTTATAATTTTTTTTTCTTTATTTTCGATTGTATAAACTAAAATGATTCTTCAATTAGTATTTACTTGAAAAAAGTTAATGAAGTATATTTTGGATTAAAGAACAAGATTTTAAACTTTTAATAATTTAGTAAATGGGAAAAATCGTTTTTTTGTGTCAAAAAACTTTACATGATTTCAATATTTTATTCAATCCTCACATTATACACGAATATTATGAGTTGCTTTAGTTAATATAAAATTGATCATTCTTCTAAGTAAAAATTCTTTATTATTATCAATATTTTTGATAACATACGTGCTTTTAAAGTGAGTCATTTTGTTGCAACAAAAATTGGTTTTGAAAAATTAAGAATTACAAACCTTTATAATCTGCTTTCATCAACAATTGAACGAAATTATTCCGTAATAAAAGTAAATTAATTTATAAAAAATGTATTGAACCCTGTAACCCATTGTAAAAGATGTTCAAATAATATTTTTAAAAAATAAGAGTTGAAATGGAACTTGATCACGTCTGCACACAATTACAAGCGAAATATTTTTTATTCATAAGTCACTTTTCTATTCTGTATAATTAAAGCATACGAGATTCAGTAGAATTATTTCTAATACTACACTTCAAAATAAAAAAGTAGCTAATAATATTAAAGGGGGAGAAATTTTCAGAATTATTAGTCATTCTTCCTTGAAAATTATTTCAAACATAACATTTAAGAGCAGTAATACTTTTCAAGGAAGAATACCTCAATATTTTAACAGTGAAAAACTTGTAAAAAACGTGCTTGATTTGTTAATTATATCCTATAAAATGAGATTGGTATCTTGTTTTCAGTAAATCTGTTTTTCAACTTTTTCTAATCTTACATGTATCATTTGTGCAAAATAGTCCAGTTTCAGTTTCAGCATTAATAGATAAAATCAAAATTTATATTAATTTATTATTTATACTGTATTTTTATATTTATACTAATTTATATATTTTTTGGAACAGGGTTATCTTAAGGGAATTCAACATATTTTCACTAAGTTTAAGGCTCTTTGCAAAATGTTAAATGCAATATTCGAAGGCTGCGTTTTTACCCTTATGAACTTATAAAAATAAGAATTATGAAAATCTTATTTATTGCTTTGAATTTCAGCATGAAATAATTGTGTTTTTTGTCGTCGTCTTATGTATTAAGTTTGTAAATTTCAACTTATGCATTATCTTTTTTTCTTACAGATAGCTTTTTTTCTTGAAAAAGAATATGAACCCGAATATTTATTCAGAATGTCCATCTCCTCCCCTGGATTCTGTGTGACCGAGAATCAAAGACGTCGCAAGGGGAAAACGGATACGACTCGACCTTTCGGATAACCGCTCTGCCGCGGCTGGTACAC
Organism: Argiope trifasciata; assembly: GCA_026543055.1. Classification (NCBI taxonomy): domain Eukaryota; kingdom Metazoa; phylum Arthropoda; class Arachnida; order Araneae; family Araneidae; genus Argiope; species Argiope trifasciata. The sequence goes on along the minus strand of JAPMOQ010010989.1, from coordinate 2,401,034 downwards.
TGCAATGGAGAGTAAGATACCGTACATAATTTTCCATTGTTCTTGTAATTCAAATGTAGTTATAATTCTAATAGGAAAAATTTTGCACTAATACATAGCTTTCTTATACACACACCCGGCAAAATTTTCGTCCCTGGTAAAAGGTTATTAAGCCTCTATATTTGCTAAATTTTTTGCCAAATACTTATTTATTCTGTAGCCTAATTCTTATAAAATATTTTGAGCATGTTACTGTAATGGACTTCCTTTGTAGTAACATTTGAACGTGATATGAGTTGATATGTAATAAATTTTATAAATTATTAGGAGCAGTTTCTTGAACAATATCCTGTTGAAGACTAACGTGATATATGAATTTTTTGTGGACTCAAGAAAAAAGTTGCTCTTTCAAGTTTTATTTGCTTGCATAAATGGTGCTCTTGATTTCACGAATTCGATACTGAATGCACTTCGGATTCAACTTTTCTGTTACATATTTTTGTAATTATTATTCGTTGTGAAATCAAATGACATTTTGCATACTCTAAAACACATAAAATCTCCATTTTGTGACGCGCGGTATAGAAATTGGAACTCCGCCGTCCTTTTCAGTATTCAGTGGAAGAAAGAGTTTGTGTTTTATCTGATGGCTAACATGAATAAATAAAAATGCGCTCAGATATCCAAATTCAATGTAAGTGAAAAATTTAATTGACCAAATTTTAAAATATTATTTCTCCCAATTCTGTCAATTATGTTCCAATTTCTCTGTATTTTAAATGTTATAGATTATGAATAAAAAAGTGTATAAAAATTCAATCGTGTTAACTTCGAAACAAGTATTATATTACTTTAAGTATAAATATTACTTATAAATACTCATTAAAAAATAATTTAGAATACATTTATGTGAATGAATTATTCCTTGTGCTTTTTTTCAGATATTGGTTTTTAAACCTTTAAATAAAAAATTATGTATATTTTTACAAATCTCTTCATCATATAGAAGAATTCACAGAAAAAATAGGCAAAATATAGTTGAATAAATTATTATAAACTAAATTTGAAGAAATTTCAATCTACATCATCTGTAATTCTATCTGTTCTGATTCTGTTGCATAAGAAAAGTGAAAAAAAAAAAACCCATACCATAATATTTATACAATTATTTATTTATCCTCATCCTTCAAATTGAATTTTGTCGTCATTTGGGATAATCTTTAATAATTATTCCGCAAGCTGATTCTTCCCGCTATTCTTTATGAGTTTTCAAAACTCTTTTGCCTTGTTCTTGCACAGTCGACTGAAATAAAGCGCCACGCAGCACTCTCGAAAATTGTCTTAAATAGATGTTTCGCGCTTTAATTTTTCTTTCAAATTACAGATTACCTATTACATGCTTATGATATAATTGGGAGCAAAATGATAATAATAAATGAATCAATAATGAATAAAATGAATCAGTAATAAAAATTAATTAAAATATGAAAAAGGAGGAAGAAAAGGTAAAAATTTAAAAGCATTTTAATCATGTTCACAGACGAATGCTTTGACCTACGTTTATCAAATTGAATTAAAATAAGATTTTCTCTGATTGCTCTATTTAAGCTGCCTGAAAGGATATTTTCAGATTTAGCGAAAAAATATGATTATTGTGAACTGTATATCTAACCAGAACATTCCTTGTATGACTTACATGATTTTCGAAGTGCTGATGAATTTTGTCTGATATTCTCTATTATTACCGATTTTCATTTCTTTAAGTAAGATACTGTTATGGTTTTTTCGAATCTTATGTATTATTACTAAAATAATATTTTCACTTTAAATGAATTTTTATTTGTTTCAAAAAGCAGCTAAAAAATAGAACTTTACTTCATTTTCTTTTAAATTCAACAACTCTTCAGAATAAAAATTTGCGAGAGAAATTATTCAGATTTCCTAATTTTACACAGAAAAAAAAAAGATTTTTTTTTTAAATAAATGAATGAAGAAATTCTTTTGGCTTATATTTACACCTGAAATTTTACTATGTGACAAGAATGATATAGTTTACATTATATGATTGTTTTGAAATAAATAAATAAAATGAAACTTCATAAAACATACGATATGCAATAAGATGTAGTTTCTTGGAATTTCAGAAAAAAAGGTATCAGGCATTTATAACAAAATTTACAAATCGTAAAAAAAATTATTTGAAAGAAACAAATTCTATCGTTCCACACTTAAAAAAGTGAGCCTACTAAATGCTTTTTGTCACAATAATTCTCTAGGGCATAAATTTTAAACCAAAAAGATTGTTCTAAAATTTGTTGTTTATGAACTTTATTTCTATCGTAACATTACTTACGATGACTACTGCATACTATGAATGACTACTGCAATAAAAATGATTTTAAAATATGAAAACGGAAGTGAGCATGCTTGAAATTATACATGCTTGCTGCTAAGCTGAAGACTATCATGATTTCGATTTTGATGGCACATAAACAAGTATTTGACACTATACAAAAGTGTACCATATTATTTTAAATTTTTGAATGCAACCCACATATTTCATTTTCAAAATGGAAAAATCATGCAAGTTTATAATATCAGCTTCAATTCTTTTGTTTTCCCAGCGCAATTTGCGCTTCCTGATACTTGAAAGAGTCCTTCGCCAAAGAATGAGTGAAGTTTCATACTTCCTAAATATGATCGTTATTATGAGGGTGATAGGTATTCCTCAGAGGCATAAAACATTGCCGTCTCCTTGAAATACGTAACTGACCCTCGGTATAGCAAGTCTCGAAACAATGCTCATGTCCTTCTTGAAACAACACTGGACTACAGGACAATTGATCAGCATAACACTCTTATCTCTCGCCTCGTAAAGCACTTCACATTTTACTCTTCTATGCAACGCAGAGTGTTATATATCTTGCTATTTCATAGAAGAAATATCTTACTGTGGCTACTTTTGGAAACAGGTATTCTTCTATTTGTATTATATAAAGTATAATTATTGCTGAATTTCATTGTTTCAGATTTGCTTTCATTTACATCATTCATTCTTGCCTATCGTCACTAAACTGCGTATTACAAAGTTTATAACTTAACCATCATAAAATTTCCTATTTTTATTTAACCAGAAATTTTATTATTTATTATTTTTATTGTAAACATTAAAAAAAATTACAAAAATTAGAATGTTCGGGAATCAATTATTTTGTAAATTTTTTTTGTAATTTTATTAATTAACCCTAATATTTATGCTTTAATTAATTTAATACTTATGTTTTAGTTGATTTAGCATTTATGCTTTAATTGATTTGATATTCATATTATATTTTTAAGGAATATTAAAGTATGTTGCCTAGTTTTGTTATTAAATTATGAAGACCCTTTCAAATATTTTAATGCTTATCATGTATGAACAGGAAACACACGCAATCAATCATTTGACAATAAATATTATTTAGACTAATTGTCTTTGATGACCAGTTGGTTTGCTCGGAATAATAGTTAAATTTAATATCAATTAAATCCTTTATGTGCTAACTGATGCTGGTAATTCTATGAACAAAATATTTTTAACAAGTTTTGATAGACAATGAACCCTTTTTATTTTAATAATCTTACATTGAATTTATTGTGTATGCATAGAATTTTTTAAAGAAGTCAAGCGCCATATTATCACGGTTCATTAGAAAAGTAACAGTTCATATACGATATGTCCAAACTGCGTGATATTTTTCGTGGCAATATTGTGTCACTTTCTGTTTCTTATGCAAATCACTTAGTTAATGTAAAAATTAAACAATACAGGTAAATAACTATTAAGATAAAAAAATAAAACAATAAAAATAGTAAAGATTTGCCGAAATAATAAATAGAGCTTCAATATCGCTTCAGAAAATCAATGTATTGTTGAAAATTTTACTAGGAATATATTTAAAAATGTTTTTAAAAAATTCGGAAAAAAATCTTACGATTGTATAATTTAAATCCCTTGAAAGGTAATTTGTTAAATGTTAAAACGGTCTAAAATAATTTTTGTGTCATAATATTTTCGAAAATTATCACAAAAAAGTGTCAAAATCTTGATTTTCTGCAATACAAATTTTTTAAAAAATCCCACCGAGATGCAAATTGAAACCAATCTATGCCAAATTCGATCAAACTGTTTTACTTTTGGAGTTCTAGAATTTTGTTATTTTTCGAAATATGTATTTCTTATACCATGATAAATTCGCAGCACTGATATCACCATCTTTGCTTTAATGCTTTAATTGTAGCATTTCAAAAACTTTGATAGTAAATAAGATTTGTTTTTTTTTAATTGCCTTTTTTCTATGCCTCATTTATTTTTACATCCGAATTTGTATTGATAGTATTATATTTTTGTATAAATTGTTCATTATTTTAAAGTTTTTTATCATATTAAAATCGCTTAATCTATTTTGTAAAATAATAAAATTGATAAAAGAACTCAAATTTCAGTTTTTTTCATTTTTGTATACTTTTTTTACTAATATAGTAAAATAGTTATATGAAAATGTATTATTGCAACCATAAATGTATGCAGAAGCAATCTCTTATCTCTGACCAATATTTTATTATTTTATAAAAAAATTCTTCTGAACAAAATGCAATAAACTAGGATAATTAGCATATTTTAATAAATTTAGGAGCTGTTGAATTAAACCACGGGGATACTAGAATCCTCTTTGATTTCTGCTCTGAACTATTAAGAAGACTAACTCTCATTTTTCTCGTTTTATCACGTTATAACTGTTCCTATTGATATTTAAAAGTTTAAAAAATTATTTGAATTATCGACATTTGCGTTATTAACCACTTTTAGCCTTCAAATGCGATATGTTCAGGAATAAGATGGTAAATAAGATGCACATAATCCAAACAAACTTTGCAAATACTATATAAGTTTATCTTAATAAATAGTAATTGTACTGATATAATTCACCGTTTCTGCTGTGATTCGCTGTGTCGATATTGTTTAAAATTTGGATAAGTTTTAAATATATAAACAAATAAACAAGGGATTCCATCTTTTTATCGTCAATGAGTAACTTTATTCATTTTTATAATGTATCATTTACAGAAAAATGAGCTAATTGGTTACTATAATTGAAAATCATGAAAAAAGAAAATAACGCTCGAATGATAAATTATTTTTTAATCATCTTTCATTAAAATATTCGTCATCTGTGTCAAATCACAAGTGATTCATTATTTTATTGCTGACATTTACCATTAACAAGAAACACTTTTAATATCTATGTAGCAATGTGTAATTTTATAATTTTGAAACGCTAATTTCTTACATTATTCATAAGAAAATGTCAATGAAAGGTCAAATATACGGTTCTGTAAATATTGTTGTGATTGTGTATTATTTTATTATCTGACTTTCGGTAATTTGAATTTTAACTATTCAGCTGAAGAATAATTTATATACCCGTAATAGTGACTATTAATTATTTTTCATCTCCAATAAACTATGAGCCATAACTAATTTTTGAAAAAAAAAAGAATTTTCGAGAAGTTTAATATAAATGATACAACAAATGATTTAGTTTCGTAGCTTCCAATAAATTTCCTGAACAATAATTGAAAAACGATTAAAATATAAAAAACTGAACTACTGATGTTGAGGATTTAAAAAATGAACATTTTTATACTGATTGTTGATATAAAAATTCAAAATATGACAATATTATTTTTATTATCTTTTCTTGTTTAGATTAATTTTTTTTAAAATTGAAATGTTTAACTTTTTTACCTTTCAATAGATGTTAAATATTTTCTTTTGAATTCAACTGTTAGTATTTTTCAGATTTAATTGTATTAATTATTTTTATTTTCATTTAATTTGAAACATAGTTTTTGATTTATTGAATCACAACATAAACACAATAAATGGAAATTAAAGTTAAGGAAAAAAAGAGCAATTTAAAGTATTCACGAAAATTCTATGATTAATATTTTCTAACAAACTTTTTATTTATAAAAGAAAAATTTTATTAAAAAAATAATACCGCTTTGATAATGACTATCATTTCATGTTTCGGAACATTATTGAAATTTTAAAATGCAATGAATAATTGATTTCAGATGAAATTTTCCTTTAAGCATGTCCTTAAATCATTAAAAGATTCTGTTTATTTATAAAAAATTAATGAATAAAGAACAAGGTAATGATTCGAATAAACAATGCAAATTATATTTTAAAGTTTCTCTTATCTATATAAATTGTTTCTTTATTTTGATTTAGGTAGAAATATATAATTATTAAATATTATTTTTCAGAAAAACTTTAAAATTATTTATTAATTAAAATTTGTTGTTGTGATCACTTATCTAAATTTGGATCAGATGTTTTTTTGTCACATTAAATATGAAAGATCAGAATAAAAAAACTAACCTCAAAAGTGTTTAAAAAAGTTGCATATAAAATGTTAATCTTTATATGCAAATGGTTGACAATACGCTGATCGATGCTTAGAAGATTAGTCAATAAAAATCAAATCTGCTTAGCACATTTAATTTTTAATGAATTTAATGAAATTTAATTTAAAATTTCAATAATGTACACATTTCTATTCTCCAAGGTATATAACTTATTTGGTAACTACCCTATTTGGTAATTTTTAGGGTAGATAATCTGGCCTTTAGAGCACTGACACGTACCCAAACTAATAAGTACACCTTCATACACTCATTTTTAGAGGTTAAACATTTTGTTTGGGTGTGTGAAATAATAAAAACATTAAAGGCTTTCTAGAAAAATTTAAATATATGATTTATTCTAAAATAAACCTTTTCGATTCGAAATATCGATTTTATTCATTTCTCATCATTTTTTTTTTTTTTTTTGCTCTACGAAACTAGATAATTACGCATTATGTAAACTTAAATGACTAAAATATTACGTTCTTTATTTCTCGGGAAGCTTGCATATGTATTCATGAAAAAGAAGAATAACACAAATTTAGAAAAATATTCATTCATATATTAATGTTAAACACTTTTTGTTTGTTAAATAGTAGATTGCATCGAACGCTGCCCATCCACTTAATTCGATTTTTTAAATAAAATTTTTCGATGATAAACCTTTTCTGTACTGTCTATCTCATTTTATTTTTATTTAAGTCTTCTAAGATTACAGAAATTATTCTTTTTGAGTATTAGTAACGACTCTCATTTTAGTTTTGTCTGAAAAATAGAAATTTGAAATTTCCCACTTTTTGAGATGGCAATCAATCGTTTCATTCTTGCGATTGTAATGGACTGCCACAGAACGTTGTCAGAAGTTTTCTCTATTCTGGCACACTACTTAACATATATGCAAGAACTGCAGTTTAACCCATGAACGTACAGCCTCCTCATTCGAGGACAGATACAATTTCACTACCATGACAAAACTAATCGCATTTCATTGCTGTTATTGTTTTTCCCCGTCTAGCCTAGCAACTCAATATGTATTTCCAAACTTTTGAACAGGTTTTAACTAGTATACATCACCCATTCACCAGATTTGGAATTGAAAGTATCATCATTTTGATTTTTTTTTTGATTTTTTTGCTTTATTTTCGAGATAATACTCTGAAATTGAAAGCAATATATATTTCAGGTGTTTAAAATTTGTAATCTATCTTTAAAAAAGCACTTTTAAAGATAATTACCATTTTCCAGCAAAAAAAGGTTTTATTAGAAAAGGCATTGTATTTCACGTTATATTAATCGTAGAGTAAAGAATGCCACTTAAATTTATAATTTAAATTAATTTTTTATGAATGGTTTTTATTAATAAATTGCGAATTGGTCTAATATCGTAGATAGCTTCTATAAAATCGTCTTTCGTCTATATTCTAATTAGTCAAGCGTGACTGTGTATGAAATTTTTTGCAGTTGGAAAAAAGAAAAAATACCGGGTTCATCTGATAGACATCGGACCATTTCCTTTTTACAGTTCATACAAATAAATAAATAAATTAGTAGTGGTGGAAATTAAAGTATTTGATAAATGTTTAACCTTGGAAGAAAGTTTTCAGTTGTTAAATAAATGGAAATATTTCATTTCGTAATTTCAGGAGCATTAGAAAATAAAACTATTTGTGAGTATGCGCGAATATAAAAGAAAATTTTAACGATTATAAGTTTAGAAAGAGCAAATGAGTTATAAAATGTTGCAAGCATTGTGAAAAATTTGTTCTCCTGACGAAATGATGAAATTTTGAAAACAACCCATTTCCACTCATTACATAGCGAAAACATATACGCTTGTACGAGTGTAAATTTTTCGGAATCTTTATCAGATTAAAAAATTTTTTTTAAAGCATGATGGGTAAAACTAAAATTAAAAAAGTGTGTAGATAAAAATGCTTTAAATAAATTTAAGGAGTAATCTCATTTACAATGTAATTTAATATTTATTAAAAAATTCGGAATCAAAATAAATTTCATATACATATTGTGATTTTATGGGTTTTATGCTTCTTCTGTCGTTTTTATTATTTTTTTGCGCCTCCCCCTCTTCCTTCTCCACTTTTTTTTACTACTAAAAATTGTAATTGCCTTCTATATGTAAAATAGATATACAGAGAGAATGCAATTATCTATATTATTCACTTTATTCATTAGATCGTATTAATATTACTATATTTTCGATTTGAAATTATCATTGCTGCCTTTGTACACCACTAATAAATGTGTGTTTAAAAATTCAAATTTTTTTTGTTACGATATTAATTTTAGATTTTATTATATATGCTTACTCCTGATTATAATTAAAATATTAAAAAATTATTATTTCTGTAATTAAAAACAGCATTTCCTTAAATCAGATATTAATTGATATTTAAGAGCTCTAAATCAGTTACAATATTGTATTATCATTAGAAACAAATAATTCAACAATATTGAGGAATTTTATTCTCTTCATGAAATGATTGAAAAAGACAGGAAAGGGAAGCATTGTTATCAGCGTTTCAAAGTGCTCCACTTTTTAAAAAAGTTTATATTATTATTATTATGACTGCTTTATAAAATAATTAATAACAAGCAACTAAGAATACATCCTGATATATTATTTGCTAGAAAGTTTTATCTTCATATAAAAGCATTCATAAAAAATATCCCTTTTTACATTGAGGCGCATTTATCTGCTTTTTCTTTATTAGTGCCTCAACAAATGTTAGAGGAAATTCTGCGGGGTCGTGCCGCCCATGAGTACCCCAAATTCAGAATCTAGCTGAAAATGCCCTCAAGATCAGTTAATAGTGAGGAGGTAACGGTCTGAGGCTGTGTTAGGGATATAAAGCGGATGTTCTTAAGGTCAGCATTCAAATTCATTAGATTCTTTTAAATCGTAGGACATCGGATTGTTCTTCACACATGTAATCTGTATGCAGGTGCTTTCTTATGTGAATGGGCTTTCTAACCTTTTTTCTCACTATATAACTCGGACGCCATAACTGTGTACATAAAAGAAATATCGAACGGGTAACACTTGCTATTTGATGAAATATCTCGATTAGTATTTTCAACGCCACACATAACATTTTAATTCTACAAATGACTGACTGTCGTTTCCAACGACATTTCTTTAGATTGAAAACTCCAAAAGGATTTTTTTTTTCATATTTTGTTTCCTTTAAGGTATAAAGTGATCAGCATACCTTCCTGCCACCCACAGCTCCCGATCGAAGACCTGGATAACACCGAGAAACCGAGTGCCGGATTACCGAGCAACACCATGTCGCCGAATGCCAAACCAGAGGAACCAGACGCAGTCGTCGGGAAACTGGAAGAACTTCGAGAGGGGGCAGAGGTGAGGGGGGACTGCGAAAGCCCCGCCGATCAACCACCCCCATGGCTCGACAAAGAGCGCTTCTACAGAGCTAGGGAAATATTTAAAAATCATTTTTTCAGGTGAGCAAAAGTCATTTCTAAATTCTACAAAAAATTTACATGAAAACTAATTGGTTATTTGTGTCTCATTTAACTCAAAATATGTGAAGAAGAAACAAATGCTTATGTAAAATCATCAGAGAACTTCAAAACATAGAATACAGAGAATCAAAATAATACAGAACAAAGTATTTTCATAAATTTATTTATTTGAAGCATTTTATGTTTACTCTGGTGAGAGACTTATAATTCATAACATGTTTATTAACTGTCGATGTGGAGATAATATGTTTACTGAAATATTTTTCTAATTAAAAGTAAAAATAATTACATTTTTCAGAAGTAATACTGATCTTAATAAACACATATATTGTTAAAAATTGAGTCGACTTAATGAGAATAAAAGCTAAAATCCTTTATAATTCCTAGGCAAAATCAAACAACAGTTTTTAGTCAGATGATGTGATATTGTGATCGGTAACTGATGGTATTGCATTGTATCGGGCATTAAAATTAATAGAAAGATTTACCTACCATATATTAGAAAGAATTCCATAGTCAAATGGTTTAATACCCCTGTTTATGAAAAGGAATGCCTTAGTTCAATTTATGGAGGGTTCACTTCTTAAGCAAAGTTCCCTGTAGGTATTATGCCCTCAAATGTGTAATCAATAAATTCTCTTACGTTGTGATAAAACCCTTAATCATTTTTTGCTCTACTGTCCTAGTTGATGATCATAGAATATTTTGATACTATACAACGTATGATATTTATTACATTACATTAAACATTCTGATACTGGGATCCTGTATAATAGTTACTCTTAAAAAATCCCCTTATGTTTTACGATTTATTTAAAAATACTAAAGCAATCTCTTTCAAAAAACTTTTTGCATATCTTTTTAAGAAAAAAAAAATGAGCAATTTGTATAGCTGATAAAATGCTAACATTGAAATTCTGTTCCCCACAGGTAGGAATAATATATATGGCTAATCACCTAAGTTCTTTACTTTCTGTCTCATTTCTTGTAAATTATATTTTAAAAATATTTTGAAAGAAAATCTTGAAACTAACGATGCTTTTTTCGAGACATAATTTAACTCTGCTGTTTAATATCGCAAGCCCCCATCAACGAACATTCGGATGCTTAGAAGCTTTTTAAGTTCGTTAACCAACTAAATCATTTCGGATTAAAAAGAATAGCAACCGCTTACTTTGTATTTGTACTTGTTATTAATATTTCCTTTAACAAAGATTGGATGAATTTTATTTTGATAGTTTTTACTATCCTTTCTTCTTTGTATAAAAGTAAATTGAATTAAGTTAGTTAAATTACCATTAACTCTTCATTATAGAAGCTTCTTCTTGTACACAGCCGACCACCCAGCCACCATTGAACGTAGCAGTATCGACAAGATTCATTATAGAAGCTATCAATAAGCTCTTCAATAGATTAAAAATTCTATAAATATATAATTTTATAAATTATACCAAAACTATTTACATATGGAGCATATTAATTTTGATTTCAAGAGTTTTATGGCAGCATTTAACAACTCTAGATATTTTAATATTTATTTAAGGCCCTCGATAAATTAATCACTAGATAAAGATTAGTACAAAAAAAAAAAAAAGGAAATAAACGAGAAAAAAATGATTTTTTTTTTCTTGATTCAAGGGAAAATAGTTTCTATGAAATGTTTATAGCTCTTAAGATAATCAGTTTATTTCAACACGAGCACAGTTGATTAGATAATACACAGCAAACTTGGATATTCAGCTCCTTTTAGACACTAATCAACGCAACTTCATGTGAAGCATGAAATGTACGGAGTCTATTAAAATTTGAAATCCATTTCAAATTTCAACTATCGCTATCCATTTAAATGACGCCACAGCAAAATATAAAACAATGTTCAGTTTCTTTTACCACATGACTGACGTCACAAAAATTGGTGCTATTTTGACTGTTTCTAATAATCATTATTGTTATTCATGACTGGGTCATTTCTCGTTAACTCTAGAGTAATTTTTCGTATAATTTAGTGACAACTTACTGATGCATCTTCGTAGATCAAGCGCAAAGAACAGTATTTTTTATGGCTATTCAGGTGCCTTAAAGATTTTGGACATCATAATGTTTACAAAATATGTAAAATTTGTAAATTCATACTACATTGTGCAAAAATCACTGAAAATACTCCATAGTGCGGATCATTAGGTTTCGGACACCAAATTTGAAATATTATTTCTTTAACAACAAAAACAAATACTAGGATTGAAATATGATACAAATTTTTTTAAAAACCCTAGATTTTAAATGACATCAATTTTATATCTCTGTATTTCTTCACTAGTTTTTATGAATTTCTAAAAACACTTTTAACTATTCTTTATATCATAACCTTTTAAGAATTGAGCTTGCTCATTGTAGCGCTATTAAACACATTTGTATGTGCGATACATTTGCAATATAATTGGGAGAAAATTTTTAAAAATAATACAGACAGATGGATCAATCTTAAACATTATCATACAATGATGTTACGAATTAGAGATTTGAATGTCACTATTTATAAGCGTAATTAGAATAATAAAAATGAATTGATTGCTCTGAGCGCGTTTCTGCGACGTTATTCTTGGATGTCACAATTTAAAATTATATTAATGACCCATAAACATTTTAATGTTAAAAGTGAAAAATTGTTACTAAATAGTAACTTTAAACAAGACATTAATATAATTACATAAGAAAAAAAATTGTATCGTTTCTTTTTCACCAATAGAACCTATTCGTACATTAAAATCGAAAAGCATGGATTTCTGAAGATTGGCCTTTCGTCATTGTGAACGAGGCCCTGGGAAGATGCACATGGCATACGCCTGTGATAGGTAATCTTTAAGAAAGGAAAACAGGCGCAACGTCTTTCATTCGTCACTCCATTTGAATGCTTGAGAGATTCAATATGAGAGCTCCTGGAAGTCATTCGGTCATAGGACCATGCTGAAATCGTGAAATGCTCCACTTCCGAAAAGGGGAGTGGAGCGGAAAGCGTAAACTGGCGGTAGGTGAGCTAAAAAAGCAAAGTGCCCATAAAAAGAATACATCTGACGAGAGAAGAAAAGAAAGATACGCCTTCTAAATCTTCATTTTAAGTCAACTTCATTAAGAATCAATTCTCTTTTCTTCTTCTAATCCACCTAGCATAAACATATTAATATTATTTCAAGTAATCATGTCAAACCGATTAGAAATATAGGATAGTGTGTGTGCGTGTGTTTTTTCTTTTGGTTCACTTGTGCAAGCATAAATGGTTGGTTCATTAATCATTATTTAGTTTGGTTGGTTACAATTTATGGTGGAAAAAAAATGAAAATTTAGTGTTGAAATGCCATTGTTTAATTTAGAAAGGATGTCAACTTTTTCAAAATGAAGTGCATTAAAACTCTTACTTAAAAGTTGCTTTACTTCTCAAATACAAGAATACTCGTATGATTTGTTATAGAAAACTTGTGAAAAAATGTAAAGAGAAAAAGCATTAGCTATCATGTTCGGCAGATTGTTCCTATGTGCAAACAAAATCTCATACTTTATCATGATTTCGAATTTTCGAAACTACAAACGTTGCAAGATCAATAAAATATGAAAGGTTCCTTTTTCTGTGTGTTCAAAGCCCCATATTGTTTCAGAGTTCGAATTCTCCAATTGTTAAATATAAATAAATATTTATTAAGAACTACTTCAATAATTTTTGTACAAGTGGTGATGAATATTACCTGTTGCTACCATAGAATCGAAAGAACGTGAAATAATCCGAACAATTAAACTAGATTGTGTATATGTATATTATTGTATACTCGCTTCATTAACGGTGCCTAACTTTTGTTTTATGCTTTATTTCATAGTTAATTGTCAAATTCATTCCTTGTAGAAATTTTATTTCTTGAATATTGGTTCTGCAGAAAAAGTGAGAATGAGTAATTCCCGCTTTGTATAGCAGTGGTACAGTTTCTAATTCTCGCTTTGTATCAGTAATAGCCATATATATGCCACTTTTCAAAATGATATTGAATTTTATAGTTTGTGCAGGACGGAAACAACATAAAAGGGACAAATGAAAGAGTAAATACTGTATATATATCGCTATTATCACAGATACTTCTTAGAATAAGACTATAAACATATATACAGTTTAAATCTTGAACCGTCTCTAATATTTTCTTTGAAGAAATTATCTTATTGTCTTGATCTTTTTTTTTTCTCTTTTCAAAATTTCAAGCAAAATGGCGCGGTAAATTCAAACATAAACGGGCATTCATAAAGTAAGGAGAAGTAATAATTTTGTCAATTAATATTTGTAGAAACTTATCAATACATATAGTCTATGTTTGCAAGTGTTTCCTATGCATTATATTATATTATTAGTGATCACGAACTATATTTGAAGACTAAAAGCAGTACACAAAAAAAAATTCATCAACATTAAATTAGTGAGAACACAAAATATTTAAATATCATTTCTTACATTAAAGATTCCTAAGAGCAGTATTCTGTAATGAGGTGCAGATGAGAGGTGCCAAATGAATAATATGGGAAGAGCTAACGTTCCTCTGAAGAAGTAAAAAAAGGCCTATAAATAGGTGGCTAGTTTGTCCCTAGTTCTAATCTTATAGTTTTTTTTAATTATATCAAAATTCACAATCAAAATTGCGTTCCAAGATTACTTATTTTCTTTCAAAAATCAACGTCGCATTTATAGCCTTTAGATAGAAATATGGTGTTTTTTTTCTCGAATTTGAAGAAACTCCTCTCAATTAAGCGCTTATCACTTTCACAGGTAGTAGTAAAAACATAAGGACGATTTTAAATGGCCTGCCGAATTTTTTTTTCCTCCAATAAGTATTTAAAGATTGGAAAAGAAGCAAAATAAGTACATTGTATATAATAAGGAGTACTTTGAGAAAGATTAATATTTGGTAGTATACAAGTAGAATTTTTTGTATTAATTTATTATTCTTTACTGAGCAACATATCTGTTTAAAACAGTCAGATCGGCTTCGCGTAAAGATAATCATAAAAACGTGTCGATGAAAATCTGCAAAAATTTTTTCAACCTATGGTGAGAACTATCTGCAAAAGGTAAAATTTTTAAAGGATTTTATATTATAGACATTACAGTGCTTGCGATCTTTATTCATTATGAATTTTCCTCCTTTCTAATGCCTTTTAACTTTGTATTCCTTATATCCAACAAGCATCTAATTCTTCTTTCTTTTCAGTATATTTTTTTCTCATTTGGCGGGTTTGATGCTCATTGTACATATACCGAGTATGACTGCCCCCCTCATGTCCACTGGCAACTCAGCAAACGTCGTGTGCCTTTTCCGTCGCTACCTCAGCACGCTGGTCCACATCCGGCGATGGTAC
Source organism: Argiope trifasciata (assembly GCA_026543055.1). NCBI lineage: Eukaryota > Metazoa > Arthropoda > Arachnida > Araneae > Araneidae > Argiope > Argiope trifasciata. Next base: position 2,385,707 of record JAPMOQ010010989.1, on the reverse strand, counting down.
GAGGGAGATATATTCAACCCCGATGACCCAGCGCACCAGAGTATCACCATGGTCCGCGGCATGCATAAGAGAGTTGCCGACAAAATCAACGGCCCTCCGTCCACTTGTCGACGACGATGTCCAGCTGTCTCACAGTATGATATGGCTCTTACGCAATTTGCTTTTGTCGGCCTCATAATTCTCCACCCGAAACACGTCGGCCTGCACTGCAGCAAAGAAGACCTCGAATGCCTTATTCACTTCTGGCGCGGAATCGGCTATATGCTCGGTATGGAAGACCGCTACAATCTGTGCAATGGTAACTTGGAAGAGACCCTCGCAATCTGCAGAGATATAATGGACAGCGAATTAAGACCTTCTGTACAAAAACCTCAAAAGGAATCGACTACAATGAGCCGCGGAATAGTTAAAGCCATGAATTCTTTTATTATCTTTTTAAGTTGGGAGGCCATGGCCAGATTCTGGTACGAGCAAATGGATCTACCCTGCGATTTTCCCATGGGCATCTACGAAAGCACGGGCTACTGGTTGATGCGATTCACCTTTGGATGGTTGTTACGATTTCGGATTTTTCATAGATTCTTTAATTTTCTCCTCAGGATAGCTGTTAAACAGGCTCTTAATAGTAAAGAATATTATGAAGGATACTTAGCCCGGAATCACAATATAACCAATGTTTAACATTCCTAGACTGCAACATATGGAAATATGTATGCTCCAATTTTTGCTCATTTTAAATCTGGATGTGTAATGACCTCAATTTTGAGAGGCTCGTACAATGGTAGTGTTACGAGAAATACACTGCTAGTCTTTTGCCTAATTGCGAAATCAGGAAAACCTACTGAATGTGTTGCACACAACACACGTTCTCTGTCTGAAACTGTGTACAGAAAAAAAAGGAACATATTGTTGCGGAACACAGTTTTGTTTTTGGACAAAATGCAACCAAAACCAACAGTAGTCATCAGAATCCTGCAAAGAAAATGGCAGAGTATCTGCAGGAGAAAGTGCCACAATAAAAAGCTGCTTTATGTCAGTGTGTATAGTGACGGGTAAGTTATTAAAAGTGTACAGCTCAGCTTATTTTGCTGTCTTCGGGCATGTACAAAGAGCACGTTTTCTTCAAGATCCACCAAAGTCTACTTTCAAAACTTATAAAAGACAGAAATTGAAATAGACAGGAAATGGATAATCTAATGTGCAGATATATAGTCATTAACAGGTTATAAAACTTCCCATCAAGAAAGCCTTAAATATAGTCATTTTAATTTAATTGCAAATCAAATGTTTAAAGACTGTTTCTCTCTACATACATATTTTCTCATCCATTTGTTATATAACTTGTAAAGCAATATTTTGGATATGCACGAAAAGTAATAATCCAGCACGTAATTTTTTTATATTTCAGTATGAAAAGAAAATCTAGCAATACTTTCTATTTTAAAACTTGTTTCTTAGCACTTATATCGTCGCGCAAATTATTTTTTTTAAAGAAAAGTAACCTAACTATGATACGATCTTATCTATTCTCGTAACAGGCTTATGGACAATATTTAGATCACTTACCATGTGCATATCCTGTAAGTGAAAATTATTTCCATTTTTAAATTTAAAAAAAATCGAAATAATTTTTCATTTGTATTAAAACCAAAGCCATGATGCAATTCATAGAAAGCATGCCATGCTCAAAAGACTTGTTTGGGGTTTATGTGTGCATCAGACTTCATTTCATTCCTTCAAAAATATTTATATTTACATATATGATTTATATTTTCAACAACTGATTGATGTTCAGAGGGAATTTTTTTTTTGTATAATGTAATAATTCAGAATAGACAAATTTACGTATAGCATTTCTATTCTTAACCATAAAAAGAATATTGTAATCTTAAAGAATATAACATAAAACTGAAATTACTTTCATATCACATGAAAGATAAATACATTTTTTTATATTATAAAGAGTATTCCGGTATTGTGACATTCAGCCTATCTAAAATTTAAAAAGAAATTTGAAGTCCAACAAAATTTGAGTGCAAGGAAGGAATTAAGAAAATGGTGGTGGATATAAAAAATATTAATGATGATGGCATTGTTATGTTGAAAGCATGTACGATCGATTCATTTTTAGTAATTCCATAAAATGGTTTAATGATTTCTAATCGAACTTATTATTGTTCCAGTATAACTTCTATGATTATTGTATGTATACTAAAAACAAACTGTACTGAAGAAAATGGTCCATGAATAAATTTATTTTTTGAATAATGGTCTTCAAACACTTTTACAAATTTCAGTATCACATTCAGACTTCGCTTAACTGGTTTAAACACCTCAACAAATGCACTTCGATGTTTGGGAACACTGTAGTAATCGTTACTACACATCGAAAGAAAAAAAAGAAAAAAAAAAAAAAAAGAAATGTACAAATTATGTAAAATTCGAGACTCGTAAGAATTTGAATATTTTAATTTATATAAATGTAATAATTATAACAAATACAAAGGTTTATCATATTATGTAAAGAAATGACATTTGGATTCATTCTTATTTAATATTGTAAAATTTCAAATACATTCCAATACTTGACTTGAAATTAATTTACATAATGGGATTTAAATGACAATGTAATATTGAGGTTTTAAATGTTTCTAGCCATTGGCAGAAGTCTGTTTAAATAAATTAAACCAGTTTTTAAAGCTCATTTTCACAAACGTGACATCTCTGGTCCCTATTCAGAAGAAATACGTAAAGAGATTTTTTGTAAACAATAACACAAACAATCAACACGTATAATGCATTACTCTCTAAATCTTTAAAAATTCATCACAGCAATTATTTAAGAAGAGGAAAACACATTGTCTTACAGTAACATACATATCACTTTACAATCGCATAAGGGTTCTTTAAAAATTTCAAATTCAAACTTTCTTGGAGACAATGGAGGAGTTAAAAACATAATGACTTTCATTATGCCATTTCATACCTTCAAGAGTAATTTCAACTTAAATGACCGTTATAAATGCAATTTAATGCTTTAAAACAATTCTTAAATTCGAAAAATACATTCTAATTATAAAAATTCAAAGATATACTTGTTTTTATGCAATAATCCATTGACAATAAAAGAATCTGCATTCTCTTTACAGGAAAACTGTACAGACAAAATAAACAGTCAAAAATTAAATGCCATTCATTAAGGCTTATTTTGATAATTCGGAGCTCAATTCGCTAATTTACAGAATATAAAAACATTAACTATTAAAATATTATCGAACAAATTAAATATCAATTAACAAATTTTGAACTTATCATTTGCATCAAATTTAAAACCAACAAATAAATTCGTATAATCTTTTATAAAGCAAAACAAAAAACTTTATAACAAATTTTCTTTTTGAAACATAATTAAAAATTTTGATTTGAAATTTAATTTTGTAAAACTTAGATTAATTGAAAGAGTTTTTTAAATAAAAATACAGTAATATTGATTTAATATCTGTAATCATCAACATTGAGAATACCGAAATTCAATTAATAAACACAAAACGCACATCAATCATTTTTTCTACATAAAATTGTTATGATACAAAAACGGAGCAAATAAATAAATTACATTTAAAATTTAAAAGAAAAGATGCCTATGAGAATATAAAGATTTTCGGAAAGAAAAATATTTTTTTATCCTATTTATAAGGAAATAAATGCTCGATTTCATCGATACGCAAAAAATAAACCAAAATATTAAAACCGTATTATTTATGGAAACTTGTACATAAAACAACTAAATGGAAAGCTGAACGTAAATTATTTAGAAATAAAAACTGAAACCTATTCTTTTTATAAATAATCAAAATAAAATATAAAATGCGGTTTTTCGTTTTTGTTTTGCATACAAATTTTAACGCAATAATTTCACTACACAAATTTTGTTTCATAAACTTTTGAAACAAATTTTAAGTCCACAAGATCCTATTAGTTAAAGCATTTAGCTTATTTCTTCCTTGAAAAAAAATGTTTTTAATATTAGAAAAAAAAAATGAGAGATAAATGCCAGCTGAGAGCTGATAATACCTGAAACAAAGACAAATTATTTTAGTATTCTGAATAATAATTATCTCATAATACTTTTTATACTTATTGTTTAATACTTTGGTAATTTTTAAACTTACTGTTATTGCTTTAGCTTATTTACAATTACGGATTAGAATTTGACATTCTAATAATTATTTAAGAAAAATATCTGAAAAATCATCAAGTATTTTATTTTACATTTTTTATTCCCTTTCTTAAATAATTGCTTTTAAATAATTCAAAGGTTACTCAAATATTTATTTCCTAAATTTTTAAAATTCTGTAAATATTTTCATAAAATAAATCCATAAATACAGTTTTAATACAAAATGAGAACACTTTAAAAAGTAAACTGAAACTAGAAACTTTTCAGTTATAAAGAAACTTAAATTGTAATGTACAATTCTTTCGGTAAACATGGTCCCATAAACTAGGGCAGGAGCAACAATATGTAATTACACTATACAATTCTTTAACAATGCTAGAAAAACAACATTCACACTCAATAAATTACACCATACAATAGAACAAACGACTAGAACAAAGCTGATTAAAGAAGTAAAGTACCTGTAAAAACTAACGTATATTACTATGTATATTCTATAAGAGATTTAACAACTTCTAAATACAGCAAAGCATATTTCATATGTATCTCAATTAAGATGATTAATATCGAGAGATATTTAAAAATGGTAATGAAATTATTTTTATCATTTTTGCAACAAAAAAATCTAAGAGAGTAACTAATTTTTCATATTTTGCAATAGAAAAAAAAAACATGTATTTTATAATTTAAATTTTAAGGATCGATCCATTCATACTCTCATGTTATATGCAATGTGATTTAAATGTCAGGAGTCGGGAATTCATATCTCTAGAAATAAAAAAGCTGAAGTCCGTGGTGGCACACTAGGACAGCCTATAAGTTCCAGAATTTGGCACAAATATGCTTTGAAGAGTGGAAATTTGTACCTCGCTGAGATGTTTTTAACTTTAAAATGAACGAAAAATCAAGCAAAATGTTTATGTACGGGGAAATTTTACTATACTTTTTTTGCATATATGAAAAATTTTATATTTTCAGCATTATAAAGCTGAAAATATTAATTTTTTATAAAAAATTCGGTAAATGTTTTTTAGAATATATATAAATTTGAATACTTTTCAATAATGAAAATTAAATCGTTTTCATTGTTTCCACAAAATTTTAATGTGAGACTTTTTGTTGTTGTTGTAGAGCCAATGAAGGACGATTATATTTATTACCACTACAATTTAAATGAGGAATATGATTACATTATGAAAGAAATGCCCAGTAGGAAAATAGATAATTCAACTAATATCCTTTTTACTGTGACCAGATTTCAGCAGGAAAATTCGTACACACATCAAATAAAACATGCCCATTAAAATGCTACAGCTTTAACGTCTATTGCAATTTCAGGCTTAACAAGACTCTAGTTGGCCGATAACTAGAAGTGTAGACAGTTAATAACAATGTTGGGCAAATAGAATTAAATTACCGACCATTGGTTGATTATGATGCAAGACTGTATATTCTGACAAACGGTTCATCAATAATTGTTATCATTTAATTTGAAGAGATATATTTCAGATATAGCAAAGATAACATAATATCAAGAATAATAAACTCCAGGAACAGTTTGATGCAAATTATAATTTTTAAACCATAACAATTCAGTGCACATATAAAGCTTATGCATAGCAATTAAAATTTAAGCTTGAAAAAAAAAATGTAAAGAAAGGTGTGTCCTGAATTTCCTTCATTTCGAAAAAAATTCTTGATTATTACTTTACAGGAATTGAAAAAATTTATTAATTAAACAAAGACATGAATATTTTTCCACAAATGCTAAGGCATATATAACCACATAAATAGCATACCATAAAATAGAAAAAGAGTATATTTTTGTCAAGAATTCTTGTTTCTACAATGCATTAGTTTGAAACACTTAAAAACTGATTGCATAAACTTATAATACACTGAATTTATTATTTTTATCTGAATTCCTTATTTTTTATGTGAATTTAAATGATTGCCAGTATGCAAACCATAATTTTATCTCCCTAATTTAGATTTTAAATCTACAAAAATAAACAATTATTCGTATTTCAAAATGCAATTTCGAAATCATATTCTCTTTCTGGTCCTCAATGACTGAGACATGGGTATTACATGCACTTTATATATTGAATCATGATAGATTTAATAATCAAAATATTTCTATAAAAATATTGATTCATAAGTTTATTCGATTTTATTACTTTATTGAATACATACAAAAAATGCTTTACTGTCATAATATATATAAGAGTTATAAAATATACAAAATGACTATTATCTTTAACAAGTGAATATTTTCTTATACCTTTGACAGATGTATTTTATAGATTGAATCTTATAAGTCATTTCAAATTTCGCATCCACTAACAAGAAAAAGGAAATTTTTGCATAATTTTATAATAAAAATCATAATAATACTACATTAGTTTCTGTTTAAATCTGATTTCTTTTTATAAAAATTTCTTTTTTTTACTTGCGAGTATGGCAAATATATATGCATACAAGTTATTCTTTACTTAAGGGTTTATAAATTTAAATGAGATTATTTATGAGTATGAATATCAAATGTAAGACCTAAAAATATATAGAATTAAATTAAAATATACATGCAAATTTACCATAATTTACATAAAAAGATAAAAGTAGTCTGGAAAAGCTGAAATAGTATTTAAAAGTAGAAATATGGGAAAATATTTTTAAGTAAATTGTAAAATTAAATTTTAACAAACAAAATGAAATTTTAACGACATTTTTTAAAACAATGAAAGACTGGTAAATTGCATTACTGTTAAAAGAACAGATTACTTTTACATCCCCTAGAGTCCACATTTAGAAGAGATCAGGTACCCATTTGTTCTATTTCATCAATCTATTAAAATTTATTTTCTATATTTTTAATATAAAATCTATTGTAAGTAATACTGGCGTATGATTTCTTAAAGAAGCTCTAAAGATGGACTACATCTTAGTAATACTAGACATATTTACACTAAATTGTATCAGATAAAATAAAAATCAGTAAAAATAATCAATTCGAACAATAATATATAAAAAGACAGCTTTATGAAACGAATTTTCTTAGATGTTTCACAAAAATGAAGCACAGCAACAAATTAGAATTTTTAAATGAAAGAAAAGAAAAAAAAAAAAAAAAATAATTAAATAATTTTATTTTTAAAAAAAAAAAAGCTCCTCTTTTTTAAAAAAAAAAAAAAAAAAAAAAAAAAAAAAACTGGAAAGAAAGACTGTTATTTTTAAAGTTTAAGTAGGAAAAAACATCTGTATGAAAGAAGACATTTATAAAAACAATTATGGAAAAAGATTTTAAAATAGATAATCAAATGATACGAAGTTTCCTAAAAATTACGAATAATTTAAAACTTCTTGAGAGACAATGAGACGAACAAATCATCACGTCTGTGAATGTAGAGATAGTTTATGACGTAAATATACTGAATTGATAGTTATAAAAAGACAGAGATTTTAAAATATTCATAGTGAATGTAAGGCAAGAGTCTTTCTTTAAAATATTGAGAAAAAAAATCATGCAAGATATTATCAATATTGTAACTTAGGGTTTAGAATTCAGTCATAAGAAAAGATTGGAAAATACATAAACAGCATGTAAATCCATTTACTTTAAGATTATATGCATTGTTATGAAGCAATTCAACACTCTGTAATATTTAATTTAATCAAAAATCAGAAGGAAATTCATTTCTTATTCAAGTACAATTAAAGTGTATGATTATTAAAAAGAATGATAGATATAATAAAACATCAGATACATTGGTTTAATTTATTTTTAAAAAATTAAAACATTTCATTTAAATGAAATTATTATCATACAACTGAAATTTAAAGCAAAATATTTTATTGTTATAGAAGACACATATTATCTGTATAAAAATTCTCACAAGTGATTTAATTTATGACCAAAGAGAATTTCTTTTTTTACACATCTGAAAAAAATATATAAGTATACTTAAAAGTTACATCGTTGTATTCAAAATTCGTGATTTCATTAAAATATCTCCAACAACAATCAACATGAGACGATTTTTGTTATAAACTAGTTTCGGAAGCATACAGTTGCACTCAAAGCATTTATTGGCATTAAAGGAGATCTTTGACAAAGAGTGGTTTAGCCAAAGCTTTAACAGCTACAAAAGTTAAAAATTTTAAAATCACACCATCAGTACTTTGTAAAATACATTCCTATGGATGGAAAATGAACATGCACATGAATAACAAACACGCATTATCAACAAAATGTACAATCAGCTATGTATTACTTTGGATATGTAGTCTAAAACTTCAGCACATGCAATGTGCACAATCACTGACTAGTAAAAATGAGAAAAAAATTTCACTCTAAGGGCACCAAGGGACATGGCTGCAACTTACTCGTTATTTTATATATATATATATAAAAATTAGAAATTAGTCATTTATATTTTACTATTTGGAAGAGCTGGAATCAGACTTTTTTTCATATAGATACTTCAGATGAACAGAGACTGAGATTCTGAAGAGTTCATTATCTGAGAAATACTTCATGAAACAAGATTCTTTCGAGCTGGTACTTTCTGCAAGAGCAGGGCATGCTCCGAGTCCGTTTCCAGCGAAGTAGGCGTTCTCGGCGAAGACGGCACTTTGAATTCTTGCTTGCACCCGCAACCTCTTGGAGAAGGGGGTGCTTTCAAAGGAGAAGGGGGTGGTTTCAACGGAGATGGTGGGGTTTCTGTTGAAAGTGAAACAAATGGAAATTATTTACCGCCGAATAAAATAAGCCAAACCTCATAATGAAGGAATAATAGAATAAATGATAACTATTGCATAATTTCATTCATAGAACACTATAATCAATTTCATTCATATTGGGTCAGGGATGGTAATTGGGAACGTTAACTATAATATGCACCAGTGAAGCTTTAGACAGCAGTGAAACATTTGATTTCTTTAAAGAACTCCATATTGAGTGTTATTTTCTAAATTTGTCTACTTTAGTACATATTAAAACCAGGGGGAGTAGTATCCTCAAAATTTCCTCACATACTCTCTAATAAACTCGTCATGCAAGAGAATGCCTTACATACTGGCATGCAATAGTATTAATTTCGGCGTGAATTTGACGTTTTTACTAAATCAATCGTGTTATCCTTGGCGATTAATCTCTGACATGCTTCAATAGTAGCTAAAAATTTAAATTTGTGTTTGGGACTGCCTACTAAAGATACGAAACTGTACATATAATCATAAAATACCGCATCAAAATTGATATATTTAATTCATTGCTTTTTTTTATTGTATGTTCACATTTTTTTATAAGTACAGACCAACAAAAAGTCAGCCCCTAGTTGGATCTGACTCAAGATTTGACAGGTATTTATACTATAGATGTGAAATCTATTATCTATCTAGTTTATTAGAATATTATCTATCTAGTTCCCTTTGTAATTATCATATTAACTTATATTCGAACAGCCAGACAGACGGATTTTCTCTTAACAGGTTTTACACAAAATTCGACAGAAATCTGCAAATATGGTTCAAAGAGCGTACACCAAATTTTAACTATCTCACTCAAAGCACTTTTGAGTTATCTCTGCCATGAAGAGACATACAGAGAAACGTACAATTTCCAAAATGTGCTTTACGAACTCAGGAAGGTCCAAAATTCGGAAATTTGTCAAAATCCTGAATTCGAATTTTTTGATGATTATTATACTTTCTCTTCATTACATATAATAGAAAGTAAAAATTGAAAGTGACCACTTAGAAAGTGACAATATTCATTACCTAAGCCGATTATTTTCGAGTTAAATTATAAAACGATATATTCCTTAGATTATTAAGATATAAACCGTTTGTTTTGAAAATGGGGCAATTTTTTTATAACTGCAGTAAGAAGTAACTCTACATGATTGATTTCAACACAACACACCAGAAATATATGTATGGCAAATTTTTGCATTGCATAACCCTCTTTTTTAGGAAGATAAGGTTCATTGGTAGCGTACAGCCAACACCTCCTAAAGTGTACTTTAGGAGGTGTTGATACAGCTGAATCCACAATATTTCTGTAACCATACTGGAAGAATTTCATCCCATATCTTAAATACCCCGGGAAAGTGACAAGAAAAAGCATACTTACTGGCTAGAGGACTTCGAGGATAATCTTTTTCTACTGAATTTCTGGCACTTCCAGGAGATGCTTCGTCTACCAACACAAAACCATTGTCACAACTACAGAGATCACTTTCAGTACTAGTCCTGGAACTGTAACTAGAATCGCCATCAGAATGGCTACTTTTCAGTTGACGGCGCCAAGGTCGTTGCATTCGAGTCCTTAATTTTGGACCATCTAGTGGAAAATTTAAATAAATAATATTTTTGCCTTTGACAAAATTTAAAAATGCTTTCAACTAGAATAACTGAAATTGTTTCAATTACAAAATATTCCCTTTTTAAAATTAATTCTAATACTTAATTCTTTAAAAAATTAGGTGTAAAACGATAATGTGTTTTCAGACTTATTATAATTATTTATTTTTCAAAGCATGTTAAAAAATTATAAGACACAAAAAATATTAATAATCCAAAATTTCTTTAAAATGAATTTATGTGATTTTAACCAAGAATATAAGTTCATGACACCTAAAATGGAAAGATTATTCTGAATTCAAATCATAACTTTCTCTGAAAGAGTTTGAAATTTACCAACCAAAATTTTAACCATGGGTAAAACAAACTCAACAATAATAAATTAAATATTCTTTGCATTTATCACTGTAAATATGCTAAAACCATTTTATTTTCCTTAAATAAATCCTTGCCACGCAATTATACTTTTGTTAGAGTTTTCTGAAAATATTATCACTTGAAGTTTTAAATTTGGTGAATAAAAATCCCCCCCCCCCACTCATATTTCAAATGCAAAATGAGATTAGAAAAGATACAATAGATCATATATAAGACAGCAAAAGCACAAAAAATATCCTAACTACATTCAGAGATACTAGAATTAAAATAATCATCCCTGACATTTAGCTTTTAATTTTACAATGATTTAACTGAAAAATATTTCAACCATTTTACTTGCTTAGTGACATTTTCACACGAAAAGCAACATGCTCGATGCTAAAGGACCTTTTTAAAATTTCTGTTTATGTGTTTAAATTTTTGAAGGAAGAAAATGCCCTTCTGGCTCATATTTGTAAATATAAGGAATACATTATTAATACTTAGCTTCTGTTTCTAGTCATTAACTTTAAGATGTCTATAAAATTTGTAGTGGTTAGTGTTTATATACAATTTTGTTTCATAAAAAAGAATGCTAGATTTATAATTTTTGTAACATAAAGTGACTTTCCATTTAATAATAAGCAATCGGTTTTATTTTTTTGATATTTTATAAAATTCAAACTGCATTTGACTTTTTTACCTGCTGCTGCAAAAGAGTTCGACCTTGATGTACTTGCAGATGTTCTCCGACACTCCATCACAACCAATTCCTTGCAATGCTTGTGGGCATTGATTCCACAATCTATAGATAGACAGACCACGTATAAAATTAATAAAAATATATACTTTAAAAATATTCATATTTAAGTATCTTATTTTATTATTAAGTAGTTTTCTTATAAACTGCAGCATATTCTTATGCTAATATTATAAAAAAATCTTTTGAATATATATATCATATATACAGTGCTGACCTTAGGAGATGTAGGTCCTATTTGAAAATAACATTAGTTAAACTGTCTAGATTTCCGGTAAGCTTGCACAAAAAATTTGAGGGTTTTTAAAAAATTTGGATTGGGTATGAATAATTAATTAATTTAAAAAATAACAAGGACAAAAAAAATAAAATCCAAGCAAATTGAAAATCATACAAACTTATTTTTATATTTCTAAAAAAATGAGAGCCTAAACTTCTTAATACAGTCCATCTATAAAGAATTGTGACTTTTTTTTAAAATTAATGGTGCGATAATACGTTGAAATTAAATTTTTAAAAAAATTAGCTAAGAGTCTCAACTAGAATTTAAGATCAAGCAATAAAAACGATTGTATGCGTTTGAATTAGAACAATGAATCAACTGTATGCATTAGAATTAAAATAATCAAAACAATTCCATGCATTAGAAAGAATAATTCAAGAATTACATGCAGTAGAATTAGAATAAATAAAGGATTGTAAGCTCATTGCATGCAGAATACAACTCAGATTAAATCAGAAAAAAATAGGGAAAAAAAGAAAGAAGAAATGATTAGAAAGATTTTAAACTAAAAAAATGAGTGGTTTTGTTCAATTTTCTTAAATTTCTAACAACTTTAAATCCTCTTGTAACAATGCACAGGGCAAGTATCCTTCTTGCCCCCCTTCCAGTTAGATTATTATGTTGAACTAAGAGTAAACTGTGGCATGGTAGTAAGATCTCGGCTTCGGAACCGGAGGGTTTCAGGTTCGAGACTTGATTCCACCGAAGAACCGTCGTGTAAGGGGGTCTCTTGCATGTTAAATCTGTCAGGCCAAACGTCCTCCCACTGGTGTGGAGAGGGGGCTGCCAGTTCAGGTGTCGTCCTCGTCTTCTGACTGTGGTTCAAAATTATGAGATACGTCCCCAAATAGCCCTCGTTGCTTTAAAACGGGACGTTAATATAATTAAACTAACTAACTAAACTAAGTGTATACTGCACTTTGATAACCGTAATTGGACCCCTTAGGAGTAGGGGCTGAATTAGGAATAATTGATTCAGTCGACAAATAGAGGCCTTTATGTTCATGAATTAGCAACTCCATAAAGAAATTTTAAAGAGAGATATACAAAGAAATAGAATTGTTTGCACATTTCAATAGTATTTAGACATAATATCAAGTGTATTTTTTTTCTTTTCACACAAAGTTCTGTATTTAAATTGTAGATTAAAACAATAACTTATTTGCTTTGTGATTGTAAGAATTTAAAATCAATTTAATATATTATCAGATGTATTTGAAATTGATTCATACAATATTTCTTCAACTTTTTAAAACACAATTTCTACATATAAAAGTAGTCCTTCTGAATGTTTAATAAACTAATAAAGAGAATAAATTGATATATTAAATTACTAATATATTTTAAGTACAATTAAACTACTTACCTCTACATTTATAACCTTGTTTTATAAGACCCCACAGCTAAAATAAAAATATAAAAGAAAATTTATAGAATATGCAATGAATTTATATGCTAAAAATATAACACATTAAACCATCTTTTCTTTGCAGTTTCAGCTAATTTTAACATAATATATACAGTTCACTAAAAAAAATTTACATCAACTTCAATAAAAATTAGAACAATTTCAGAAACAGACTAATTTTTTTTTCATAAATGACTATTTTCGAAATCTCTTATAAGATCATTATTCCCTATAAAACATTAGGAGGTCTTTTTTGTAAAAATGAAAATTAATTATCCATCAGCATCATTTATAAAAAATTTGATATTTGCTTTTCTTTTAGAAAAAAATTACTTACATCTCACTTTTTAATGAAGCGAAAATTCAATTACATTTTGAATAATTATATTTTTAGTAAAGTTTTTTTTTTATATTTTGATAATTTTCAGAATATAAAAAAGAAATTTCAAAATTTTATTTAACATTTCAAATAAAAATTTCCTTTATCAGTGATGAGCAACTGAGAATATCTACAATCACTCCCAATCCCTGCAAAAAAAGCTGTTATTGTTTCTTTAAATTTTCAATATTTTTTTTAAATTTCAGCAGAAGGATAATTTGATCACTTTTGTATCAAATAAAAAATTATTTATTGAATATTTCATTCCCATGAATAACCTTAGAAAAATCCAGGACTCAATTATTTTGTCAGAATCATCCTAATTTCCTATTTCAATGAAAGAATTCAATAGCATTTGGTAGACATACATAGCTCCAAGACTTCAAAATATTAGGGAATACAGAATTAACTTATAGAATTTCAATAGAAAAATAGAATTTTCCAAACAAATGTTCAGAGTTTGTGAAGCCCAGTCACTATTTTAGTTCATGAGGTACAATCATTTGTGCATATTCTTTCCTGACAAACTTATTGCTGAGAATTTTATTTATAAAAATGAAGATAATTAGTTTAATTCTATAACTGTGCACCTTCTGTATATATTTGAATAATACAAAATAATTTATTTTAGTCAGACATTTTTAAAATAGTTTATTCAAATGTGCAAATTTTTCAGGAAAGAATTATTGCCACAATTTCACAAATTTATAATACCCTTTTCAAAATTTAGTAACACCTTTAAAATTTAAAAAAAAAAAAAAAATGTCTATTTAAGCAATACTACAAAAAAGCTACCAATTTTTTTAAAAATCAAATGAAAAAAAATATGCAGATTACAGATAGGACTGAAAAATAATCTTATTCCATCAAAAATCTAATATGTCAAAATACTATCAAGATTTACAATTTAAATCACAACCATTGAATAAATAATAAATATTTTTTAATATCATGTGTTTTATGATTTTATGTCAGTTATTGCAAATTAATGTGTTTAAAAATAGTAACATAATTATTAGTGTGATAACAAATGCCTCCTACTTACCAAACCTGCACAATGAGCGCAAAATGTTGGTTTAAAATATGTCGTTTCATTAAAATCATGTTGAAAAGCAACACGAATAGCTTTTGAATTTGCAGTCAAAAAGTAGGAAACGAATTCTGACTTGCTGATTAATCCATCTCTGGAACAAAGAAAAAGGTTCAATTTCAAATTCTTTAATCAGGCATGGTAACTTATACTTTTAGATAAATTTTGTAAATAAAATTAGAAAGTTTGATATAGATGATAGAATAGTATTTGAAATTATAAAATATTTTATAGAAACCCTTATGTTTGTTTTATAAAACATTAATGAACGTGTGAGTCTCACAACTATATGTTTATATCATTGAAAGAAAAAATAAATAAAACATAGAAATTTTATTTTTCATCTTTTCAGAAATTGGCAATTCCTTAAATGAGAATCGATTCGTTTGCTTTAAGTAGTCGAATGGAAATATTATAATGAAATGCATTAAAATAATCTGTATATATATGCATATATATATATATATATGCATACATATTTATGTATATATATATGAAATGCATATGAAAAAATGAAAATATGAAATGCATTATAAAAAGCTGATTTCATGTCTTAAATATTTTTTTCATAATTTATCCATCATTAATATAATATTAATATAATACAGCTGGAATTTCAACATCCTAATGTTTTAAAACTAACAACAAAATTTTGTGCTGAATTTGTATTTATTATTTCTTTTTACAAGTAGGATTTTTTAATTTAACAATTGATAGAAATAATTAAGATATCATAATTTGTCAACGAATATAACTTCATAGTGTAAAAATATAAAATATGAATAAAAATATCACAGTCAATTGGAAATAAATTATAAACTGAAAAAAAATGATCAAAAGAGAGAAAAATTAGAAATGTTTTAAAAAGTGTAAGATTATCTTTAAATGCCACTTAAACAGATAATAAGTTTAAAATATATCAGCATAGACTATTTTAATTCTTTTTAGCATGATTTTTATCAGAACTAAGATTGGAGAAAAAATGTACAAGGCAAATTTTCATTCAACGATTTTTTTTTTCATAAATCTATTGTTTACAAAAAAGATTTACCATATTTCAATGTTACTGGAGAATTTCAAATTTCCATGTAAATTGCACATTTTGTTCTCAACATTTACAGTATTATTACATCATAATGAATTATATAATCTAAAGCTTTACCAGACAATTTGTTCCATTTACATTAATCTGGCGAATATAATATTGAAATATTTCAGCTTTACTTAATAAAAGTTATGTTGAATTAAAATACTACAATATGTAAGTAATTAAAATACATAAAATAAAGCTTAAATATTTTATTAAATGGAGCAGTATATAAACATACCCATCAACATCAATAACATTGAATGGGTCTATGTATGGAAAATTCATATAGGCAGCTTCAAACTCCTCCGCAGAAAGATAACCATCTTTATCTTGATCGTAATTTTTCATGATCACCTGAAAACCAGATAAACTTCAAATAAATATATTCCAAATATTGAACACCAACATATATATTATTAATCCAAAGACCTGGTCTTTTTTTAAATTTTAATCACTTTATTTCCCAATACAAATCTTTTCTACACTTCTTAACCTTTTGGAAAATATTTAACTCATCATTTTTATCAGTTTCATTGAATATATTCCAAGAAAACCGAAATATATCAAAATCATAAATAAATATTTACTTCAACAATTGATTGGTAAAATCTTTCCAATGTTTCTGTATCAGCAGGCCCTCCAATACCAGCAGCCCATTCAGAAAATGCAGCTAATTTAGTGGGAGATGACTGAGGCTGAAAAGAGTGAATTTTTTAATAAAAGAGATAGTTAAAGTCAAACAAAATATGGTACCAAAATAGCTTACATAAAATTAATTAAGTGAAAGGAATAGACATTAGAAATATATATACATCATCAAATTATTTTTTTTATTAACAATTCTTAACTAAACAATATCAAAATTATTTGATATCAGATAAGATATGAAATCATACACGAAATAAAAACCCAATCAAACAAGAAAATTTGGCACTTTTCCATTATACCGAAGCAGCCGAAAAGTTGCCAAAATGATGCACCCAACGCCAAACGGAATATCGCCACCGGTAACCTTTTACCGTTGCATTTTCAAAAAAAGTCGCGCCATTTAGTCATCTGCGCCAAAATGGCAATGAGTGCTGTCGCCAAAAAGTCTGCGTGGCGACAGCAGAGCTAATGGCCACCCAAAGGATGAAAATTCATTATTTTCAAAGGTATGTTTTGAAATATCTAAATATTATTGGGAAAAAGTTTCAGACAAAGTATATGCAATTATATCAATGTTAAAATTTTTAAAAATCTAAAGTTTGTTTAAGATCTTGCATTATTTAACTATTCTCTTTTAAATAACTACATTTTGAATGATTTCTTAATTCTATCACAATAACGATAATATTTTAAGTAAACATGTTTTCTTTTCGTTTTCTATCTTAATAACCAGGGGCGGCCATTTGAGTGGTGCCGCAGGTACTATTCACCCTGGCCCAGCGACTGTGGAGGGTCCCCGCCGTGATTAAGAATTTAAACAGTTTTCAGAACAATAATAATGTTACAGATTGGAAAAGTCTACAAGCTTGTTTCCATGTGGCTGGCTGATCAATGCCGTACGCCTTTTTTAGGCTAAGATCGCAATGATGTATATAAAAAAAGTTCATTTATGGATAAAGAATTCCTCGCCAGACATGTTTATATAGGGCGGTTTGCCCGGCGCCCAGAAGTAGGGGATGAGGCTGGGTTCAAATGGACTTGTAAATAATCAGCTATCTACTTTTGTCTATATCTAATGTAATATTTTTTACAATCCTTTACACTGCCAGTAACTAAATATAATAAATGCTGAATCCTCGCTCAACAAATTAAAATTAAATAAAGGATTATCTTAGGTCAAGCGTGTGGAAATAATCCTTAAACGTTCTTGCTATATATAGTGTCAAAAAAGAAATTAGAAAAATTGTAATTTTCCTGGTGTAATTAATAGCAAAAACAAAATCACGCATTATTAAAAAAATATGCTAATGTGCGGTTTTTTTTTTTACTTTGTTAAAAATTTAGGTCCCAAATGGTTTCTTGCATCCAGGCCCCTTCATAGAGAAGGCCGACTCTGTTAATAACTACAACTTCCGAAACCTTAGCAAATATTTGTTCACTAAAAGCTCTTTAAAACCTTAGATCCTCTGTGCATTTCGGAATACAGGAATATTAATTTCGAGAACTTTTAGTCGCTGATTTGTGGCAACCAGGGGATTATAGCCTTTGTCGCTCCATATCCCATAATATTTACATTCAAGATTTAAAACTTAGATCAATAAGAAATATCTGTAAAATGTGTTCTAAAATTCTGAATTTACGAATTACTCCTAATTTACGAAATTGTGGCAAACTTACCAATAAACTAATCACTAATAAGCAACTAACACACACACACACAAAATGAAATTCTTCAAATATATTACAGCAAACGACTTCAAAAGCAACAAAAAAATATTTTAAAAAACTTTTAAATTTAGATTGTTAGCACTAAAAAAACAGAAGGTGACAAAAGTGTGACTATCTTGATTGCTAAAATATCATCTCAGAATTTCCAAATATCTCACTTTTCTCTATAATTCATTATATTCAAAAGTTTGCTTTTATGTTTCATGTAAAATGAGAAATAAAAACTTTACTCATAGAGAGTTTAATAAAAATAAATAAACAAACTACATTTCATGCAAATAGAGAAAATTTCTCATAAAAAAATTCACGAAGAATTTCAAATTAACAATACAAACAATACAATTAAAATATCTTTACCAAAAAAAAACCATTCTACACAGGGCTCATTAATACAATACACTTCATAATATAGCCAAGCTTTATTTGTTTCCTTTTTCATTTCACCAAAACAGATAATTTACTTACAGATAAAGAATTTCTGGGCTCCTTAGCTAGAGACAATTCATAAAGTTCATCTTCCGTATATGGAGTATCCAGAGACAGCTAAAGCAAACAGAAAGAAAAAAAATTCAGCATTGTACAAAAATTTCATAAATGTATTTGTGTTTAATAATTATAGCTTCATGAAAAACAAATATAAAAACTCACTCTTAATGTGTTCACTAAATCAGCGTTAACAGCTACTTTAGGTACAGAATTCTGGAGCTCCCAAAGCTCTTGAAATATTAAAGAAAGTTGTGCAATTTTCCGAAAATTGACTAGTTCATTTTCAATGGTATCAGGCAAAGCAACATGAAGAGATATCAAATCTTTCATATGAACGCCCCTACATAATAATAATAATAATAAAGCAAGATATTTAGATATCCAGATTTTTCATAAAAATAATACTTAATGAACATAAGAATTTTGATATTTTTATATTTTCCCCTTATTTTTTCACATATTAATAATATGGACTTTACCCAACAATACAGTTTAAATAGAGCACCAACATAACCTTTTAAAATATGAAAGCTAGTAGAAATTATTTTATGCTTAAATCATATAAGATACAATTAAATAAAAACAGCAACATAAATGATAATGAAAGAAAAAGTTTCAGCCAGTTCAATAGTGGGATTTAGATCTGTAGAAACATTTTAATGCTAAAAGATAGCAACTGCTTTTTGTGATATGCTTGTTTATAGTAATTGTTCACCTACCAAGAAAGGGGCAAAATTTCAGGAAAAAAAATGTAATTCTAAAATTCAATAATTTTTACAGCAAGATAAATATAAATATCATAAATCAAATTTAAGGAAGAATCTTCAATATCCATTCCCAAATCAAACCCCATATTGATTTTAGATGAAGTGAGAATGCATTATTTTAAAGCATACAAGAGCATAACTATGTATTATGTATAAAGATTAAACTTACAAAATAGGTATTTTGAAGCCTTTTGCATCCATAAGAGCTCGTCTGTAATTACTGAAGTTCGATGCTGATGCAAGTAACTCACCAAGATCTGCTAAAGTTTTCTTAGTTTCGGAGGGAACGCAAGCCATTGTGTTGGTTAGTCTGGCTAAAGCACTATGACTTAGGCCTCCAACCACTGACATTAGAGAGTTGAAGTTATTCTGTTGTAAAAGTTTCTACAGAAAGAAAATTCAATATAAACATAATGCATTAATAATTGATTAAATGTTGATCATGTGTAATTTTTCTGCTTAACATATGAAAAATTAGCAACAGCTAACCTGAGCAACATGTACAAATTTTACAATAACATCAGCTCTTTGTTGTGGCAATGACTTGCTTAATACCATCCACTGTATCCACTGAGAAAGGCCATTGAATAAAGAAATGGAACGTTCCAGTTTGGGAATGTCTTGAGGAGTACCACATTCTGCATATGCTTTAAAATCTGAAAACTATTGAAAAAAAATGATAATAAATTATTTCAAAGCAAACTTTTTTGTCTTCATACTAAGCAATATGAATAAACATGTAAATATGAGTATAAACTAACATAAATTTCAGTTATTTAGTTAATAATATGCATTTTTTCAATAGAAACAAAATTTAATAATGCTTTGTGATAGGGAGCTTCAGAAGTACACACTAGTATAACTTAGTCAAATAATTGCAAGATATAAATTCCAAAGTCTGGAGTTTGCAAAGTTAATATTATTCTTGTATTATTTTTGCTATTATTTTAATATATTGAGACCTTTTTTAGACTTATAAAGTCTTTCAGTTTTTTAAACTAAGACCTCCCAAAAAATAGAAATTATATCGAATAAAATTTATAAAATAAGCAAATGATCATCCTGACCATTGCAAGATATTAGGATTAAGCTCCCTGTCAACAGCTCAAGGCAAATTCTAAATAAAATAAAAACCACTTTCATAGAAATAGTGTTTTATTTTTGCCTCATAAATACGGATTTTTAATAACATGAAATATCTGGATAGATATGATACTTTGGAAATAATTTTGAAAAAGTGGCAGTTAAATTGAGTAATTTCCTATTATATTTTATCTATGAGCCTGCATTCATAGCAATAGATGGTGCAGCTCTGAAGAATTACTGTTGTTTTAAGTTGTAGATTAATTAAAATTCATATTGTATCCGGTGAAGTAAAAGAAAAGATAATCAATTAAAGATATAAAAAGATAATAACTAAAGAATATTTCAAAATGATTTCTTCAGTAGATCTACACATAATCAAAATAAACTAAAATTTATAAGCTATTTCAAAGTTACAGAAGAATAAATTAATTATAAAATAAAGCAAATTATCTAATATTATGGCACCTACTGTAATTCTTCGCATCACTTTATGTTCCAGAAAGGTTATATGTTCTGCAAGTTCACTAGGTTCTAGATGATCATATACCAATGATATTTTCCTGGTGTGTTTTGCAGGAGGATTTCTAACAGACATACTCCTCGCCCAATCATAAGATGGTCTAAAGAAAAATATATATTAAGTTAAGAGATCATAAACTCATATAATGAATCATGCAAGAAGATTTTTTATATTTTTTTAAAGCATGTGGGCAATATAAACTAGTTCTCTGTTTTAAATCTAAATGAGATGAGATTTTTTTTACTACATTCTATTAACTAGAAAGAAAAAAGTTAATGAAAAAATAAATTTGAATATATTACATATATTTTTACATAAAGAATCCCTCAGGTATCTTAATTATAAACAAGTATTAATAATCCCATTTATCAAACGTAAATATTATAGCAATTACCCAAAGCAATTAGTACTAATATCTAGTTAAATAATTAAAATAATTCAATGTAATTGATGGAATATTAGTGCAATATAATTCATTGAAATTAAAATATTGTGGCATAACATATTAATAATCAAGATTCAATTTCTTTCTTAAAAATATAAAAAAATAAAGTGATGAAAATCAAAATGAATATTTTGCATTAAAAATGTATTTAGGAAGCAAATAATAATAAATTAACTAAGGACAAATATATTCATCATATTATACAGGGAGAACAAAAATGTATTTTAAAAGGAATTCATATTATAATAAACTTTTTATTGAATACTTACAGTTTTGATAAGTCCAGATGATCTGCTAATGCACAAAAGCTTTGGTTATAAAGGTGATTCTGAAAATCTTTTACAATGGTTGTTAATGCAGAATTAAGATCAAAATGAATAGGAAACATGCGAATCCAATACCTTTATAAAGAAAAAATATATATATGCATAAATAAAAAGATAAAATATAATAATTTATTTTTTGCACAAATAAGATTATTAAAATATTATAAATAGAATATTATTCAATTAAAATGTAATCCAACCCACAATTTTGAAAAAACAATTAAATGTTGAATTAAAAATAAAAATATAGCACACTGACCTGAACGTTTGGCAAATACGTGCTCGGTACTGATATATTGTACATTCTGTGACTGTTTTATATGTATGTGGACATGATGATTGACAATTATGAAGAGCAGTTTCAGAATCCCAAAATGTGGATTAAAGTTAAGAGAAATATTAAATTTATATTCATATATATTAAATGGAATTATTAAAGAAAAGAAAAAATGTACTGTTAAGTTCTAACTTAATTTTTAAAGAAAAGAAATGAAATATTACAAATGAAAATGGCTTTTAAACATTATGCAAAAAAAAAAAAAAATATCTAGAAGTCTGTAATAATCTAAATATATTCATTCAGATAAAATGCTATGCAAATACTTATCAAGAATAAAAACATTATACAAAGCTTTATTTACTTCTAAAATGCAAGTTTGATATGCACTTTTTATAAAATGAAAAAGCAGTTTTCTATATTCATAACTATTTAAACTTTCTTTAGATTATCAATTGTCACATACAGAAATTGAGAATATAGTGAATGCAGATTGCTAAAAACCAATGTTCCATTTAATCAATCCAAAGATATGAAAAAAAATAAAGGAATTCTTTTGATACCAGAAAATTTTTCTACATATAATGTGTAAAAATTCATCATACATTTATAATGATTAAAACACTGAAAGGATATCTGGATATGAGACAATGAGCTAAGTTTTCTGATGAAGTGAACCATTGATGCATGAGCAACATCACTCTGGCAAAATTACTGTTTTCTTCCTTCAAACCACCAGTAGGTACTATAAAAAGAAGAAAAAAAAAAAAACAATTTTAGCAAAATTTTTATAATAAAAATAAATTATTAACATACTTATTACATTAGTAATTTTCTATTTATTACATTACAAACATTTTAATAAAAAATTCATTAAAATAAAAAAATAATTTGATAAAGGTATTTAAAATTATTTCATTATACCTCAATCTTTCTATCAAACAATAATCACATTAGAAAAAAAAAAAAAAAACTGTAGAAATCCAAATTCAGACACACACACACACAAAATGAATATAAACCACAGAACCAAAGCATTTTCTTTATTATTTTCAGATATCAATTTAACATTCAAAATAAATTTGAACAACCATAATAAATATTTCTAGAAATAATTTCCTTTCAGCAAAAATATTCCCAAAATTGAAAACCTGAATTTTTGTGTTTCAAAAATAAAGAATAATAATAGTAAATTAGTAATGGAATTTATATAATTAAAATAGTCAAATTTGTGCTTTTCAAATTTAAAAATAATAATTCACTAATGTAATTTATACAGTTAAATTATTCAATCATAGAATGATTCTTAATTTTAAAAATATGCGTTTATAAAAATCATTATTGTTCAATAATAATAACAAAATTAAACTGAAAACAATAAGCATAAATTTTTTGCATACATTTACATAAGCAAAAGAAAGTAAGCAAAGATTATAATATTTACAGAAAGATTCTATCAACAAGTCAACAAGTGCATCAACAGTAGCAGCTTTTACAGTAACTCCAGGAACAACAGGCCGTTCGTCTTCTAACAACATTCCATTATTATTGAGTTGTTTTGAATCCTGAGGCCATGAAGTACAATAATTATTCTCTGAAAGAGAAAGAGTATTTTATATGAAACTTGAAAATGGATCCAACAAACAATCATAAGATTGAGAAAAAAAAAACTTTTGTTCAATTTTCAATGAATAAACAATTTTAACGCAAAGAGAAAAAAATTGAATACTTATGAATTTACTGTATGCCAGGATTAATTGTTTAAAAACCCACCAAAGACTACACAGTTATACACATTTTATAACCAAAATGATTTGTTTGCCGATTCCATACAGCTAATTCAGATATACAGTATTTATCAATATCTATAAAAATTCATTTTTAAGTAAAACAAATCTTTCATGACAAATATTTTTCGATCAAAACAAAGTATACCAATTCTCTAAATCATTATCAACAATGATTTGTATATCTCAGCAAGAATAAAATCAGATTTTAGATTTAAATAAATAATTAATACATTAATAAATACCTGTACACAAAATAATTGTTTAAAAGATGCAATGTCTTCATTTTAGATATTTAAAGATATATAGTTAAATTTTCAAATCAGCTAAAGTTTATACATCTACAGACAAAATGATAAACAAGCATAAGGCAAATGTTAAATATTATATATATAACAACAGAAATAACAAGTAAATGCTTTTATATGCAGAAAATGCTATAATTCAACTTGCAATGTAAATTTATTTCACCCCCTTCGAGCAATTCATGCATCGTTTTGCAGATTTCATATGTTGTTCTTGCTTTTTAATACTGATTTATTGTTTACACATATATGTTGATGGATTTCAATATTTGAATAAAATAATGATAAAAAATATGCAGAATACATAATAATATATTGTAAATAAATTCAATTATTAATCAAAGAAATGAATTTAAAAACTTCACATACAAAAGAGTTATAGAAATTTAAAATAATTTTAGCATTTGGCTGCGCATAATACTTGAAAAGATGTGCCTACTAGTTCAGTCATATTCA
This sequence comes from Argiope trifasciata, assembly GCA_026543055.1. NCBI lineage: Eukaryota > Metazoa > Arthropoda > Arachnida > Araneae > Araneidae > Argiope > Argiope trifasciata. The sequence continues at coordinate 2,360,963 of JAPMOQ010010989.1, read as the reverse complement.
ATAGATCAAAATTATAATAAATTTCAAATGAAAACTTCTTTTATTAATTCAATGACCTAACTTTTTTATAGCATTTATAATAACTGTTGTTATATATAAAATCTATAACAAATTGTTATACTAGAAGAAAAAAATCTGATTTGTTTATTATAGTATATTATATATATGCTTCTAAACGTAATCCATATAACCCTGGTTGCAGTAATGTTAAATTTGAGGGACAAAAGTAAGCACAGCAAATCTGTATTAAGGAACAATTTATAAGCAAATATTTGCAAATAGTTTAAAATTAACTCTCAAAATTATTAAGATATTTGATAATAATTCTTTTGTCTGCTTATTACACAAGGATGATTAAATTATTCACTTTGTAATAATGATCATTCTTTTTAATAAATTAATTAAAATATTTATGAGAAACGTATCATGCAAAATTTTTTTATTGTCTAAACAAAAATAAACTAAAAGGCAATATAAACAGACTGCTGATGTTGATTTCGTTTTCGCATGTTAACAATGTACAGCATTACGCCTGCTACAAAAAAAGTTTTACTAAAAAAATTTAAAAATTAACTTGCTTTCTTTTTCTTCGGGCATATTATTTTCATGTGCATGGGTCCCCCGTCAGCTTGGGGCCCCTAAAAGATTCGACCGCTGCGGTTCTGTATAATGGTCAGTCGCCATAGTTGCAAAAAAAAAGGGATCTCAAAAGAAATATAAAAATGCAAATCAAAGTATTGTCACAACAATGACTGAGGAAAGGGCTGCTCGTTACGAGTAAATTCAGAGTCACGTTTTAGGGATATATTGTAGAGCTAGCTCCGTACATACTGAACGGCAGGATGTTATGAGAGCCGTTTCCCAGGCAACGGCGATAAGCCAATGACGTCAAGAGGTCTTTTTCTCCGGGTTGGCTGACTTTCGAAAACGTAAGCATAAGCCCTCAGGACGATCTGAAGGACTTTTTTTTTTGTCTCTTTTTCTCTTTCCAATTCTTTTTTTCCTTTCCTGTAATGCGCCCGGAACAGGGATTTCAGGAAAAACAAGGAAGCTCATTAGAAAGCTACTTTTTGCGGTTCGCTAAGCAAAAGTGGAAAATTAAAGATTTCAAATAACATCATTACGTTTAATAAGCATTTCTACACTGCAATGTCCTAATGATTAAATAGCTAAGCATTTCCATGTGCGGGCACACAGACACACATGTCGCATTAATTCCACACGTGTAGATTCTGAGCCTTCATTCCATGAATATATCATGTCTCGGTAGAGGAAACAGACACGCAGTGCAGCATCTAGTGCAATTTTTCTCATTTCGAGAGAAGAGAAATAATTCCATTAAAGCATTTTACGAAAAAAAATTATCTTTCGTAACTCTCTTCAGTCAGTTTAGTGTAGTGTGATTGGATTAACATATCGTTTTGAAACTATATAAGAAAGATTTTTGAGCATCTCTCTTCATTTTGAACCATTGTCAGATGACAAAATCAGTGCTGAGAAAGAATATTTCTTTCCACATTTTTACATCGTACCATGGGAAAATTGTTTAATCAGATGGACTGTTATATTATTATTATAATAAAAATTAGGACAGATTCTTCATAAATGTATTTTTAAAAACGGTGATTATAAAACATGCTTGTTCTACTTTTAATATTTAAGTAATGAAAAATATCTTGAAGGAAGTATTCCTAAGAATGGAGTACTTTTTTCCTTAGGAGGAATTGCTTACTCCTAAGAATGGAAAATTCCATGAGATAAAGTTTACAATTATCTCACTCTCTTCTTATTGAATATGTTTTTTTTTATTTGTGCATTTCATTTTTAAAGGTAATTTTAACAAACTTCTTGAGCAGTCTGTACTTTTTTATTGTCATTTGCAAGTGAATTACTATTTTTTGTAACACCACAAATCAGCGCATTGAAATGTATGCCTAAAACATTTGCATGAGGAAGAAAAAATACCGAAGATGCAAACCTCTAGCTTAAAACGTCGTAAAATTGTAAAGTTTTAGATTTGATTAATCTAGCTTGATTGTATCAAGTGCGATATTAAATATATGACGTTTTTTTTTTTTTTCGTATAACCCAATTTACCAAAAGAATGCCAAGACTTAAAAAATGTATTAAAGCATTATATTAAGTACTAATTAATGATAAACTGGAGAATCTATCATTCATTTTTGCTTAATCATGTTCGTATCGTATGAGAGCTAATAAAATATTCTCAATCTTACTTTTTGTTGCATGTCGTAATAAATTGTACAAAATTATGCTTAAATTAATTTTGGAAATGTATTAATTTAAAAAAATGCATAGAAATAAAATTGACATTAAATCACGTAGGCAATTCTATAACTCAAGGCCCATATTGTGAATGCTGAAGTGATGCAAAAATGTTTTTGTGCATTGATATTACTCGAAGATGCGATAAGAAGATACTAGATACCAAATTTTGCATTACAAATTTTGATACCAAAGTTACATGTACACAATTACATGTACATGAAGCCTTAGTTAGTAATAACTCATTAAAAAAGATTCATCAAATTTTTTTACTGTATTTTTAATTAAAAATTAATCAAAGTCATAAATATAAAAAAGCACTTTCGGTTAAGAAAAATTTCTGAAGCTTTTATGAGTTTTTTAAAGTAATATATTACTCTTATTAATGAAAATGTTAAAGTAAATTATTTTTAAATAAAACGAGATTTTCATTTTCTACTCGTCACCTCTATAACAGGCATGGGAGTTATTAGTCCATGCATTTTTTTAAATGACACCTACTATTTGTCCAAAATAACCCTGCCACATAAAAAATAAATATCTAATTAAAAGCGATACTATCACTATGCTTCAACATTGTTTTAACTTCAAGTAATTATTTTTGCACTGAAAGAAGTATTACAATTGTTGAAATATAAGGTTTTTGCCACCGACTGATTAACCACCATCTTATAAAATTGAATATAAATCAAAGATTTCTGTTAATTTCTTTTAAATTGAAACAAAAACCCTAAAATTAAGTTAACCACGGAAAAAAGCAAATTCCACAAAGTAGCTTTTATTTTTTATTATTTTTTTTAAAGAAAATTAGTTGAAAAAGTCCATAAAAATATAATTAAAAAAAATTTCATCTATAGTTTTAAAGTTTTTTAAAAAAGAATTAAATATATAAAAAATAAAGGATTATTTTCAAATGTCTTGCATTACTTCGAAAATCTCTCAAAGAAAAAAAAATCAAACCGACGTAACTTAGATTTCCAAATCTGATTAATAATTGGTGTATAAATTTTTTTATGAGGGAGTGAAATATTAGTTAAATAAAAAATAAAGCAATTAAATGTGTTTAATATAGAACGGAATTGAAACTTAATTGTTTGATAATTAGGATGCTGATCTCAAAAGATTCAATAGCTTAGCAAAATTTGCTACCGATTATTTGAATTTTCAAGTTCGTGGATAAGATACGGCAGAAAGTCCTCAATCCTTGCGACGGATAAATAGATTTGAAGATTATCTCCATAACTCTAAGAAACCGATTTCAACTTTTCAAGGTTTTCAGGTATTCCAGATTCCTCTAGACAGTTACATCTTGAAGCAATGTCCCTGATTCGACCCAAATTTGTAATAAAAATTTCGGATTGTTCATTTTTTTTAAAACTATGAACAATTAACTAAATTTATTTTTCAAACAAAAAGCATTCGAAGAAATTTGCTTTGTAGCTTTTACTCTGCGAAGAAACTGGACATTCTGCTTCAGTAAACAAAGACCGTTCAAAATTGAAATACCTCCGTATATTGCAATTGCTTTTATGAGAAGGTTATTGTTTTATACCAATGGATTAGCACGAAGAGTTTATGTCTCCTGTTATATTTGCAATTACAGGAAAAAAAAATGCAATCAGAAAAAAAACTGAAATTTATGTTGATGTTTTAAACAGCTATAAGTCAGAATAAAAATTATTTTTGAACTATCATAGTTCTTTTATATGAACATAACAGAATAATTCAAAAACATAGAATGTTAAATAAATGAAATTCTTATGTTTTTCTAAAAACAAAATCACTGTACGTATAACAAACTTTGTAAGAAAATCATCTACGGAAAAAGAAATATTTCTAAATGTGTATTTTATTTTCTGCACTTTGGAATTGAAAAAATAGAAACCGTATTAAGACATTTTAATACGCTCGTTGTTGAAAGAAAAATATTATCTATATTTTTAGTACTGTATTTGTTTACAAGAATGTTTAGATTAACATAAATAAATATATGCGTGTTCAAAGTACGGTTATTAATACACGCATTTTCATTCCATCTAGTAAGAATATAATTTATATTTGCTTTCACAAAATAAGTAAAAAATTTAAGCTAAAATCATTTTTTTCAAAAAAAAAAAAAAATTGAAAGTGATTAAATAGAAGGCAGTCCGATACTACAAATAGTATCGATGTATATATTACCTCTTTATTTTTAATTTGAAGATGAAAATATCAAAATTCCATTAATTTATCCTTAACAAAAATGCACAACGACAAAACTCATTTAAAAAATACAATACATAATATCTTATGGAGATTTTTATGGGTTTCGAATGAGACTGATTGAAAAAAATTTCACTAACTTTTTAAAACTCTCTATTAGGACATTGTTCTGTTATCGAAAACTAAGCTTTTTTTTTTTTTTTTTTTTTTTTTTTTACTGTATTATCTATTATTCCAGAAAGAAATGTGACATTCATAGAAAACCATAAACTTTGATCACTTTTTTTCTTTAATGCAAGTGAAATTTAAACTACAGCAAATCATGATTCTCAATTAACCCTTTTAGATCTATAGTATAATTAGTAATATTTTCTTTCTTATATAACTAGAAATATTTCTTTTTCGTAAACATCTTTGATTATCAGCTGGTTAACTGGAATTATTGATTATATACGGTTTCAGTTGAATCTTTTATATGCAATTTAGTCCAAATGATTTCTAAATAAAGTATTTTTAAACTTCAAAACTTTCATTGCTATAGGTGCCATTGGAGGAATATTATACTGTACTTCTTAATGTGTTATTTGCCTAATTTTATTGCATTTCACGTTAAATTTTATGTTTAATTTTAAACTAGAAGTTATTAAATCAATATATTTGCTGAATCGAAAGTAGGAAATCAGGAGGGATTAAATTTCAGTTTATCCTATGTGCTTACTAAATCGAAGCAAATTCATAAAAAGTGTCTCTTGACATTTAACTTTTATGTTAAAGAATATATTTCATAAATGATTTAATGTATTAAACGATTATTCAATAAAAATTTCCGTGATTGGATAAAAAGAGTAATAATATAAACAATGTTTTTAACTAAATCAGTTTTAAGAAATTTCCATTTTTGTTTACTTTTGAATTTAACATTAGTTGTAATTACAAAAATATTTAATAATTTTTATTAAAAGTATGTTTTAAATAAACTCTTATTCTATATCTTTATTAACAATGAAAATGAATGTACGTTTCTGCATGTGTTGGCACTCAATAGGACAGTCTGTTTCACTTAGGGCTACCAAATTAGGCAAATACATAGTTTGGGAAATGAAAATTCGCCCCTCTGAGCAATTTTTTTGAAATTTTAATTGGAATTTTAATAAATTAAAAATAAGTGAATGTTTAACCTTTTCCGTGATAACTTCTGGATTACAGCACAATGACAATATGAAGAATTATTTTCTAAAACACGTAGAATAATAAAAATATGATATTTACACCATGGTATTAATTTGTTCTAAATTTTAGATGAAATACTTCAATTAGAAGTTTTCTGGGGGTTTTTTAGTTTGTTTGTTTATTCACTTGTTTTAGAATACGAGTATTCAAAAATGGAACTAGAAAATTAAATGAAATCTGATATTGATATGATAAAGAATTCGGACGCTTATATAAACAATTGCAACTGCCTAAACAATTGGGCAAATAAACTTCGATCAGTCATTTATATTTTATTTAGGGGATTAAACTGAGCAAAACTGTTTGAGCAATTTTGCCCATTTTAGTGTCGTGACTTCTGTCACTCCATAAAAAAAAAAAGGTCGCACGCAGCATGTATTGACATCAGTGGAAGAAAAAAAAAGAAATTTTTATAAGCGCAAAGAAATTTCCACTGTGAATCTGGTATTAAAATACTTTTTCAATCACCAGTAGAGAAAAAAACTGGTGAAATTGGCAAACGTCAATTTCTCATTCCCATAATATTCTCATTCCCTCACGCGACTTCTGCAACAGCACGAAACAGTTATATCAGACATTCGTGAAATATGAATCTCGATACTTATTAAATTACAAGAATTTCTATTTCAAATGAAGGCTTTTATTACTTAGAAACAATGCTTTAAAAAGAAATCACCAAGGAATGCAGAAAAAAAAATCAAAGGTGGAAAATGAAAGGCATCGAAATCCGAGCGGACTTGCTTTTTAATCGGAAGTCACGAGAGGTTATTTATTGCGCTAATCAATGGAGACCTAGAATAGTCTATAATCAATGAAGACCGAGAATAGTCGAAGGGTGGTGAAGGCGAGTGACCCTAAAAATAGCAACCAAAGCCCCGGCTCTGTTTCCACTGAAAGTACCAAAAGATAATACATGTTATAACGTCGGACACCCGAAAGCTAAATATAGCAGCGACTGACAAAGAAAAGAATGTTCCCTTATTATTCTGGGCGGCCACGTGTGGAATATTTACTTCGCCTTTTTTGTCACGATAGAAGATGGTCTTTGGGAGGAGAAGTTTCTTCGGCTCCGGATTTTTATTCTTTCGTTTTATTAGTGAGCCGAAGGGAGGATATTTATTTTGATTGGGTTCGATTGGAGATTAGTCTTTTTCAATGTAGGAAAGAAATGATCAGAAGACAAATAAACTTGAATTTAATAAGTTTCCTTTGTCATAATCAACAAGTTAGGAACTCCTATTTATTTTAACACCCTCTAGAGATTTTTTGTTAAGTTTGAATTTTAAGAAGTATACAAAAAATGGTGATAATGGCTTTTTATTTAACTCTAGATGTTTTTAACGACTGGATGGTTAGCCAGGATTATCATGTAAGAAAAATTTCAATTAAATTTTTTATGCATAGTTGAGTTTTAATGGTCTTTTTTCTAAAATATTTTCAAATTTTTATAGACATCTACTAATTTAAAAGCTTTGTATCTTTTCTAGGTTTTTCTGTCATTCATCCGGGCATCTTTATTTGTTGCCTGATCTAAAATTTGGGCTCTTAATCTGAAATGGAAAACTATTAAATATCAATTAATTTGCTAAATCCTTTCAGGAATAGGAAATAGCTGATAAAATATCTAGAGATACTAATGGAAACTATACAGTAGGATTTAGAGCTTTTTGTAATATCTTGGATAACTATCTACTTCACCGATTCCAGGAAAAATTTATTATAGCATAATGAAGTAGAAAAAATTGACGTTTAAAATATAAAATATATTTTCACATAGATAAATATATTACAGAAATGAGCAGTAGCATTTATAAATACTCAAAAAAATCTATACAAAAAAAATCATAATTTCTTACACAAGAGTTAACACTAGAGTTAAAACATGGGAAATATTAATGAAAAATGAAATAAATTTACAACAATGAAAACGTTGTAAATCATATCTAAAAATGCTTCTAAAATTTATTAAAATTTTATGTACTATTATAAAATATGTTATATAATAAGTAAATATTATATAATGAGTTGATCAAAATTACTCAACTGGTAAAACCCTTTTGAAATTAAATGTACACCTAGAAGATGCATGAAAGTTGACTTAAATTTCAGTATTTTGCTAAGTTCGGCAAGTTTAAGTATTTTTATTTGCTGGGCAGTTTCAATCATAACAAAGGAAGGTTCGTTAGTAAAATTAATCTACTTTGTTTTTTTATTATAGTTGTTGAAACTTCTCTACAAGTAAGGCGCTTAAATGGTATAATATTTTTATCTAATTACGCTATATTTTGTTTGAAAAATAAACTCAATAAAAATTAAGAGTTAAAAGCAAACTAATGTCACAAAATGTTTTCCAAGTCAATGCAACGTTTTCGCGGACATTCAGTTATTTAATAAAAACAGATCGCCCCTTTAAAAATCCATCTCGCGAGAAACTTAAGGTTGCAAGAGTTGGTTTCTCTATTAGTGAACTCTTCTTGCAGGAAAACCAGATGTACACGTGTCACGATTCGAAAAACAATGAAAAAAAAAAAGAATTAAACTTCAAAAAAAATTTAATAGCATCTGAAACTTTGTTAGGAAAGAAAACTTAGAAATTCATTTCAGGTTTTTGAGAGAAAATAAAAAGCGAAATTACACTAAAATTTCTAATGTTGTGGAGATATATAATATTTTGTTTAAAAAATTTAAATTGTATTTCCATTTATTCTTCCAACTGAATCATCAAAATATGTGGCACAATTAACCTAAGGAATCATAATAAATACTGTTGTACTAAGATGAAATTGTTATAGATTACTAAGATGAAATATTATATGTGTAGATGATGAATGTAGAAATAATTATTGATATTTTTATTATTTTTGTTAGGCATGAAAAATTAATGAGTTCACAATTAAGTTCTAGTCAATATTTTAATTCATATCACTTTATTTCTTATTTGGTGTCTCTACAACTTACTTGTTTATTGAAATATCAATTTTCTTAACATAAATTAAATCCCTTATATCTCATAATATGTATATGTCATGATATTAGTGATACCATTGTCAAAAAATCATTGAAGCATTTAATTGAGATAGTTAAGTCGAGTTATAGTCGAATCAAAGTCTTATTATTTTAATAAGACGAATAAAGTTCTTAAAATGATGTTCTCATTCCTATTTAAGTTAGCATATATTTATTCGATACTCTGATTGAATTCATAAAAATTATCAAATAATTTCGTAAAATTAGCAGATGTGTTATCTCATGACACACGTACTCATAAACTATGCACTTAATATAAGAGCTGTTCTATGATGCTATGTTTAAGCTTTCGGTCTTTTGAATTTAATGTCCCATGGGAGCATTTCTCTTACTTTTTCTGATTAATTCTTAAAACAGTTTTAAAATTTTCTTCCATTTTTTTAATATTTTACCTATTTATAATTCAATTCAGGCATAATAGTTCATTTTTATGGACGTGTTACATAACTTCATGGAATTTTACCGTCATTAATTCTATGGCGGAATATCTTACCGCATGTGCTTGCCAAAATATGGTAGATATGACTTTTCAGTTATTCAAAATAAAAAAAAATCCGTAAAATGATTAGTTGAATCCTTATTTTTCATCGTAATAAAAAAAGGGGAGCTTTATTAATTCACAAAAGAAAAATTCATTTTTTAAACAGGAAATACATTAAAATGATTTATTTACGTCGAAATTGATCAAAAGTACTCAATTCAAAAATGAGTCTTGTATCATATCATTTGCAACGGCTTGTTCCAAAATGTTGAAGCTACACTACAAATTAAAAAACTTATCTGCGGCGACCTGGCATATGGGTAGCACGTCTTCTCCCGTAATATGGATTTCCCAGGTTCGAGTCCTGATTCGGGAATGGTTGTTCTCTACACTGTGTTCTATCTGTTAGTTGTGTAAATGAGCCACTCTGTAAAAAGGGGTTATGCAAGCGAATGTGTGTGTGTACTATTTGTAGGTGACGGAATGAAAATGTATGAATTAAGTCAGCCCTGAAAAAAAAAACGTTTGTGATGCATGAATAAGAAAAACCTACTTTTGGCTCCTAGACGGCGCTACTGGAAACAAGAGATGCTCTCTCAGTTTAAAATCGCTGACAGTCAGTGGACTTGACTACGACAAGTTCCATAAGAAACAACAAAAAAGACTGTAATGCGATTTCTTATTTTGTTGTTGGTGGTGGTGAAGGTGGTATATAAAATTGAGTAGTACGATGCTCAACCATCATCTTGTCGAGCAGTTCCATGACCCCAAATTTCGAAAGATACGCGATTATTTAACAGTACGGTTCACCACTTTTATTTTCATTTTATATTTATCAAATTACGGCGTTTAGTGTTAGAAATTATCAGTAATTAATTCAAAAAAATTATCTAATTTCTTTAATTTTTATGCATTTGAAATAAAGCAAACTAGGAATACGAACAATAAAATAATTTTTAGATGCATAAAAAGTAACTGCATAGTACCAAAATTAACATTTTTAATAAAAAATTAATTAATAATTGAAAAATAAAAATTTAATATTATTCTTTGCATGTTATCTTTAATTAAAACTATTTATAATAAATCTCAAAATAGAAAGATATTTTTGTTATCATTTAAAAAAACTTACCTGTCCATATAATTAATGTTGGAGGCGGAGTAAGAGGAAGCATGTTTTCCTGCAATATTCAATTCCCTAACATGCTTTCATAGGGTTCTGAAGATAAGATAAACAAAAGGAACAAAACAATAGCTGTTGCTGTTTATCTAAAAAAAGAGATTTCATATTATTATTATATAAATGCTTAAATAAATGAAAATAATTGTATGAATGCAAATAAATACAATCAAAGCTGAATCAGCAATAGTTCTAAAGAATTCTTATTTTGATAATCAGTAAAATATTATCCTCTTCCCCCTTCTAAGCATCAGGAATTTATTAGAATGGTAGTCATCTTGATGACGAAACAGTAATTGAAGTTCAGTTTTAAGGGCTACGACTGACTATGTTCCATTCTTTCGTATTTGAAGAGTCCCTCATATAAATGAAGGTAATATGATCCCTAGTAGAAGCAAAAAATCACTTATTTATTCGACGGCTGCTGATTCTCGCTGGATGGGAATGTTTTTAACAAAATAAATTCCTTAAGAGTTGCAAATAATTTAACATTTTGACAATTTATGTTTATTTTCATGAAGCATTATAGCCTATGATCACAGTTTTGCACCATCTAAAATCCAATTATGACTTTTAGTAAGATCAGCTATAAATTTTAGGAACAAAATTGTAAAATTAAATTGATGTCGCAGAAAAGCTAATTTATTGAATTTTATGATTACTTAAAGATAATTTTTGTGTAATGATATATTAAGTAGTGATGGAGAGTTAGTTTAGTTATATTAACGTCCCGTTGTAAAGCAACACGAGGGCTATTTTGGGACGGACCTCGCAATTTTGAACCACGGTCAGATGACGAGGACGACACCTGAAGTGGCACCCCCCTCTCCACACCACACCATTGGGAGGACGTTTGGCCTGACAGATTTAAGTGCAAGAGACCCCTCACACAACGGATCTTCGGTGGAATCGAGTCTCGAACCTGAAACCCTCCGGTTCCGAAGCCGAGACCTTACCACCAGGCCACCGCGGCCCGTAGTAATGGAGGGAAAAACATAGTAAACTATTTTATCTCTACTTCACCTCATTTTGGAGGAGGTTGCGGTAATTTTTTAACAGATATTTAATAGTTCTAGATTCCAAGGATTATAAGTTCCAGATTTTATTCAAATCCATCTGAGAGCGTAGACGGTTCAAATAAACAAATAAACAGACAATTAAATATATAAATACATACTGAAATGGGTTATATTTATAAATAACAAAAATAAAATTTGGGGTTCCCATTTTCAAAGTTCAGGTAAATATGCGTTTCCCTTTAGAAACTCGCACTTATTTAAAAATAAATATTGCTGAAACAGTTTGGACTCATAAATTACCCAGAATGTTACGCTCATTTGGTCATGCCTACATTTTCAATGGTTAAACAAACTGTTCAAAATTTGGACAAGCATAGTTAATGCAAGGTAGAATGTTTTATTTATAAAATACTGACAGAATTCTTAGTAAGACTTTTCATTCCAATGATGGTAAATATCTTAATGAGGATATGATTATAATAGATCTCAGACCAGAAACAAATTTCTAAGTCGTTAGAACTAATATGTTTCAAGTTGAAACTAAATGCTTTAAATGACATAAAGAATCATATTTTATGTTCAAATGATCAAATGGTGCACGATTTAAAATTTTATATTTATCAATTTTTTTCTACAGAGCTGGATTCTATTAGTTAGATTTAACGAAATATTTTTGACGCAGTAATATTAAAAAAATAGATCAACATTTCTACTACCAAATATATGTTATGTAGCTTTTTATTTCATTATTTAAGGACAACCAATAGCTGCTTTTAGACGTGTCGTGAATTAACTAATTGATTTTCTTTGAGAAGTCCATTGTAAGAGTCAGAAATCGTCTAAAATAATAGCATTCTAAGTTTGGTCAACTTTAATTTCAAAAGAATACAACTCTTTTTTTTAAATTATTAGTGCGTCAAAATTATGTTGCCAAAAATGGCTAATAGAAGAAGAGGATTGCCTAATAATGTATCATCTTATTTATTATTATTATTCCAGTAACATATCTACACATCCCAAGTAACATAAAGTATAATTTTTGGTGTCATTTAAGGCTTTTTTCTATGGGAAATATTTTTTCCCAATAGCTAAACAATTAGCAGCCTATCACGTTTGGATAAGCATTTTTTTCTAATTGTAAAGTTCTAAGTTATTGTAAGAAAATAACAAATAATGAAATCAACCAGCAGGAATAGTCCTCCTAAAACTTTCTCGCATGATCTCTAATAAATGTATTAGTATATTATTAACTTTATGCCATAGGCGAAAGATTGTTACAAAAGTACTTGAAAGAATGCAATCTTCCTAGATTAATCATTTGGGTTCAATTAGTACACAAGTACCAGAAAAACGAATTTTCATTTTGGATATCTTTTTCAACACATGATAGAACATTAACATTTAACTGAACCTATAAACATTTAGCAGAATTACATTTGTTCTCAAAAAACTCACATGCTAAATTTCAAGTATTTAAATCTATTTAGTTATCGAGCTACTTTTCTTGAGGAAGTACAGATGGACAGACAGTCAGTTTTTTGTCATATTTGGTTCAAAATGTAAAACAGATCTACATTGCTTACATCAAACCTGTGTACCAAAATTTACCATCCGGGGTGTTTAAGTTTTGTAGCAATCATTCTCAGATTAATCGTACAGCCATACAAACATGTTTTTTCAGAACGAATTGCATTAAATAAAAATCTAAAAATTTGAAGTATAAATCATGTATAAAAATTTCATCCGTCTAACTCAAGTATTTTTCACTTATTTTCACTATTTTTCTCTTTCACACAGATAGGCACGTTTTAATAACATGTTTCTTGGATTTGGAAAGGTTTGACGCATGGAGATTTGCCCAAATTTCGATTGCAAGTTATTTTATGATTACAATACGTTCTCTTTGTATATTTCGTATGCAAGAAAGTAAAAACCATCCATGTAAAAGAACATTCTGGACACCTTAAGAAAATTTTGCATGGTGCAATCAAACATTTTTTTCTACATTATACACAGATACATAATTTTGGTTCAAATGTGATTAAGTCTTAATTTCATAGATGCATATTTACGAGAAAGTCTAAAGGGACACATTTCCAATTGTAAGATAAAAAATTTAAAAATAAAATTCTTTTTCTTTTTCAGAATACCTTTAATTTTCTGCAGAATTCTCGTATATTTTTATCATTAGCATCCTTTGGTGACCAGTGAGTCAATTGGGGCATTGATGATGTTTGATTTCTATTAAATATCTTGTCCTTTTTAATCAAAATTTCCATCAAAAAATATTTTTGAGAATCAAATTGTGATAGATATGAATCAGGTATCTTATTTCAAGAACCTGACACAAATTATGTTTTTCATGACGCTGGACCTTCGCTTTCTTACTCCTTATACAGTTTAATATTTTTTTAGAATAAGGAAACAACGGAAGCTTTTAAGAATGGAAGAAAATAAAGTTAGTTAACATTAGATAAAATAATAGAAACGGTTTGAATTCACTGCAACAACGTGAAACAACAGCTAAAAATAATCCAAAATACTTTTTTTTAAATTTCAATTCTCAAATAAAAATTGCATGACAACTAAATTGATATCATCAAAAAGATATATTTTAAAAATTCTAAAATGAAAAAAAAATTGTACATTTTCTGTAAATTATTACGGATAAATATCCACATCTTGCTTAATTTTTAATTCATTAAAATTTTAATTAAGAGTTAATAAATGTTCTTAGAGCTCATTCGCACACTTCAACGTGGGAACTCTGAGATTATCTATTTTGTAGAGAAGCAACAAATAGATAGACAAATACACACATACACACAAAACACTCAGTTCTCTTTAATAGAAATTAAGTATCTTAATTAATTTGTTTATTTTATTTTATTTACTTCAAAATTAACATAGAGATTATCCTTATCAACAATATTTTGGAAATGTAAAATTCATTTGTTTTTACTAGTAATTAACATTGTAAAATGGGTCTCATATTCTTCATTGGCGCTTCTTTTCCTTAATAAGAAAAAATTCATGCAGAATTGTTCCAGCTAAGATAAAACGTGACTCATCTCAGATAAAACTGACAGTTCAACCTTTCTATTAAGCTCAGTTGTCTTCATTGCGAAACATTTTTTTGGAGAATTGTGAAATAATAGAGTATTTCACAATTTTAGTGAAAATAATTAACTTTTTATGAAGTGTACATATTTTGATCATTCCTGGAAATAAAATTTCTCAGAGCATTTTTTATTGGAAACTCAAAAGTTAAAGAACCTTCTTTTCTTTTTGCGAATTAATGAGCCAATTAATTATAAATATATTTACATTTTTCTTATAAGCAAAATTTTAAATCAGACTTACCTAGGAAATTATTGTTAAAATATTTCTAAATAAGGATTCAGACATCCTATTTTTACATTTAGCAGAAATTTTCTGGAGTTCCAGGAACAACACTTTTATTCCCAGAAGCAAGAGCTTTCAGATAAAATATAAAATTAACTTTAAATGTGAACTTTTGATTACATTTTAAGATTGTTTTAGTGAGGATGAAGGCTTTTAATTTTATTTTTACTTGAAGCATAGAATATGCTTTAAAATGTAATTATCGAACACAGAATATGACTTCAAATGCGAGATAAAAGTGCCTTAGCATTTATAGGCTAGGCCAGATAGTTTGCATACCCACAAAATTTCTGGAATAATTACATCTTTCCAGAATATCAATTGCAGTA
Source organism: Argiope trifasciata (assembly GCA_026543055.1). Lineage (NCBI taxonomy): Eukaryota > Metazoa > Arthropoda > Arachnida > Araneae > Araneidae > Argiope > Argiope trifasciata. The sequence continues at coordinate 2,345,804 of JAPMOQ010010989.1, read as the reverse complement.
TCTTGTATGTTTAAATAATTAATATAAACTGATGTACTAAATAAATCAATTCTAAATTTACAGGTAACATTTAAAATTCTGCATTTTACATATTTTCATCCAAATATAAAGCGAATAGTGTTTTAGACATTTCCTAAACATTTGATGTAAGGTCAAATAACAAAATGGCAAAATATGATTTAAAAGGTATAAACTTTGTTCTATATGGTTTTCATTTAAAATAATAAAAGAATAACATCAAAAATAAAACATTTTCGATCATATTCTGTTATTATTTTTAAATAAAATTTTTAGTCCTGTAGAATCTGTCAGGGTAGACCATAAAAATCAACAAATCATGCTAATTACGTTAAAATACATTTAATGACATTAAAGAACATGATTTACTCTGGGACAAAACTATTTAGGACAATAACATTTAACATATATGCATTAAAATAATACTCATGCTTTACGCTCGCTTCCAAGACAAGGACTGATTGTTCATGGTAGCGGCCGCTAGAGGGCCGAGGAAAACAGTTACGGTTGCATTTTTAAATAAAAGCTTTCTTAGGACATTCTTTTCATATTTTATCTAAATAGAATTTGCCATTCTAAGAATATTCTACTAATATTTGTCATTCTATAGAATTAAATTTAATGACTACGGAAAGTATATATATATATTCAAATAATTCTTATATTTCACGTTTATAAAAACTTCGCAAGCATTCGAGACGCTTTATACACTACTGATAACACAGACATAAGATAGACACTTGCTCCAAATGTCTCCTAGGCACAGTGCGTTGCATCAGGAAATTCAAGATATATTTCTTTATATATTTGTTGCCTAACCGATTTTTATCTGAAAGGATAAAATATTAATATTGGGAAAATTTCAAAATTAATTTATAACAGAATTCAGATAAAATCATAACTAGGAGATTACATGTTAAATACAACGGAAAATTTGTATATTAAGTAATGAAAATTGTATGTAATACGAATTTAGTTTATAAAAGATTAGGTCAAAATGTTTTTCAGTTATTAGATTCACAAACAGACAAAATTCAAAAATGTGTTTAATACTCTGGGAAGTCTTTTAAGCAGAAATTTATGGAAACCTGGAATTCGAAGTTTTCGATGAGTGCAATATATTCTGTTGTTTTCTTATAATTTCACTTCCTTATATGAGAAAGTAAATGATAATAATGATTATAAATAAAAGATAAAGAACTGAGCTGTTTTACATTCATAATTTAGGAATTAAAATAATTCTATGTTTTTTTTATTTTTAAAGAGTAAAAAGTATGCGATAGAGAAATAAAGCTCAAGTTAATTTTCAATTAAGAATTACACAGTTTGTAGTGTGAAGTTCACGTATTAGAATTTCTATTTAGGCTGTTACATTTACAGTATTCAGCGTTAATTTAAATAATTACTAAGATTGTTTGATACTATACGGAAATTTCGATGCATCATAATAAACAGATTTTTAATCTAATATTTGACAGAATTTCATTTCATTTTCTGCGTAATTAAAATGGGCAAAATTCAAGTATGGATCACCAGATCACCATCCTTTAAACTGCCAAAATTGTAATGTAGGTAATTTTAATTGAATTTATAATGTAGGTAATTTTAAGTATAACTATAAGAATGATGCGAAAAATGATAATTCAAATTTTAGCTGGAAAAGTTTGAAAATTCAAAAAGATAACTTTTTTATTTTTTGAAATGTAATCAGTAGTGTATTTAAGTATTTTGTTCCCGTGACAGTGCATATTACGAGGTCCTTTTTCCATCTAGCTGTTCAATGTAATTTCAATTTTTAGTACATTTTTAACTAAATCAAAATATTAATAAAAGATTAATGATTTAGGTTAATTCCTTATATTCACAAATTCATAAAAATGTATGTTTTATTTAGTTATAATATCAGTATAAAAATAATTTAATCAAACACTCAATATTTATAAAATAGTTATCATAATAAAGCAAATAGGAAGGAAACAAATAATGCTTGGCATCATGTTAATACTAAATTATTTTATATCATATATTTTTCAAATTTATTTATTTAGAAATTACACGAATAAAATTTTTAATCAATCTGTCTGCTGCCTCTCTCAACTCTGCAGTCTAATGCATCTGCTAAGTAAAAATCTGCCTGGGTTGATCTTATTTTAGCCCACCTTTGGCGAATAATAAGAATTTTTTGGCGAAAGGTAAGAATTCTTTTTTCTTAACCTTTTTAATTCAAATACTTTCGATTTGGCGAGATTTTGAAAAAGTCGCCAGAGGTGGCCTAAAATAAGATTTTACCATCTGCCTCTTAATGCATTCTTCGCAATAAAATGGCATTAAATATGTAGGAACAATACTTGCTTCATGCAGAATAGACACAAAGTAAAGACTGAGAAAAAAAATGAAGAAAAGCAAGAAAGACAGAGAAGTAAAAAGCAAGTAAATGATAAATTCTCAACCTAGTAAAGGATAACGATGTTGTATTCTTCGCACGAGAACACAATAACAAAACACAGTCGAAACAGACTTAGGAACAGCACTTACAATACACTGTAGCTTACAAGCAACAAAGATCTATAAAACAACCTATTCAGTGACCAAACAATAAACTTACATGTTTTTTAAAAAATATATTAATAACATTTTTATTTTTAGAACTACAAAGCAAAATAATTTAAGATTTATAAACGTTAATTAATTAGAAATGTTGCTAGAATAATATTTCAAAATTTATATGATGCTAAAATTTATTTTCAATTAACTCGGATATAAGAACTTTATATATAAAAGTAAAAAATTAAATTAGTCTGAAAATATTCCAAAAAAGACTTGAGACATCAGGATTCCTACCCCCCTGATCTGTGTAAAATTTGTGTGATTCCTAGACAATTTGCCTTTTGGCCGGCTCAGAGGGACAATAGACATTTTCACTATCCTATTACTACTTAAAGAAGAGTAATAGGATAATGTAAAGATAAGAAGATTATTCAATTTACAAGAATTATTGCGTCATCATTATGAATAACATTTGTATAAGAAGTTCTTTGTTATCTGCTAAGCCTTAAAAGTTAAGAATCCTTAAGACTTACTCATAAATAAAAAAATATTTCAATATCTATTGCTAAGAGTCTGTTATATTGCTTCACGGCGAATTAAATCTCTTGGAAGACAATTCTCCAGACGTCTCATGGATGATGAACGAAAGCCAATTTAATGCCCCTAGTCTTGGTAATGAAATTGGTGATTTTAGTGACAAAATAGAAAACTCCAGAATCTAGAAAAACTTTGGTGGTAAACCCATTTGAACACGACTGAGATTTTTCTTCACCATATTGAAGAACTATAGAATGATCCGAAATAGGATATAAGTTGATCAAGTTCTAGGGAACATTGAGACGCGAGCTGAGTAAAGTCATAGCTGAGTAGACGTGGTTGAGAAGCGTTTGAGTTCTTCCTTTGCTGATATAGCTGTTTATTATCGATTTTCTGCTAGTGCGTTGCAGTTTATTTGCTATTCTTGGCTACTTTTTGGCTCTGTTTTGTTGATAGTTCTTCCAAATTGAATAAAGAGCTGTTCTTTGTTATTGAATTTATTGCATTGTTCCAACGTTCACCCATTATACAGCATCCATTGATTTTACGGATAATCGGAGTTACGGTTTATAAACAATATTTTAGTCTTGTCGTTGTTTTTCCTAGTCGAAGATATTATAGTTCATGTTTGAATTTTTGGTTTCAAAATTGAAATATTTCGAATTCGAGGCTTATTTTCACCGAAAAATTTTGTTTCGCTGATAAAAACTTTTGTACTTCAAAAACACTATTTTAAGCAGCATATGTTTCCTTTAAATTTCAGTTTATTTTAAAGCTATTTATCCTCTATTTCGAAGGTACTCCAGAAATAATTTCAGACAATTTCACAATTTCAAACCAATGTCAGATGGCTGGGGAAGACTTCAATTCTCCTTATAATTTCCTATTGGGAAAGTAAATATTCAGACATGAGGGAATCGGCAACTCAGGGCCACTTTCATGGCAGTTTATCTATGGAATCAGGCTCAGAACATAATACAGCACTCCAGTCCCCAAACCAAGATCTTACTATCAGACCATTGAAATGGCATATATTTTATAATAAGTTCTTAAATATAAATTTAAAAAATCAGTTCAATATCTAACTGTTTGATCAACTCTTTTAAAACTATTTTCATTTTCAAGCAAGGAAAGGGACTAAAACTCTCAACTGTGGAAGAAGTTTATCACCTTAGGCATTAAGAGGGTAAATATCGAAACAAAAAGAAAACAGCCTTTCTTTTCATTACAAACCCATTGGAAAAACAACATCAACTTTTGAAATAAGAAGAAAAAAACTGCATCGAAATTTGACGCTTTCGACTGTCGAGTTGTTTACGAATTCGAACAGTGTTTCAGACACAGCCCGTTGCTAAGGGAGATGGGGAAAATAAGTTCACGCCAGCACGATTTTCAAGAGCAGAGAGAAAGAAGAAAAACAGAAACAAAACACAAGAATGTTTGATAAATAGCGGTTGTAAACATATTTTCAAAGATTTTGTAGACTAACGATTCAGAAAGTTTTGACGAACATCCATTACCTTAATTTGGCATTGAAAATATCACGAAAATGTAATAGACGTGGCTTAACTTCATTCTAGTCAAGAACCGTTTGATTGTCTTGCTAAAAAAGGACTCTTGCGACAACAGCTTTTATCGCTGTTGTTGATATTTTTAAGTGTGAATGTGTGATTGTTTTTTTAAAAATCTAAACTCGGATTGCTTGTTGCATATTATACTAAAAGAAATATATTCATATTTAAAAAAGAGCAATGGGCTGCTACATATTTGCGAAAAGTGTAGCAATAATAAAGGAAACTTTACCATTAATAAAATAAATTGTGATGCCAGGTTAGACTGTTTGGCCCAGAACTATCAAATTAGACATATATAAACTTTGTAAGATGGGATCGTAAATACCTGATTTTTTAAATTTTAATTATTATTATAAAAATTAAGAGTTTCGGGAGATTATAGAGTTTTTCTACCATAATTTCCAGAAATATATAAAGCAACTTTAATTTTTCCACCTCGTTTTAGAATTCAAAAATGTTATCTTAATGAAACCAATCTAACAGAGACCTTTTTTTTTGCTTCATTTTTTTTTATTTTTTAGAAACATCTTTGCAGACTTTTAATTAATAATTTTTCAATGTCACAACTATTTATTTCAATATTACAATAATTATATCTGTCTAGCTTATAAAATGTCTTATCTACCAAATTTATAAATATATTTAATGAGAGTCTAATACTTAATTAAACTTTGGTTTAATTAAAACTTAAAGATCAGTAATTTTGATGAAAAGTCTGCATAGTTTCGGCCGTATAGTTTATTACGTTTCTGAATTATCCCTATCACATACACGAAAATAGATACATTGATAAACACATAATTCTTTCAATTACTTAATCTAAAATTTGAGATTAAATCTATGATTTTAATAATAAAATTCTACATAATAATTTCATATATTTAGCTAATTGCATTTTCGAGTTACAGTATGAACACGAAATCTAACGAATGGACAAATTTCGTAAACTAATTTATGTAAAAACCACTTACCAAATTTGTAGTATCATTCCTTTCAAATAATTAAATTTTCAGATATACATAATTCTGAAATGATTCAATTAAATTTATTTCAATGCATTTATTTTTTATTATAAATTTATTACGATTTATTAAATAATGTATAAAATATAAATGTATTTATATATTTTATGTATAAATACATTTATATTACATTTTTACATTTACATTTCATTATAAGAATAATATAAATAAAAATATTAACACATATCAAATTTATTATAAACTAGTAGCCTTTAGAAACCAGCTGGTTTCTCGAGATATTGTTTGTATTTAATGTCGGTAAAATTGTTTAGATATAACTTCGTATCCATAATTCCGTCGAATTTTTAGACATTAAGGCATTGTTTTTTTTTCTTACATATGCTTTGTTCTTATGAACAATAAACTTTCCGAGGAGTTCAATCCTATAAAATCATGAAGCTTTGAAGAAAAACTTAAATATGCGGTGCGTCTATTTTTTAAAATTCATTTGTTTTCTAATTCATTATAAGATGAAGTTTAATCATCTTAGAAACTGCACAGAATCCTTTATTGTTTAGCTTCCAACAATATAAGAAAATCAACGAATTCAAATTTGATAAAGCAATCAAAAATGATTTGAATTTCAAGGTAATAATACAATCTATCATAGGAAATTAGTCACAGAAATATTTATTTAATTGCCGAAATTTCGGAAAAATTAGCATGGTTGTTTGGTAACGAAAAAATTAGTTTCATTAAGATTATTTAAAAAAAACTTTCAAGTAATATATATATTTCAAGTATAATTAATTTCTGTGGAATAATATTTAGAAGTTATTTCTGAAGAAAACTTTAAAAAAAATTTAAGCTCCAAGGTGCACATTCCCACTCTCAAAGATGTATATGTACCACATTTGGTAGCTGTAGGCCAAATGGTAGGTCTCCAGTGTGTCAAGATATGCATACATGGTCATCCACATTCAGCTTTTACTATCAGCAGACATTTTATAGAAATGCACGGTTTTGATGTAAATATCACTTATCATCTGTCAGTGTTGCTGCATTTTTAATATATTATACGCCCTCACAAAAACTATAAGTTCAAAATATATTTTTCGGACTTAGATTTAATCTAAAGCTTGGAGGCGAAAATTTTGAAAGATTTGCCTACTTCTTATATAAGAAAAGAAAAGTTGTTATTTTTCAGCTTTGTACATTGATGGAAATTCAGAATTAAATATTAACAAGAATATAAATGATCTTGCGAAAATTTCATGTTATGAAAAGCTCAAGTGAAAGGAAGTTTTGAAAAAGCTGAAAGCAAATCCTTTCAAAGAATAGACTTCAAAATATCATACCTTTCATTTAGATCTAATAAATGGCACATACGGTATTTAAGATTTCTTGACCTTGGCATAAAATTAACAAAAGAAAATTCGTATGTGGTAAACTCTTTGATATAGATCCTGACTTCTCCTCTCAATCGTTTCGGATATTTTGACGCTCTAGTAGTGGAGGAATTACACCAGCTGTTCTGATAGAGCATAGTAAAAAAAAGAAAAAAGAAAAATTACGAGCAGGTTCACAAACAACGCACGTCTTTTCCCATTACTCGACGCGCTAGGAAAACGGGATGGTCTCGATTCCGCGAAACGAACGAGGACATTCATAAAGTACCAACTATTTGAGGAATTTCGATCTGGATATTTTTTCGCTGACACGCTGAAAATTCTTCAGATGCTACGGCATTCAACCTTCGCGTGTCTCAGCAGTGATATCATGGACGATAGTATCAATTAACGATCAACAGTTGCGAGCGCTTACGGTGCTCTCAAGAAAATTGACTGTCAGAGCCACGACTTTTTATTGATCTAATATGACATAAACCGTCAATCACTTTTACGGGATGCATTTGTCACGTTCTGAACAAATAAATCAGTAATTTTTCAAACGGATATACAGAGATGGATAGTAGCAGCACGTTAGCTTAAAAATTAGCAGTACTGAAACAAATATGTTTTTTAAGGTTTCTGTTTGAATTTGTTAACATCGTTTCCTCAAACTTTCTCGGATTTTCTCGAATAAATGCGTTATAGCTTTCAAGCATAAAACTATGGGCATAAGGAAAAGCTTTAAATTTCACGGGTGATCGAATTTTTATGTTTAGAGTTCTCCATAAAGAATTATATGCTTTATAGTATGATGATAATAATCGATATGCCGACAGTGGAGAGCAACGGTTGAAAAATATCCAATTTTAGGATGAATTTAAGCTTGTTATTGAACTTATGGTACGATTCTTAGCGATTAATCTCTCACATGCGGTTTATACATATATAAAATATATATGTATTTTGAAGAACATTTTGTAGATTAACTGGAACCTAAATTTGATATATTGGGTCGTTCGGAAAGTCATTTCGTATTTTTTTGTCAAAATGAAAAGAAATTTTCGTTTAATGAATAAATTATTTATTAAATTATAAAATTGCCATTCTGGTCTAATACCTTTTGCCATATTTTTGGTAGTAACATGATTACACGCTCATAAAAGTTTTGGTCTTTGCTGTAAGAAAAAACTGATCGAGGTGGTTTTTGGCCTCCTCATTTGAAGGAAAAATTTTGCAAATCAGTTCTGGTACTGATGTACTGTTAACACATCTTCTCCACACATATTGGCTAATTTATTTCTGGCTTGAACAGCATTTTTACCTTTTATAGCAAAAAAGAAAAAAATGACGAAAATGCTGTTTATTGCTCTCCATATTTAAAAGGGCACCATCCAAAAACTACTGCGAAGAATCAGCTGCACTTTTTCACACTCAAGCCTTGCTATATCAGCTCTTAAAACATAAAATGATTTTGCGGTTTAAGTATGAAATTGGGTGCGAAAAATGCAATTAAATCCTTTGTCAGGAAAAAACGAAATTACTTTCCGAACAACCTAATAGAATTACTATTGCAGTTCAAAGATCTCATACCAAATTTCATTTATCAAGCCATTGCAATTTTTAATAAAAACTGATAAACACTGAATCTCTAGGAGGATTTCATTTAAAATCTGATAAGAATCTATTCTTCAAATTCTAAAAATAGTGAACCAAATTATATGTACTAAAACTGTTACGTTTGTGAATGACATCATTTATATGTATGCAAAAGTAGAAGGCCGATGCCGAATCCCCCCCCAAGGCAGCTTTAATTTCAAATTTAATATTAATCTGAACTTTTGAGGCTAAACCTGCATGTCTGGTTTTATTTATGCAGGTTTTTATATTATGTATTTATCGTGTTCATTTATATCCAGATATTCGTAAAATTAGATTTTCTGAATAATGAATCTCTAATTGGATATCCTTTGAAAATTGATATAAATCTATAAATTTTGCCCAAAATTTAATCTGTTTAACTCAAAACTGTACTCAGTTATTGTGTTCACCGACATACAGACGAGAGACAAATTACAAAAATGGATTTTTCACATTCAAGGAAGTCTGAAATGTAGATATTCCTTAAAATCTTGATTTCGAATTTCTTGATGATTTCGGGATTTTTTTTTTTTTCGATAGCTTAAAGTGGTTACTTAGCCCTATATATCCAGTAACTTTTAATATTAAATAGACTTACGTTACGTAAGTTCTTTTTCAAAACATTAAATAACCAGTGTATGATGCACATTCCTTGTAATTTTATCAATTGTATGTGAATGTTTAACTAATAATTTAACTCGTACAGTCAGCTAATAACCCACATCTAGCCTATTGGGGCTCATGAAATAATAATAATATCAAATAAAATGTGCAATAAATGATCTGCAACATTCATCACTTTTTTTTGAGTAGTAATTATTAATAATTAATCTTTTATGAAAATTCTCATCTGAATAATATTTTAGAAAATTATTGTCATACTTTTTTTCTTTTGGAACTGTAACATTTAAAGGAAAAAATGAATACTTAATAAAGCATGCCTGTTATGGCAAGACAACAAGAGTCAAAACCAAAACTCATAATCATCCAATAAAAAAACAGAAGGGACAAATGCATTGGATGGAACCAGAGGAACATTGGATGGAAGTAAAAAAAAAAGCAATGAAAACTCTACATTGTAGATCCAGCATCTCTAAACTCAAAGGGGGAAATGATCGTTTTTCCATCAAATCAATCAATTGTGTGCGTAGAACTATTCCATTGGAAACTATGAAACGTTAAGATATGCGTTTTTCTTACTACCTGGTTCATTTCGTTCCATATATTTTTATAGCTTTTTAATTAAAAAAAGGAAGTTCAGAGAGTGTTGCAACTATACAGTTCAAGTTGATAAGCCATCACTGCGGTGGGTTAAAATATTTTGCTTCCCAAGATAGGTCCCTCTTTTGTTTTTAATTAATTCATTTGATTATTGCCAGACATTTTTAAATAAGCAAGCATTTTAATTATTTATACAAATGTAATTTTTTTATTTATATCTTTATATTTGCATATAATAAGACGAATGTGTGTGTTTTAAGTGCGCTGGCATTCTACAGACCAGACCGTTTGACCTAAGAACAACCGAATTCGGTACATACACTTCGGAAGGTAAAAATGTGAAGATTAGAATAATTTTTAGAAATAATCAAAAATTAAATGAAATTTGGGCATTTTTCAGCAATAATTTCAAAAATATTATAGTACAAAAAAGATTTTTACTATATCTTAAAATAAAAAAAAAATATTTTCAATGATATTTGTTATAATTTTTTTTTTCAATTTTTAAAAAGATATTTTAAGCATATTTTTCGACAATATATTTCACAAAAAATAAAAGTAAATTTAAACTTGTACCATCATGTTAAGCTTGCAGAAAAAAAAACTTTTATCAACATATTGCCATTACACTGGCATAAGTTCATAATAAAAGACATAATGCAAGCCAAACACAGAAAGAATTTATTGTTATATTTTAAGAAATTTGTAAGAAATAAAAAAAGTATTAAAAAATTTTTTTAATCAAATACATTAATTCAATTAATTTGATCCCTGTATTATGTTAGGCAGTTATGATTATGTATATATATTTTTAAAACATTCATAAAAAAGCTGTATTTAAACCACTCCGTTTCATAGAAGTTATGCCAATCAACTACAAAGCGCTTAATTTAATTTACAATATTATGACGATATTTTTATTGACGATATTTTTACAATATTATGAGAAATATATTGTAATATTTCTCATATTACACGAGATTTAAAAAAGCTTCACCTTGTCCTGCAGCCAAATATTCACCTGCTTCTCTTTAAGCATATAAAATAAGAAAAGTGATATGCAATGCTTCGACGATTCACTGTCAAAATAAAAATCTTAATCTATAAAGTAAGCTAGTGGGCCGTTGTACTTCAAGGACAAAACAATCTATAGAATGGAAATCCTTGTTTAGCTTCTAACGCTATTAATTTAGTAGCCACGTGGATTATCTTGAACTTATGTTTGTTTATTTCGTAATAAAACTCTTAAATGCATTAAACTCTCCAGTGTAACAAACTCATGGTGCGGATATTAATTTCTTATGGAAATATATATTTAATATAATTAAATCAAAAAAACATATATGATTTAATCAAACCGATAAATAACTGTGATTAAAACGTGAAATTAATAAAATGACAATTTAATTTTTATTACTACTTAATAAAAATTTTCAATTATTTATTCAATCATTTTTAGAAAATAAAATGATGATTCGGTACATCCCAGGAATATGAAAGATGAAAACATTTCTTTTCACTCACTTTCAAAAATTCCTGATTTGGAAAATTTTCAATTTTCATGTTCAGAAAGAAAGAAACTTACAGCATTGCAATTACTCGAATTTGTCCTTGGTATTTCGACAAAAGCATAAGTTGGAAGAAGCATTGCTTGATATTTCCTCGAAAAACTTTTGAAACAAAATGTTGTACCAACATTAAATTTTCCGAAGGCGAAATATAATTAACATCTAAAAATAACAAAGAGCTGATGCCTCGTAACTTGAGAAAACGTGTTTGGAAACTGAATAAGTTATCACAAAAGAAACAGAAATTTTCTAGGTTCGAGAGAAGATTGATTCTCAATCTGTTTCATCTGAACAGGAGGAACACATTGTTTCTTTGAAGAAAGAAATATATAACTATCAAATATTTTGATGAAAATATAGTTTTAAAAATATCAAACGAACAATTTAACAGCAAATTTCAAATATATCAATAGAATTTTAGAAAAAAAAATTCTCGGATTCAAATAAAAAGTTCATCCAAAAAAAATATAGAAAATGCACAAAACCTAATGTTTATAAAATCGTCATTATTTTTTCCAGAAAATGGTTTATGCATTTTTAAGAAATGTAGTTGGTTTATTTAAAACATTGAAAAGATGGATAAAAAAATTCATCCAAATATCAATCTAGTATATTGTTCAATATATTACCATTAGTAACAACTCAGGCTTCTAAATTTTCTGCATTTCAATGAATTTGCGTTTTCTGTTCTGAAGAAATGAATTGGGATTGAAGAATTTTTTTTAATTGGATAGAAAACTGTGAAACGGGTTTTCGTTCGAATTTTTGAGTTCTAAAATTAATAGTTATTACCTATGCGAATACACAACTTTTATTCAGCATTTATGATTAAATATGACACTAATAACAAGAAGAAAATTAAAGAAAAAGCGGAATGCTTAACCATCTGACTGCGTTGTTTCAAATAAGTTCCAATAATCTATACTAATATTATAAATGCGAAAGTTTGGATGAATAGATGGATTAATGTTTGTTACTTTCACGCCAGAACGACTGAAAAGAATTGGATGAAATTTAACCCAGAGATAGATTATATTCAGGAGTAGAGCATAGGTTACTTTTTATTCCAGTTAATTGAGTGGTTAATTTTTTATTAATTACAAACTAACTTTCGCACTAACAAGCTGAGGCCAAATCCTGCCAAAGAAGAGTAAGTCTCCAGTCTTTTTTTCCCCAACAGTAATCAGAATAAGCTTTGGAGAATTTCGACCGATTATTTCAAACAATTCTATTTATTTTTTGTGTTTGATGTATTTAAAATCAAATGTTGTTAATTAATCGATTTTTCGAATTCATTCTGAAGTACTTTTAAATTAAAATAAAACAGAATAAAGGAAATAAAAAAATTTTTAATTTGCATCGCGTTACCCCAACTAGTGTAGGAAAGTCAGACATGTGCGTTACGCCATCTGGCGTTGAAAGTTCGAGCGTGATTGTTGACAACTGTGTTTTCATATAAATTAAAAGTTTAAAAATTATGTGTATAATACTGTTGCAGCTATCTCAATCTCGATCAATAAATAAAATGGATTTGACAGAACTTGATTTGCTGTTATGCTTTATTTTTAGTATACAATGTAAATAAGTTGTTTTTACATTAGTTGTGTGTTTTATTAAATTGTATTTATGTCATATATTTTTCGTATATGATTATACTTTTAAATGTATCGTTTTTAGGTTAGGTTTAATTTTTTTTTACTTGTTATTACTTAATAATTTTTCAAAATGCCCAGAAAACGCAAATCTGATCTTTCTAAGAGAAGTAATAAAGCTCTGGCTATGAATGTTGTTAGAATATCTGTTTGCAATTTTAGTGATCACTTGCGGATTATCAAAACCCCTCCAACTGTAGGATAAATACAAGAATGCTTTATCAGAAGATATGACATTCACAATGACCTAATCATCAACAGACCAAAAAGCGGCCGGACAATCCTTTTATGCCAATGCAAGTTAATAGTATGGGACGACAGAGAATATAGGCGTTAAACCACAGCCTGTAGGACATCAAATTCAAGCAGGCGGTGATGGGCAGAGTTGTCGTTTTGCTCGAAGACGATTTTAGGCAGCCACTGCCGAGTGCTGATCAGACCTTCAGTTCTCATACATACATCAAAATTTTCAAGCGGACGAAGTCGCGGGTAATAGTTAGTTTTCACATAAAGTAAACTGATTCTATATGTTACACGATAATAGTATAATATAATAAAAATATGTTATCGCAAAAAGAAATACTCTAAATGTGCGAAAAACGCGGGATTCAAAAGATGATGGAGTGAATACCAACCCGCGGAAATCGTCGAATATGCAGCAGGAACTTTCTAAAATGTGATTACACTTTATTTGTAATCAGTGAACTTTTTAACTTAAACTTATACATAAAGAAATTTAAATACAAAAAATAATCATAATAAACGAAAAATATAAAATAATCATTATTTCAATTATTTATATATGGCGAAAGTAAAACGCCGATATCCTGGTCTGGGGGTAGCGTGCCTTCCCGTGATTTGGGCTTCCCGGGTAGTTCAGGTATAGTTGTTATCTTCCTTGTGTTCAATCTGTGAAGTGGGTGAAAGAGCCCCCCTGTGAAACGGGGATGTGCAAGTGAGTGTCATCTTTATATGAGCAAGAAGTCAGACTTGTACTCAGGGTTCTTTACCCTTAGAAGCTATTGCATCCCCTTTTCTTGATAAAGAGGGCATGCCAACATCATAATCACTTATTATAATTATACCAAAAAAATTTGAAATTATATGAAAATATGTCAGGCGATCTAAAATTTATGGACAATGTATGTAATATGAACGCGTATAATTTAATTACAAACTGTGTGATGTAGAATACATGCATAAAAAAAATATTTTAGTTCAAAGTTATAAATTAATTCTCAGAAGAATCTCAAAAATAATTGATTTTGTTTTTAGTTAATTAAAGGGGAAAACTATTATTTAAACGAATGCATATCTTATAACTTGAAATAAAATTATTACTGGTCGTTTTATTTTTTTTAATTATTCTTCACTGTTTAAACTATAAATAGTTTTTGCTCTAAAAGTTTAGAGGTTTTAGACGCAATTAACCCATTATCTATTTTTCTGATATACTCTCTATACCTACATGATGGATTAATTAACTCTAACGTCCCTAAACTTTATTGTTCAAGAGATTTTTCAGATGCAGAAACATGAACTATAAGAACGAAGACGAGCTTTAGAAAAGAAGGAGAAATACAGTTATACAATTTATTATGGGCTGTGTTATGAGCAGTCCATGGTTAACTGTGGACTGATCAGACCATTCATCCCATTCAATGAGAGGAATATATATTCTCGCTTTCCGAAATATCATTTAATTACTCCAACAATACGAAATTTATGATGACTTTCAAAATTATTCGGTTATGATCACAAACTCTATATCTGCTACTTATGGATATATTTTATACCTTTTGTTTTTATTTCATAACATTTCTCTTTCCATTTTTGTTGTTTATAGAAATCAAAATATTAATCACCAAACAAGATTTAAAATATAAAAATCAAATTTCAAAATAACAGAGTGTTCAGAAGAAAGTAGAAAAGGATGAACAGATGTTATCAGATTACACAATCAACAAACATAAAATGAAAAAACTACAATTAGTAGGCTTCTTCAGAATATTATATTATGCATCCAAAAATGTGTCGATAAATTAGATATTTTAATAGATCCAGATATATTAAATATGCAAAATCGGCTATTGAAATGGTCTCCTCAAAACTTTTTCGTATACTCTCCAATAAAGATCTTCCAAAAAATTAACCAGACACACACACACACACAAAATTATGGACCTTAAGTAAGACAGAGATTGCCTTGAATAAATTGAAAAACAATAGTTACGAATATAGATCGTTTCCTTGAATTTAAAACATTTTCATGAAATGTATTGTGTAAATAACTATTTTGGGCACCTTTTTCCGACCAATTATAGATCATTTGAAACAGAATCATAATCAAGATCTAATCTGAATTTTAACGATTTTAGTCAGTACGTTATGGGTTATCATATTTACATACAAACGGAAATACAGACTGACGAATTGTCAACCTTTAGCAGATTTCGTTGAAAACTTGATAAGAATCTGCATGTTTAAATATTAAATTTGAGTAGAAATTTTAGTCATTTAGCTTTTTAAGTTTGGAAGATAAAGAGTTCACATGCATTTGAATGGCCATACAGATAGATTTTCTTTAAATAGATTATTAAAAATTTTGCAGAAAGTTACAAATTTGGTTTAAAATTTATATATCATTCATCCGTTTAGTTCAAAACTTTTATCAGTTTTGTATAGAGAGACAGACATAATACCAAAAACGCGTGTTCTGAATTCAGGGTGATCTGATACGTGAAGTTTCGTTAAAATCTCAAATTCAATTTTCTTTTTTACGATTACAATATTTTCTCTATATTTCATAAACTATAAAACGATAAAATCCATCAGAAATTTTTCTTACAAATTTTCTTTTAACAATGAAATGATGCTAGAAATGTATGTTATAAATTTGTTGCATGTTGGTGATAGATGTTTGGAACAAGCAAAATTAATTTACAGTATGGCACTTAAAATGTATCCTTACGCTCTCAAATTTTTAGATGCCTTTACTAAAATATTAGACATGGTATTTATATATGATTTAAAAACTATTAGTTATTCCATAATGCTGTGTAATATTCATACTAGAACCAAAATTACAAATTTAATATACTAAGCTCGCAAATTTTTTGTGGTAAGAGAAAAAAATATTTCTTATAAGTTGTAAAGAAACATTCCCTCAAAATGAAAAGACAACTTGTAGATATCATTGCAAGCAACAGACCATGTGCATTCTCGATTATTTGTTCGTTATTCGTTCGTTCTTTATTTGTTCGTCCACACTGTTACGTCACGAAGAGCGTCAGATATGATTACTTAGTTGTCACGCAACATATTACCATCTTTATTTACCGTTAGCAGTGCGATGAGCACTTTCAAAAAATAGCAATTTTAAGGTATTTAAACATTTTTATTTTCTCTTATATGAAAAACTGAGAAAACATTTTAACCTTCAAAAAATTCGAACTCGAATTTCGGATGAATCTCCAAGTTTTAGACTTCTTTGAATTCAAGAAAAAAAATTGGCATTATTGCCTGCTTTCTTATCTATCTGCGAACACCATCACTCTAAAACGCCTTGAATAGATGGATGTAATTTGGCATATCGACTTTAGACTAAATTTGTTGATTTCTATCATAATTTGAATGAGATCCATCCAATAAAAATCTACCTACCCAACATTTCAAGTGCAAGAGAATTCGATAACAACAAAAGTAAAGAGCTACACAGATCTAAGATGCAGACTTTCATTGAATTTTGAATTAAATTTGTTGAAGTATTGACTGCTTGTTGGCCTGCTTTTTTCCAATAACAGGTAAAAGCAACGCTTTAAATCTTGAAATTCAGAATGGAATTTTGTGACTTCAATAGTACTATTGCTTCAAATTTGGGATTCAATCAGTAAAAAAAAAAAGATGTCCAAAATACATATTCGCATGAGAGATTCGGTTAAGATGTTAGATTCAGGCTAAACATCTATTTTTTGTAACTACTATTATCCAGTGACATGCAAAATATTCGCGAGTTCCACCAAAATCTATGGAAGGGGAAGTTTATGTTTACGTTCTGAACCCTGAAACAAAATATCAATAAAACATTTCCAAATTAAATAAAGAATTTTATAATCTAATTTTGAAATTGAGAACACTGTTCATACTATGAATTTTTTGAATAGTTGTTAAAAAAATTGGAAATGTTTTATGCATATGACCTTATGTTACAAAAAAACATGTAATTTTTGTTAACCTACTTATGCTGCATAACTCGTAATTTCTTAGACGCAGTATCAAAATGTATGGAAAATTTCTCTGTATCAATAGTTTCGTCACTTTTCAAAAGTACCATGTATACCACATCAATTGCACATTACCTACAGTCACCATTATTCGCTTCAGACGAAAGATTAATTTCAGGTATAGTTATTTTTATCGACGTCTAATAGTCAAATAGATCGGCAATAATTATAGTATAAATTGTAATTTTCCTCATACGCCGTGTTTTTGCTTAAAAATGAAGAACTTCTATCATGAATGAACAAAGATATGCAAATTTTCAGCTGATTTTTTCAAGCTTTCGCTTCAGCTGCTTTTTTATATTCCCCACGTCCGAGCAGCAGGAAACGGTCGAATAATACGCATCATTTGTCCTGCTATATATCTAATGGCTTGGCTATAGCACAGTAGTGTCCAACTTCGTTGTCGTCATGCTAATATTAAAACTCAATGTGCTTAATTTACACATTTAATTTATATAATTGCCAAAGAGGAATTTTTTGAGACCATGGTGAGGTCTTTTATTGCATCATCCGTTAATGTTTTGTTAAAATGTGTTGATTGTCTGTATTTCGATGCGATCTGGTTTGAATTCATTAGGAAAATAATCACATTTGGCTTACATCCATGCATTATATAAACGCTACTGTCTAGCACTTTTTAGAATCCCTGATTGCACTCAGAGATATTTATCTAACAATAGAATCGATAGCATTTTCTCTACTTGAAAGTGTTTGTAATATGCAAACGCCTTGATTCCGAAAACTGACAACTCATTTACAACAATCTAATACTTTTCTCAGGCTTTCTTCAAGTTTCTGGAAAGCTTTGAAATTGAAGAAATTTTTATAGCTAATACATTTAAATAAATAACTAAATCAATGTGTAGAATGTGTGTGTGTGTGCGAATTTTTGAGATAAATTGAATAAAAAAAATAAAGTCATTACAGTTTTGTTTTTATATTAATTTAATGGCTTTAAAATAAAAATAAATGTTAGATATATATCCCTTTCTTATGTTAAACATTTCAGAGCCAATCTGTGACCCCCTTTTTTATTCATAGAGAAATACAATCGATAATTGTTTTCAGAACCTAGAAATCAAAATGGTGGCATTGTTAATAATCATTTGCTTTATAAGCCTAATTGGGCAGTAGAAGGTCATGGTTAAAAGGCATTAAAAACATATTTTTTTATATCCATGTTCTCTAGCAAAAAAAGAAAGGGTAATAATTATTGTATCAGAATCAAGTCCTGCTTTGAACCTTGAAATTTACAAATACGGTTCCTTGCTTGGTTAATCAGGCGTGTTACTCAAAATACAACAAATCCTACATCTATGAAACCCCAGCATTTAAAAGCTGCAAAAACAATTGTCCTTTCTAGAATATCGTTCTTGACAAGGGTAAATGTCGAGTAAATGCATATATAAACTTTGTTTGTAAAAATAAATACATTATTTTTTACTGATCATCCGATAATAAAGAAAAGATTTCAAATTAAGTAGATAATTCCTTCAGATGTTTATATGCTTTTGCTATTAAAGTTCTTGCACTATACAAAGAAACATCTATTCACTCACATTAATTTGTAAAGGATTTAACTGCTGATTCAATACTCTTTTGTTAGAGAAAGTTACAAGACTCCTTTTAATTTAAAAAAAGTCGTGCTATGCCGTTATTTTCATACATGTACAAGAGTTTAAATTCATGATTAATTTTCAATATTTCATTTCAAATATGTTTTGCTTATAATTTATTTTTTAATTATTTATTTACTCGATTTTTTTTTCGTAAAAAAACGATACAAAATTTACTATATTCTGTTTGTTATAGATACTAAAATCTGACACAAAACATTTATTTTTCATTTTCATTTTTCCTACTATCAAAAACAAAAAACAAAAAATACTGTACTTTTTTCTATATTAAGCAGTTTAATTTCAAAATAATATGATACAAAAATAAATATTTTCACACTCCTTTAAAATTCATCCCGACTAAGGCTTACGCGAAGAAATCTTTTTTTAATAAAACCGAAAACTAGGAAGTACAAGAAAAATCAATAGTAATTTTTATTTTTATCTGCATCGCTTTCTTGCTGCGATAAACATGTTTACAGTCTCACAAAGAATATTTATGAAACGAAATATCTTTCAAGGTAAAAAATAAGAAATAAATACGATGAAATGGTCTTTTGACCTTTCTAAGAATAGAAATTTTCAAAAATCTTGAATTCTAAGGCAGATGAAATACGATGTAGAAATACAATTTTAATTCATATAAAACTGTTTACCATTATTTGGAAGCAATATATTGAAGCATGATCCAAATAATCAATAATATAATCGTAATTGCGGCTGTAGGTCATATAACATTAGTATGAATCTCGATGCTAAAAGACATCCTTTGTAGTTTTTTATGGATAATGTAGAATACGTATAATGTATAAGTAGATAAAAAACTATAAAATAGCTCAATAAATAAAAAAAATAAACAGAAATCTTAATTAAAATAGAAATACAGTATTATCAAGAATGTTTTTTTTTTCAAAGTTGCGATATTGTTGAATAAAATGTACATTCAAAAAAATCTTCGAAATCAATTCGAATTGTTCTGGGATGCGAAATCAACATTTTCTCGAATCAAAATATTCCAATTATGTTTCTATTTATCATTATACTCTCATTTAAGTAAAAGAAATAAAATCCTAATGTTTCCATTTAAAAGATAAAACTCAAATACAAATGCAGAACAGATTGCAATGAGGAAATTTTCTTTAAAGTTGTTGATGAAGAGTATAATAATAAGAACAAAATAAAAAGAAACCACATAACTTCCATTGAAGGAATTCTTTTTTCTTTGATCACTAGAGTGTTTAAAAATTAAAAATGGCTAGCTAATTTCAATTAATCAACCTGAATTACTAAATTAACATGCAAAAGTAATAATGCTAAATTATTTTGTGTTCTATTTTGTAATAAATATACTTCTGTTTCGCATCATAAAAATATTTATATTTTTTTTTGTCTTTTGTAATATTTATATCACTAATGTACGTAAATCATTGTTCATTTGTTACAAGTTTTTTTTTTTTTTTACTTTAAAAAAAATTTTTATTGAAAAAGGAAATGAACATTAATAAAATTGTAACTGAATTAAGAACTCATTTTATGAAAGAGAAATTTTACCAATAACCATTTAGCTAAAAGCTGAGGGTTTTTTTGTTGTTAATAAAACATAAGTTATTCTTTATAAATTATTTCAGATTTGTTTTCTTCTGCGTATCCTCCTAATTATTTGACTGAATTTAAATTTTTGAAAATTACTTTGATTTTGTTACTTATTATCTACAATTACTCTCTTAATATTCTATTTTAAAATTCTATTAATAAAAAATGATTATTTAGCCTCCAAGTTAAAAGTTTTTTACTGATTTACCACGCACATTTACAGATGTTATCGACATCGTCCCAAAATAACATTATATTTGTGCATAGTGATATGTTTTTATGAAATAGTTGATTACCTTTTTAAAATAACTTCAAATAAATAAAGCTTACTTCGGTTTCAGCATCAGCTGTACGTTCGTAAGAATGAATTCCTGCATACAAGCATTTTAATTTAAAACTTTAAGTAATAGCATAATAAATAACAAGATACACTTCAGATTTATCTCCCAAGAGAACGAATATGACGTCTGCAGTCTTATCAGATTTGCTTCCCCGGATGTCTCCGCACTTTTAAAAAAAATCCTTATCATTTCTTTTTGGGCTAAATAGGGAACCAAAAACAGCTTAAGAGCTACTGAAATGAGCCTTTTTTATTTTCGATTGTCTTAAAATAATACTAGGGAACAACAGAAATCTTGGTAACACCCTTCTTAATCCAGTGGGAAAAAGTTAAAATGGAAATTTCTTCAGAAGCTAAGGTTTTTTTAAAAAAAAAAAACTAACTTTTCGATAATGTAACTCATTTGAACTATCTACGAATTAGAATAAACTGTTACTTCTAAAATACAGAACGGTTTTTCTAGGATATGGAACTAATTTTCTATCATTCTCATTATTGTTGTTGCTCTCAGCAGGCAGTAACTTACATCAGTTATGCTAAAAATGAGATGGACTCTCAACATGATGATTCTAATAATTTCTGATTATTTTATTAAGGTGAAAGAGATTTTATTAAACGTATTGTGTAAGCGATAACAGCATTCTCAATTAGCTAGAGCAATTCCAAATTATAAATACCTTATATCTTCTAAAAAAATAGTTCCATATTTTAATAGCAATAATTTATTATAGTTAGTAGATAACTGAAATGAACATTATTATCGAAAAATTAGTTTCTTTTAAAAATTTAGTGTTTGAAGAAGTCTTAATTGTAACTTTTATTATACCAGCGGGTGACCGAGCTCCGCTCGGAGAAAACAGGTATCGAAGCTAACTCGAAGATTTAAATTTTCAATTGTGATTTATCAAAACAATAAATGCCATAAGAAAATTTGTGAAACCATTGGTGAAAAGATAACCGGTTAAAGTGCACCATTGTAAACTATTCTAAACAAAGTTAGAGTTTGGAAAGGGAACTATTCTATACAAAGGTAAAGTAAAGGTAAAGATTGAAGTGTGTTGAAGTTCAATATTTTTGACAAATTTATTTAGAATAACCAAACATATATACATACATAAGAAACATATTATAAACCTATAACAGCATAAACATAAAACTTTATTAGTTCGACATATTGGCTATAGATGGCAGCACGTTACCACATGAAAATTTAAGTAGCCATTATGGCGAACTAATAAAGTTTGAAAATATCCTATCTGTAACTCCGAACTGCTCGACCGTAGCGCTTCAAAACCGGCGCCAATCGATTCCTCGAGGCCCAAAACCCCAGACCACCAAGTTTACCGGAGTTTATTAATTCTGGGACGATTTTCGACTTGGCAACCATTCCTCGTATTATAGTATAAGATATGAGTATAATCTCCTTAAAATGAACAAAGTGAATGAATTAGTTTGAATGAAAAATAATATATATATATATATAATCGAAAATGCTTCATTTATACTTCTTAAACTCTTCCTGGATTTCTCTCACTTGAATTTTTTATATGTTAATATTCCATTGCTCCTTTTTATTCATTTATTTACTAACCACTTAGGACCATCTGTTTCGTCAAAAATATAGATTATATCTAATTTCAAATAAATCTTACTTTAATATTCATGATTTCCCCAGCAAAGTATTAGAAGAATCAAATGCTATAGTAATTGAAAATGAGCTAATTTAACAAATTTATACCTTATCTACCTGTTGTATGCAACATCAGTTGCTGATGAAGTCGATTCCCACCATACCAATCTGCATCTAAAAAAAACTTAATATTCTAAGTGATCAATTTTCAAATACATGTAATCTTTTGAGATTCTTGTGATGTTTCTTATTCTTGTTGAGTAAATAATTAGCAGAATCTTTCTTTCTTAACTTTCAGTAGATATAAATTCACTTGATTACATGTTTGATGAAAAAACAATTATTTGACAGGAATTAATTTAACAATTCTCTTATTTGAGAAACAACAATTTGAATTTACATAATACAATAAAATTTATTGGCAAAAGTTATATAAAAAATACTTTTAAAAAAGTGCAGGGAAATTAAATTCACATCATTAAAAAGGCAATTTTTTAAATTTTAAAATGGCATAAAAATCAGTTTAGTACAATAATATTTTCGGGAAATACAGTGGGTAAACGACAAAACCTCACTTAAATTTTAATTAAATAAAATTTCAAAAAAATTACTTGAATATGTATATTTTTTCCGTCCAAAGTATATTTGAGAGAAAATTGAAAGTTTTAAGTCAAACTTCTTTAGTCTTCTTTAGAATGTCAACATACCCATACGTACACTTTCTTTATTAATAGTAGAGATTTGGCCAAGATCTCGTTATTCTTTCCTTAATAGAGTAGAGAATTATACATTCGATTTCCACAGCGTATCAGATAGCATTTAGAAAATCGGTACACTAAAAGAGATTTTCATTTAATAGAAATCTAGTAAGATAGCTCACGGCTCTAGTAATATTCTACACATGAAGTCGAACCAAGAACTTTATGTTTAAGGATTATGAATGAAAATAGTGAATACAATGCGACTTAAAAGCTGGGTCTTTAATTAGAGCATTTAAAATACACAATTCTCTAGGACATATAAGTCTTTTTCTTAACAAAAAAAGCCAAATTCTACAGTAAGTGTTCAAAATATTGCCAATAACCAAATAAGAACATGGAAGACGATATTTATACGATTTGAGACGGATCAAATACAGCAAATCAAACACAGAGTTATATTTTAGGAAATAACTTCTGAAAAATGATAAACATTAAAACTAAATTGGAATTGAAAGTTGTGTTTATTTCAAGCTAAAAAATTCAAAGTGTTTTCTAGGTTAACAAAAACTCTAATTTAAATTAAAACTATAAAAAAAACTCTCTAAACTTTAAACTAAATTTTCTCTAACAAGTAAAAAATTTAGGACTCAAATAAAAATATATATTATTTATGTCATAGAACTGTTATGTATTCTTTTTTCATAGTTTTCGATAGAAGTTCTAATCTGCATTTTGCTCCTTTCTTACTGCCAAGAACAATTTTGTAAAACGAAACTTGCGTTTCAAAAGAAAATGTCAATGAAGTCAATATTAAATGCCAATGAGCTGGATCATTTGTACCAATTCATTGTATGTCATAACAATATTTACAAATATGCCAATAAATATACCATATTATCTCTCTACAGTTAAATAATCTACAGTGATTAAGAGGAATACATATGAAAAAAACTTTTTCCATTTCAGATAGTAATAAAAGAAAATTCCTTTTGTGGCCTATTTATATAATATATATATATATATTTATTATTTTATCTTCGGGTATCTGATGTATTGTATATGTTATATAGTATTCCAAAAGTCTCTTCTACTTATCATACTACATAAAAAAATAAGGTAGCAAAGAAAAACAAAACGCATGTTGTCAATGTTACAAGCTGGTTGTTCTGGAATTGCTTGTTGTAAAAACATTTTTAAAAATAAAGTTTTCACTGTTCCATAAAATTAGAAAAAAAAATCGTTTCCTTAACTGAAATATATTTTTTTCTAAATTTAGGGGAATAAAATAATAATCTGAATGAATATGTTAAAATATAAAAATAATTGCATTTATGAATCATAATGACATTTGTGCAAAAGTCCAGAGATCGCTTGCGTGGACGAGCTAATTTGGGGACAAAATTTCTATGCTTGAAGTAACTGAACCCTCAAATTAACTCCAAACTTATGTAATTATTACAGCAGGTTCTGTGAAGCGTATTAAATGTCAAAAGTGACGAAGTATGACTGGTCAAACATTTTCAAAGATCAACTATTTGGAAAGAAATTCTGAAAGATTTTCACCCAACAGGGAAACTGGTCAACGACCCATCACAAATTCTGTTTTCCCACCCCCTTTTGCCGATCGATCCATTAATTCTTGGCTCGGTTTCAACCGAACTATTGTGCGCCAAGCCCTGATGCATCGGTTCACATATCACAACAGGCATGCTGCCAAATTATGGAACTTATCCAAAGCGGACAACATTTTGGCGTCTTTGAAATAAGAACATGTCTGGACTTTAGTTGTTCAGCCAAGCATATCTAATATATAATAAAACTGATTTCATTTGCATCGTATTTATCAGGAATGATCAATCGTGTTTGATGGGAAATGTTATTTGTGTCCCAAATTTTATCAACAATGAAAAAAGTTTCTCGTAAAAGTGAAATAAAAATAACATTAATAAAACAGCAGCAAATTGTTCGCAAATAATTTAATAATGCAAGTAAAATTATTGTCCCATTTCTGCATTAACATTTAAATAAAGTTTATCACATAAATTTAGTAAATATATATCTTTACATTTTTTATTCAAATTCAAAATTCTTTTAATTGAACATTCCTTTACGTAAATTATCGTCATCCTTGTGTGTAAGAAAATGTGTATCTGATGCATAAAAAAGGAGATATAAAATAAAGCTTTATACTTATTGTCATATAATAAAAAAAGTACAGAACATAAAAAGTAATAATGAAGTATAATGAAATATAGCATGTGCCCGTCAATCGGTTAAGAAGTTTAGTCTAAATAACATAAAGAGGAATATAAGGTAATGGATTCGTGTCTAGATGTTCTCCTAATGAAAGAAGTTTAACAGTTCCTATTTTAACAACGAATTGCTAGCTGCAATTGAACTTTTTACCAGATTTCCGCCAAGCGACATGGAATTGTGGAACATTTTCTTTGTAAATATTGCAGAATGTCAACCCCTACCTTATATGTTGGGGATTAGGCAAACTTCTATTTCAGATGTTTCTTAAGTTTTTCAAGGCCGTTGACCAACAGAAGCCGTCATTCTTTCAATTTAGATCGCGTCCTTGACTGATGAAATTGCCATATTACGCTAGTCAAAAAAGGATCAAAATAACTACGGTAATGGAAAGTATTATTATATTATTATGTTTCTATTACTTCGTTGTTTTGATTTTTAAGGCGAGCATCAGATTAACGCTCATTATTATATTTTAGTTTTGCCACTGCGTTGTTCCACTGTCACATTCCCTTTCATTAAACAAATTTTTTTGCAGACATTTCTTTTCTAGTGTATAATTATAAATAGAGTGCTTAAGATTAAAATGATTCTACTCAACCTATGCAGAATTTGTTCTTATGGGTACTATAAATTTAGATTATATAGATTAAAAAAAATAAATCCTCCAAATTCTGTAAGATTATAGTTCGATTATTTCTACCAAGATGAAGCTCTCCAGGGAAATTTTTTAAAATATATTAAATAAATTTTAAAAAATTTTAAATGCCAATAATCAGTACTGGAAAATCACATCTCACCATGCCTGTATAGATGAAAGACGAAGTTTTAATGCTTTTAGTTATTTCGCCAGAACAGCAGCAGTAATTTAGTTGTGTTGTGAGAATATCGATGTCTGGAGGACTTGTATATAAGGTATATGTAGAAGATGTTTTCAAAAAGATATTTAAATCCGAACCAGCGAGGATATTGTATGTGCTGTTTAGTAAAATAATAAAAGCAGATTTCAACTGAAATCGCGAAAGAAAACATTAATAATGACTGATGATGTTTTTTTGTGCGTGTGTGTATTAAAACTGCATGAATTGTATATCTCTTTCTCCAAAATACGAAAGTTTTAAGCGATATTTTTAAACTGATACCCAATGAGGCCCACCTTAAGCAAAAGATATAACCTCAAGCAATTAACATAAGATATTGTATGGCATCTCAAGATGTTGATCGATATATTAACGGCATACAATGTCATAAATATATCGTAATAAAATAGCGGAATTAAGTTTGTGCATTAATTTTTCTTGTTCAATTTTAGTAAGAATAGTGATTGAAGGTACATGAATTTTAAAATTTTTTAGTCAGAAAAAACATAATTCACTTTAGAAAGAATAATTACATCCAAAATTGCTCCAATTTGCACATTTTAATGTTGCGCAAACTTCTATTTCAGTTTCAATGTGTTATATGTTGAATAACTTATTCATACTAAAAAAGAAATTGTGTTATGTGATTGGGTTTTTTTTGTTGTTGTTATTTTGTTTCTGGCTTCATTTTTTATCCTTTATATACTCGAATCTTCAACCTCTTGAAACGTGATGCCCATTATTGTGAATATCTTTTAAACAGCAAATCATTCATGCTTACAATAAAAAGTGTGTTAAAACAGTTCTGTCTTCATACAGCATTGTACAACATCCCATATTTGCCGACAACAGAACGAATTGTTTCGTAATCTCTTCGATGACATCCGAATGATGTCACGCAGTTTTCGAGATGCTTACTATTTTTGCTCCCAGGACTTGAATCCCTATTACTTCTGCTTTTGTTGTTATCTAACAGATCCTGTATTTAGAAGAAGCATATTTACTCTACATGAACTGAAAGAAAGCATAACATACCATGTTGATGCAATTCCTTGAGAATTACTTCACTCCATTTACAGTGGTTGACATAAATGGAAAATTCTTTGAATAAATGATATAAGTATACTTTTATAATTTAAAGATTTTTTTTGTTATCTTTACGCGTTTCATTTCCGCCAAAGTAGTTGAAATTTGAATAGTTGTTTTTTATAGATTTCATTTAGGTCAGACTGACATGTACCTATGTAGGAGCTTGAACGAAGGATGGCATCCGAAGAGGTCTTCCATAGAGCAGAATAGGATCCTTTTAAATATAACTATTCTGTAAAGTTAATATATCATAACCTGCCAAATATGAAAATCAAATTTCTTTCCTTTCCGCTAAAACTCTACTTTATCTGTATACACGTAGGTGGTTCAAAAAGTTTTTAGACTCGCATAGAAAAATACGAGTTAAAAATTTACTTTCATCGCCCATTAGTAGTTTCAACCCTCAATACTCTATGGTAGATCGTAGCCCATGACAACATCAACCGGAGAATTTCTACGGGGTGTCTCTTCTTTTGAAGGCGCTTTTCTCGCATTACAACAATGGAATTGAACACAGAAGCTAGTCACGCCATGAATTTTTATTTCTTAAAAAGGTTTGACTGCTGCAGAGTGTTTTTAAAGTCTTTCTTCCACCTTTCCGGACATTCCTCCTTTACGTGGCACGGTATTCAACTGGTTCAACTAATTTGAGCATGGGAAAAGATCCTTAGAAGACGACCCGAGAAGAGGAAGTCCGAGTACTTCGATAACGAAGGAAAATGTTGAGTGCGGTCCCTGGTGAGAGATAACCTAAGAATTACACATCAGGATATAGCTAGTATCCTAAAGATCAGTTTTGTGAGCTTCAATGCTATATTGCATCATAAACTTTTGTTGCGAAAGCGTTGCTCAAAATGGATCCCTCACAAACTGAGTGAAGCCCCAAGAAATGCTCGCGTGGAATGGTACCATATGATGAAAATTAAATTCAACGATGGCAAAGGCAGAGGTGTTGGGTACATAGCTACAGGTGACAAAACGTGGAAATTACAAGTTTGAGCCAGAAACAAAGAGCCAGTCAATGATCTGGTGTTTTCCAGATGAACCCCCACCCAACCAAGGTCAGACGCACAAGAAGTGTTGGAAATCTAATGGTGGCAACAGTTTTTTCGTACTCGGGACATATTGCCACCATAGAGCTGGAAGTTACAGCAGAATGGTATGTGACCAAGTGTTTGACAGAAATGCTGGAACAGTGGGTAAAAAAAGACCCAAACGCGGAACAAGTAGGATGATCCTGCACCACGACAATGCGTCGGCTCATTCTGCAAAGAAAATAAAGGACGATCTTAAAGCAGAAAATATCGTAATTCTACCACATCCTCCATATTTACCAATCTTGCACTCTGTGACTTTTTTCTGTTCCCCAAAATTAAAAATAAAATGCGGGGAAGCAGATTTTGCAGTGCAGAAGAAGACACCACAGAATATCAAAAGCAGATGGACCAGTTAAGTAAGAATGATTAGTCCTCATCATTTAAAGACTGGTTTACCCGAGTGACAAATGCATTGCAACCAATGGGTTGTATTTCGAAAAATTGTAAACAAATTTTGTAAATAAAATTACTTTTTATAGTGAAGTCTAAAAACTTTTTGAACCACCCTTGGTTTATTTGAATCGTTTAAAAGTTAACAACAAACAATTTGTCAAATCCATTAATAATTTACTTTAATTAGCTATTACTTAAATTTTAAAATATTACCCACTTATTAGACATTTCTGTCATTTTACATATTTCAATTGTAACAATATATTATCAGAATTAAAATCTCTCTACGTACGGCGATACAATTTCAAGGTTCTTCTCATTTATATTTTGACATTAATTGTGTCTCTATTTCATTGTTACAAATAATAACGCTGCATCGCAAAGCAATGTAGTCCATCATTTAGCGAATTCTTACATTCTACAGTGAGTGTCTTCTTCGCTTTAGGATCCTATAACGTATTACATTTCAATACTTAGAGGTATCCCAATACGTGGAAATGATCATATTGAATAAAAATTCTAGATTTACCTCCTTTTAATTTCTTTGCCTGATTTCATTATGCATCGTTTGCAACTTATGGTCAGAAACTATGTTACCTTATGCTAAACAAGAGACAGGTAACCTATATGGACATCTATTGAAATCTTTTTGATTTTTCTTCTACTCTTCTTTATAAAATTAGTTTTATATTTTTGGCAAGACATGCGTAAACCATAATCAGAAAAAAAATTAAGCAATTTTAAATTTTCAAAAATTATTTAATGATACTAATTTAATTGCAATTTCTATTTTTCTCACACTTTTGTATCTAAAAATAAAATCGCAATAATAATACTAAGTTATATTCAAATAAGAAGCGTTTAATATTTTCATCTGACTAATTAATAACATGCATGAACATACTTGTCCATTAGGGCGATGGTAATAAAAGTCAACAATTTTTGATTTTAATATTTATAAAATTTCATCCAAACAGATAGATTCGTTTTTGAGTTAACATGCTCATGATACAGTAAGACAATCACACAAACAATATGATTCTGTAAATAGAAAAAATTCATAAAATCTAAATAGTTTAAATAAAATATAACAATATCATGAAAAATTTTAAAAAACTTGCATTTCCTTACAACAATGGTCGGGAACAAAAATCATCTTTTAATTTTTGGTTAAAACATTCTTATTATTATACTTATATAAAACCAATTCGAAATAATTTAAATGGTTAAATTAAATTTTGTTTCGCGTCTTAAATTCTGTCTAGTTATAACTGTTAAATCAGATTGGGAGTAGTATTTATTTCATGAAAAAAATTTGAAATAAATCAAAACCTTACCACTATTGAATTGAATTCTTTGTAATTTTAATTTCATACTGAATAAAATATTGTATCAAGGAATCGTCAACAGTTTTTTTTATTGAAAAACAAGAAATTTGTAAAAAAAAGGAAGGGGGATAAATCAACTCAACGTTAATAAAACAAACCAACAGCTCATAATTTTCAATCTGCTACATCACTATGATATGAATTTTTGACACAAATATGGCGAAACATACTATTAGAATAAAGTGATTTAACTTGAACATACACGTCATATGAATTTATAAAGCAAAATTATATATACACAATACATTAATTATATACGTATAAATATATTATAGACCAAGAATAAAACAGAAAAAACTCCTTACTTAATTGCTTGACGAATCGCACGACTTCTGGAAACACAGTTATGTAAAAAGCAAGACTCCAAACTCGGCCGAGTAAATATAAACATCAGATAAAATTCACGTGCGTTTTCGAAACACGCATAATAATTGCGTCGGCAGAAACTTCATTTGAATCGAAAATAACTCACCTAGTAACTTCTGTTTGCCAAGGAAGCCTTTACCTTGGAAATGCGGTGTTAAAATTCTTTGAAAACATAAACTTTTTTTCTCGGGCAATTTATTGCGCGCTTCTAAATTGAACGTAACTTCTTCTTTCAACACAGAAAAAAGTAGAATGTTTTCCCCAAGTTTTTCGCCAACCGCCTGTTGCCGCCGATCTTTTTTTTTTTTTTTTCTCGATCCAGTGACGTTGGCGAAAGCCGACCATTGGACGAGCGATACGATGACGTTACCCTGTCAAAAGAATAATTTCCTATCCCCGTTTCATTTCCGACAAATACCTCTCACTGACAGAAAATTAGAAATACAATTCCTTTGATTTAAACGGAAAAGTATCTTTGCTTGCGGGATAAAAGAAAAACAATCGTAGAATACAATCTGTGCTAAGCTCAATAAAATGAGGAACGTAATAAATTAATGTGAACTCTGTGAGCAAATTAACAAAATCACTACTAATAATAGAAAAGGATGTGCGTCTGAATGTACGTAAATACAGACACACTTTTGTGTTCCTCTGTACGTGTTAGCTTTCCACGGCCAGAAGAATCAATTGGAAACTACCAAATTAGCTCAAACATTTCGAAAGGTAAAAATGTATATTTTGAGAAGTTTTTTTTTTTTTTCTGAAATTTTAACTATAGCTTGCTGATTAAAATTATGAGTGATCTTGCCGTTTTTCAGGGATACTTTTCAAAAAATATTGGAGTGCAAAAATAATTCTTATATAACTATAAAATGCAAAAGGAAATTTCTTTTTAATAATATTAAAATAGTTGTCTTGTTTTTTTTTAATGAGAACTTTTAAAAAAATTTCTTGTTACAATAAAAATCAAGCTGATTTTATTGTTTCATCAAATATTCAATCGCTTTTTTATCATTGAAAGCTGAAGGTGGAAAAATTATATTTCTTATATGAGCAATAAATTTGAGGCGTAAACAGGTGAGGTTAACCATTGTAAAAGTTAATGTGCATTTAAAAGATAGATAATCAAGTTCATTTATTTCTTATGGGTACAATAATATTATGGAATATGACCCTATTAGGGAGGCTGATGCTCACAATAAAAAAAAACAGGTGTAAGGCTATTAAAGCAACACAGCTTTCATATTTGCTACAATCTGGTGCTTAAAAATATTTTTTGAAGAAAGAGTGAGCTTTATGCATGGCTTTCATTTTCAGTTATTCATCATTTTAAATTTAATAAATTATGTACAAAATGTTTTTGCTGTACAAACCTCTCCTTAAAGAATTATCATAATATATTTACTGGCTGAAGAATATCTATAAAGCAAGAGACAGATTTTATAACCCTAAGCAGTGTATATTATGAGGCCTATCTTTTAAATAAACTGGAATATTAAATTTCAAATTCGTCACTAGGCTCATTTTACAAATCAGATATGTTAGACTTACTATATAGATATGTAAATATATACCATATAGTATGTTAGAACCACCTAATTTGTTCAAATTATTCTTTAGATAGTAGGTGCTGATTTTAAAAAATTTCAATATTAATACGTCGCTATATTTGGATATAGTTCTACATTAGATTTTTTTAAACTCAAAAATAAATTTTTCAGATTTAATTATTTTCTCAAGGCATTACGAAAAATAACAATTATATAAAATTTTAGAGTTTTTCTTCAAAGCCTAAGAACATACTAATGGACAAATGTTATTTTTACATTTGTGCATTAGTATTTTTTCCTAATTTAATAAATTTTAAAAAAAAATTATATTTTATAGTTTTCATCATATATTTCTAGAATACACGTATTTTATACATTCGCTTTGTAGCAATATTAAACACATTTAAAATCATTGCATAATTAAAAACAAATTTCAATAATAAAACTTTTAAAAATAATAATGAATTATTCAAAACTATAACATCATCTTGCTATGCTGTTTTAGATTAGAAGTTGAACTCTTTTTAAAAAATCTGAGAATAAAATAATGAAATTGGTCATAAAAATAATTTTAGAAAGAAATGAAAAAAAAAAAATGAGAATTATTTTTGCTTTGCAGAGGTGATTTCGTTGTAATACCTTGGTATAGTTAGACGCAGTTAAAAAATAGATTTTTTAAACTTCAAAATTCACTTCCGAAATTTAATTATTTCGGAAAGACATTACGAAAAATAACAGATAACATTTTTGCCAGAACTGCACCAAACCCTAGTACATCCGATTTTTGGAATGAACTGGATATACAGAAGTATATATTAGGGTTCCCAAAAGTTTATTTTCCATTCGTTTTTATAGAGGCTTGTGACTGGCGATGAAACGTAGATTTTATATGAAACTTTGCACTTGGTGTAAGGACAATACGCCTTCAACAGTCGCAAAGCCAGTACTACATCCCCCAAAAATACTTTTGTCCATTTGGTGGGATTGGAAATGCATAATTTTTTACGAGCTCTTTCCTCAAGGTGAAATAATAAATTCTACGAACTATTGTCATCAACTGGATCCATTGAAAGCTGACATAAAAAAACAACCAAAATTAATAAACAGACGAAGTATTGTTTTTCACCAAGACAAAACGGGACACCATGTTGCATGTCATAAAAGAAGAGCTCTTACAGTTTGATTGGAATCGTTTACCGCATTCTCTCCAGGTCTCATTCCATCTGATAATTGCTTATTTTTGTACTTTTCGAGATAAGAACTTAAAATCCATCAGTGAAAATAAAGAGCATGTCGAGGATTATTTCTTTGTCCAAGTCACAATAATTTGGGAAAAAATACATAATGAGTCTTCCTGAGAAATGGAAGAAGATAACAGAACAAAGAGTTCTAATATATAACAAATAAATAATATCTTAAACAGTAAATATGACATATTCATTTCATATTAGAAATAGGAAAAGTAATTGTAAATCGTTGAACCTCGTCATTCTAATATAATGTAAATGTTTCCTCATTTACTAATAGAAACTCTTTCATTTGCATCGCTTTCAGATCCTATATACTTAATAAGAGATCTTTGACACACAAAACTAATTTAATCGTAAATTATTTTTACCCTTTTCAGTGCTATCATTCATCGAAATTGTTTAGTTTTAAGAATTTAAACGGATCCCAATCACTTACACTTGTAAAAAATTTTAATTACAAAAACATGCTTCTGTACAAAAAATGACATTTTTTTTTTCATTTTCACATCTAAAGGAAAAGTGTTATAATCGTCAAAAATTCGAATTAGAGTTTTGGATTAGCATTCGCATTTCAGATCTCGAAAGAATTGCTTTTTGGAATTATGTCTCTATGTCTATCGATCTTTTTGTGTACGAATACAATACCTTAAAATAGCTTTAAGATAGATAGATAAATTTGCATTGATAGATTTGCATATGATCTAAATATCAAATTCACTGATTTCTTCAAAATTTGTGGACAGTAAATCTGTCCATTTGATTGTTCTAAATTAAGTCAGCGTGATTGCAAAGGGTTAGATAGATAAAATTCATATGAAGTTTTAAAATAGCAATTTTTAAAACAAATTCATCAAGGGGTTGACCGACTGTAATTTTGCGTGCATGTATACTTAATACCTCAAAAATGCAATTATTTAGGTATATGAAATTAGGTAAACCAATTTAAAATCAAAAGCGAAGATTTGTAAAAAAAATTGTGTTAAATACATCAAGGGATTGTTTATATACTATTTTCACATTCATGTAAGCAAACTAATTCAAAACTGTAACTTAGAATAAATAAAATTTGGTATATGATCTTATTACCAATATCCTAGCCCTGTGTCAAATTTTGTTTTTAATAGGGTGAAAAAAGCGCCCGAAATTCGTTTTTCTTTGCTTTGTTTCCAATTTTAAAACTATCTTTTGCCAGTTATAAAACTATAAATATGAGCACACGCCAAATTTAATTAAATTGCCTAAACCCTGCAATTTCACATCGGGGAACAGAGAATAAAATCGCTGTTAAAGAGTTTCAGGGTTGGTTTATAAGGTCTTTTCTACTTGTCCCGCGTTCTATGTTCTTTATTCAATTGTTGTTGTTGTTGTTTTCATATTTAATTTTTTCAGTTATCATATTCACTGTAAGAAACAGAATTTAAAGAATCTCCACGAATGGAAACGGATTTGTAGCAAAGAAGTAAAAAAAAATAACATATGACAATAGCAAGTTTTTATTAGTTTTCGAAAATGGGTCCAGATTTTCCAAAAAATTTCTAATAAATAATTAGTGTAACAATTTTTTTCTTATTTAAATTATATTCCTTCTAATAAACGAAATAAATGGGCGTCTTTTGTATATCATCCTCTATATGAAAATATTCGCTCGATATATAAAATTTTTATTTATTGTTGTTGTTTTCACACTGAAAATCAAAGATTCCGGAAAATAGATCATTAATTAAAATTTACAATGTATAGGAATTGAATATGTAAAGACTAAATTAATTATAAAAGTATTTATAAGTAATTATAAAAGTATTTATAAGTAATTATAAAAGTATTATAGAGACATATACTTAGTCTCTTTTGCTATGGATTGCAGCGGTTTTGATTCTGAAAAGTAAATTATACTCATATGTAACTCGAATTTGCTGGTTATGTATTGAAGAACTTCATTAAAAAGTAATTAATATATATTACATAATAATTATAGCCAGATTTTTGACGTCAGCTTAAAATAGTTTTTTGTAAAGCTAACCCGACCGAATAAGCATTGAAAAGCTTAAGATTTAGGAAAAGCATAAGGAAGAATTATGCTATATTAGCCTTGACATTATCTACAGGTTTTCATCTAATGTTTTGTGAAACTGATAATCTCTCTTAAAAATAAAGGAGGAATTGCGCGCACATGCTCCCTTGTGTGTGTGTGTGTGTGTGTGTGTGTGTGTGTGTGTGTGTGTGTGT